>SKCR01027325.1:0-102303 GCA_019454045.1 Zanthoxylum bungeanum | reverse complement strand
GATTCTCCCAAAGTTAACCAAAGAATTGCAAAACGAAAGACAAGCAGTAACCAAAATTCAGCTGTTGCTATCAAAACCAAGTTTAAAGAAGATGCCAGTGTCATCAAATATCTATTTGGTCAAAATGAACTATATCAACAGTGACTTCAAAGTGAAGAAACTAAGTTAATGCAGTAAATTCTTCAAGACTATCAATTATGTTGACATCCAAGATTAACCTATATTATGAAACAAGATTGATAATTGGAAAAACCATTGCCATATAGCATAGTGTACACGATTAAAATTTAAATTTGAGTCATGTTCAGATTTGATAATAGATTAAGCTCCACCTGGTCCAAATTTTGTACTGGATCTGACGAATCCATTGACTTTGGCACAGCCTTCACTAAAGCAGAATAATAAACCTTTTGGTTGATCTTTTTTGATCTGTCTTTGCTAGGTTCTTCGACCTCATCAATGTATGCAACACGAAGTGATGGATATCTGGCAAAATGAAATGAATTGTGTCAACAAATTGAAGGTAATTCAAAATAGCTAATACTATGTCACATCAAATTAATCCAAGACATGTTATCACGAATCTCTGAAAGTCTTGTTGTGATTCAACAAGTAATAAACTAAATCCCAGACACATACTTTGTCATCAGCCTCAGAATATCTTGTGCACGAGGATCGCCAGATCGCTTGTGAATACCATATTGTTGGCATGAAACAACGTATGTGAATTTCATATCAGCTACTGCTTGACATTGTGTCAACAACGACCTTTCCCCCTTGTCATCTGTATTCAGTTCTATTGCCTTATAGCCCTCCATCAAATCTAAGTAGATACAGCAAATTAATGCAAACCTCAATTATTTACCTTTTTCTTGGAAACAACATCAATTATTTACTGATATACACTAATTTGAAAGAGAGAAAATATAAAAGTAGGTTATGCTTTTTAATTATCATGTAAGATCAAGAATTACCAATAAGCAGAGAATTAACTATTCTGCCATTTCAAAGAAAGAGAGTAATTACCTTCATGTTTACCCATATCTAGAAAGGCTTGAATCTCCAAAGCTTTCCGATAGTACATCATACCTCTTACTGAAATTTGTAAATAGTATCAGTCAGTCACAAGGCAAAAGACAGTCGGCAGAAATTATAACCAATGTTATACAAGTACACAAGCATAAAGAAATGAAGAAACAAGCATATAAATACCAGTCCTGGTCAAAGTTTGGCCCCTGTATGATGCCCAGAGACGAAGTTCTTCTTCTAGGTCATCAGATTCTTTAAGTTCTTCTTCATTATTGCATTTCATTCGCTCAAGAAAGTTGTTCCATTCATCTAAGTTATCGATGAGAAATTATCACTAAAGACATTTTAAAGATAAAATTCGAGTTAAATACATTGAGGCTAGCAATAGAAGCAAAATAAAAACCTGGAAAAATCTTCTGCAGATAGAAGAGGATCGAAACACCATCCTCGTTAGGCTCTTCTAGATCATGTGAGGAGAAGAGAACTTCCTCAGTGTAGTAGGGAGTTAAAACACTACCAAGGAAAATAAAACATCAGAAATGCATGAAATAAATAGTTTGACTTTCCTAAAGAACTGCAGTGTAGTTATCTAGCTAATAACAATATTGTACAATTTATGATCAAGTCACTTAATGTACAGTGTTTATTTAACATTGTTATATTCACGTGGGGCAGTTTGGCTCATCAAATAACTACGTTTTTTATTATATGAACAGATTCCGCTTCCAGTAGGTAGACACTTTAAATTTGTAAAAAATGTTGCACAGCAGTAAATGGTAATATGCCAATGCAGTCAACATGGTGCAACAAGAACTAATCATAAATCATCTGATAACCAATAAGGCTATCTAGCTCCTCACTAACTTCAATACGAGAAAGGATGAAAATTCTACTGATTTTATCCGCATAACCAATGTTATTTATTATTTGACAAGTAATATGACTAAAAGGCAAAATGAATACATATGGCATAAGCATCATAGAATGTTGAGGATCAGAAAACTTCAAGGTATTAAAGATTTATCGAGTTTATAAATACTACGTGCTTTAAAACTCAGTCCACGGTGTCGTGAAAAGTGTCCATAGACAGCGCTCTGCTATACTCGGGGTTTTTTGGACTCAATTCATTGAGATACTGACATCCACATTAAAATCAGATCTCTCTCTCACACACACACACGAAGTAAACATATAAATGACAGTAGCAAATTTCTAAGATCTCTTTTATAGGTCATAAAATTACAAGCATCTTTTTCTTGCCATCAAGCTCAGAGAATGTCAATGACCATTACGGATTTTGAGAATAATGGAAAAAGAAAAAGTCAATCCTTGCACTTCAGAATTCCCCAACCAATTGATACTAACTGATAAATAGCTATTAATATCACGTAAGAACTAACAGTAGCAACCATGAAGATAAGGTAATTCCAGTGTTGTTAGAGGCGACTTGAGGAGCACCTCGAGGAGAGAGGGGCATGAGGCGTTCAGCCATGCGTCTCAAGACAGCCAAGGCAAGGTGACGTTGATAAGGCGAGGCTAAGCACAGTGAGGCAAGCGGCGCACGAGGCGAGACAACCAATAGAAAAATTCAATAATGGATTATAATGGTATTATTTGACAAATAATACCATTAAATATAAATATATATATAGAAATACTACACGTCTGTGAGGCTGTGTGCATTAATAAATATGCGCCTCAACTCGCCTCGCTTTTTAGGCTCACGTTGCCTCAGTGCGCCTCTCACCTTAACAACACTGGGTAATTCACAGAGGATTGTCACAGACCAATAGCAGAACTGGGATGAAAGGCTCATTGAACTTGTTTGCCTGAGCCATATATCAGTAATTCGGAAACAAAATGCAGTGCCATTGGCAAATGAACAGAAAGAGAACTTACGAGAAAGAAAGCATATTGCGAACTTTAGGTGCTGCAGGCATGTCCATAAACAATGAATTTGAGAAGAAAGAAATGCGCCTCCGAGCTTCTAAATTGGATGGTACATCCATAGCAGATTCCTTTGTGGTAAGCAACAGATAAAGACGTTTGATCTGCACATAAAAGGAGGTATAAAAGGTTACATGTACAAAAAAATTGTGTTATAAATAATATGGAAAGTTCTCGAACTCACCTTCTCTTTCCAAGCTTCTGTCACTAGTGCTATAGGGAATTTGATAGCTCCAGAAGATGCAAATAACTGATACTGTTGTTCAAGAGGAACCATCCCTTCATGCCCAGATCCGCCGTGGATTGAATCTACCAAACTATTTTAAGAAAGATGAAAGCTTCATATGAAACGAACTGCAGTATAGATGTGCAGTTTAGATGAAAGCAGACAATCATATCAAGATATAAAACCTGGATATTTGGTCCTCCATCATTATATCTCTTGTAACAACCTCGAGCATATCCTGGAAAAGAATTACAACTTGATCCCTGTCCTCCTGTTTATTATCTAACTGCAAAAGTTAAAGTGTCTGATTTAGCACCATTAAACCCAGATAAATTTTACTAGAAAATACCCAAACTACATATACAATTGGTGTACCAAATATTTGATCAGCTTCACAAAGTGGTCATAGAGGCTAGGAAGAGCACTCATCTTGTATTCAATGAGAAGATTACCAGCTTCTATATGTTTGTCAACTTCAGCAAAAATGTAGTCTATAACCCTGAGTACCAATAGTAAAAACAGCAATGACATTAGAAACATATAGACTTGACCCTGTACCAATCTTAACAAGCCAAAATGCAGCACAGTAAATTGAGTCATGTCTTACTCTTTCTCACGATTTCCTTGAACCAAGAATTTAATGATGTTCCTAAATAAAGCGTAACATTCCTTGACAGCACAGGACATGTAATTATCAGCTTCAATTCTTTTTTTCAGCTCTCGATCCTTGCCATTACTGTCTTTAGCCATGTCCAATGCTATTGGTATCTACAAAGCAGCAATACTGTTAATATTTCGACAGACAGGTTTTAACGATTTTCCAAAGAAAGTATAGTGAAGCAAACCTTGCTAGCAAGTAAGAAGGGAGGCCACTGAATAAGGTCCAAATCACGGTCAGCCCAATATGGAACAAGCAGTAGGTCCATTTCCCTGAAGATGGAAAATAAACCAAGCTCACGATGCCAGCACAAACAGGGCACAAAAAGAGCTAGAGGAATTGACAAGTTTTTGCAACATCTATAATCAGCAATACGCGATACACGAAAACATCATATACCTATTGCTTATAAGATCTTCCTCTCTGAAGCTAGTGATTACTTTGTTCCACAGCTGAGCAAATCTTGCAGCCTCTTTTTCTTTGTTTGACGGGATCTGCAGCAGCCCAATGTACATAACTCAAGACAATGGCTTTTTTATAAGATTTTTTCTGCCAAATAATGAAGCCGTGAATGGTATAAAATACATAAAAAATTTAACCTCAGCAAAGTTGCGAGAGAAAGTGGCCCTCAATCCTTTCTTCTTTGGCTCACTCCTCTCTTCAGGAATCAAACGAGCATTAAATGCACCAGGCAGTGATTGAAAACGAGATCTTAGCATTCCTAGTGTTCGAATCTGGAACGAGTAGAAAAAGTTAGAGCACCGCCACATACACACCAAGAAAGTAAAAATAACTTGTATCTCCAGATGTAAAAGTTTCAATATTGAGCAGCAAAACAATTGCAGTGAAAGTTTTCTTGAATGGCATGAATGTTAAAATGCATAAATAAAACATGTTACCTTGTGTATAGTATAGCAAGAATTAGTTTTACTGTATAGCATAAACAGAGATAGCACTTGGATTGTAATATAAATATCACAACCGATGGCCTGATGATAATTAACCATAATATAAAAACATAAAAGGAGAGATTATAATGCTACAGCTTAAGCTAGGTAAGGGTCCAAACAACAGTTTTAAGATCCAATTGGCCCCCTCACATGAAAGACAGGTACAAAATAGGCTTGCCACATGGACCAGACCCAAACAGATACAGAATAGAAGACAGAAACCAAGCCCATACAAAGATAGTAAGCAGACAAATATAATCACGTGGGGGGGTTCAAAGGCTTAAGCTAAGTTAAAACTAGCTCTAGTTAAGTTACCACTTGACCAAAAGCTTAAGCTAATAAAGATGAGTGGAAACATGAAAACAAAACTTAATTTCAGAGTGAATGCAGTTTGACTAACCTCACCAAGACGACGGAATGCACCGTAAATGCCTCCAAATATAGTGGAGAATATAGCATACCAAATCTGGGCATCCATAAAATAGACCTAGAATGAAAAACATAAAAACCTATTAGAACTTACACTACACGAGCAGAATGAAACAGATATTGGATTAGCAAGAAAACAAGAATTACTCTTACAAGAATAATTGGAGCCCAAAGAGCGATCACAACACCGATATTGTTCTTTGCTGCAAAGTAAGCAACAAAATTATAAACATCCCCTTCTTGAAGATGAATGAGGTACGCATGTAAATCATGTATTTTCATATGTTCATTACCACGAGGAAAAAATTCGTGCCACTGGAAATCGGTTATGTGAACACGCATGATGTCTTTTGTTGGACCCACCAAAGGTCTTATCTGCAACCAAAATAGGATTGTAATGTTAAAACAAGTAAATGTAGAATCGATACTCGGCTATAATAGCACAATACTCAAATTTACTATAGCAGTTCTATAAAAATAAATCAACCAAAATTAGTTATAGCGCAACTCGGATTGATGCTTCACCATTACCTCAACCTTTGTTCTATATGGTCTTTTTTGATGAACCAAGTCTTATGAGCTTACGATAATATTACGTCCAATTCTAAGTTCCACCATGTTCCATTACATGCATTAAAAAATGTATTTTTCATATGGCTCCAAACACAAAATGATAATACACATGGATTTAACACATGTTCGACTTTTCAAAATTTATGTGTATGCTTGGATTGACATGAAGTCTGTTAAACTCGACCATACCTCTGGGGGTATATAGTGAAATCATAGATTTCAGGTCCTTGACTATCAACTTATGCTTTCAGGATTAAGGGTTTTCACAGACATCTTGTGTCCTTTTGGATCCACATACTTTGTTGATTGAATTCAACCATGCTTTTGAAAGGTGTTAAATATTCTAATGTTGGACCCTTTTTCATCAGCATAAGATTCTGGACTGATGGTGTATCAACAGTCGTAATAAGATGTGTATGCCTGGATTGACATGAGTCACATGACAAGTCTGTTAAACTCGACCATACCTCTGGAGGTATAAAGTGAAATCGTAGATTTCAGGTCCTTTACTATCAACTTATGCTTTCAGGATTAAGGGTTTTCACAGACATCTTGTGTCCTTTTGGATCCACATACTTTGTTGATTGAATTCAACCATGCTTGTGAAAGGTGTCAACTATTCTAATGTTGGACCCCTTTTTCATCAGCTTAAGATTCTGGACTGATGGTGTATCGACAATCGTAATAGGCTTGCGTGCATATATACATATGAAATCACTCAATTCACTACTAGCAGGATTAAGCAATGGAGATTCCAAGTATAAATGAAAACAAACCTCAATGTAGTGACTAAATGCCAACTTTGTAACTATAAGAAGAAACCAGAACAGTGTATACCTGAAAGTTCAAAGAACGAAAATCAGAAATCAATTACAAAAAATATATATATTCAAGATGTATTTCATATATAATTTAATTTAAATTTTAAATTTTAAATTCTCACTTGAAGAGAGAAAATGCGCTTTCATGCATTCCCCTCCCAACATAGAGCCGAGGCTGCAAGATGCAAAGGCATTAGGCAACTCGTAAATGAAATAATATGAGAATAGTAAGCAGCCTATTTCTTTTTCAATCAAGATATTCTCGACAAAATGCCAGGCAAACCATATAGATAATAAATGTTCGAAGGAAATCTACAAACCTGTGACCACCACATAGTGAGCATTACAATCCTGTAATTGGACCTCTCCAGCACCCGACGAATGAATGGGAAAAGAAATAAAACAGCAGAGAGCATATTTGGTGACAAATAAATAACGACAGCCAAAATGAACAAGGAAGGTGAATTTGCTGTATTGCCAAACCAACTTTTGATGGTTTGAGCAAATCCTGGAGGATTCTCCCAAGTATAGGCATAAGTGACTGGTAGCACAACCACCCATGCAGCAGCTGAGACAGCCTTCAAAATGTATCTTAACTTAACATGGAATGACATGCTTCGCCGTGCTTTCCAATTGAGGATCACATCAAGGATAGCTGATTCAGATACCAGAGAAATCATCCATTAACAGAAATCCAGTCTATTGACACTGTTAAATACATAGTGAACTGATAATGGTTTCAAACCAATCGATCAGCATGAAAATAATTAAACCAAGAGTTCATGATGTTTTAACTATTATATGGACGGATATAAAAAAGAGGGAAAAGGAATGAAGATTGTTTTAGATTGTTTAGATAGAAATTAAACAGAGACAACAAGCGGGAGGGCAACAAAACAAATCCAGAATATCCATTTAATGATAAGAGCAGCAGCAGCAGGTACATTATATTTACAAAAGAAGGTTTAAAAACAATGCATAGAGGATACACCAGTGTGATGGTTCAGAAAACAACTCAAAGACGGGGAGGAAAATGTTAATGCCAATGCTTACCTTGCCCAAGCTTCAGTATTGCAGCAGTAATAAAGACACTCAATACTTTCTTGAATACATCAACTTCAAATATCGCACTCGGGTTTCCCGAACCATTCCAAGCCACAATAATCATAATCTTGCATGAAACAAGCACCATCGGCAACAAAATTGTGAGATTAAACTTGAAAGAAATAGAAAAATATGGAAAATCAAACAAAGGGGAAAAAAGGAAGCAAAGAGATGTACCTGCAAGCACAGAATGAAGAAACTCCACATCCGATCAAAGCTTCTGAAAATATGCCAGAACGAGCGTATCTCTACAAAATTGACTTTCCCCACCCATCGATCTCTACTAGCTGGTTTGTTTTCCTGAATATCAAGACAATCATTGCAATCAATGGCTTCATGTTAGTGCACTTCATTGAAAATAAATAAAACTTAAAAGCATAATATATTGTAAAAGGGAGAAATTCACTGTTTGAATATATTGTAAAAGGGAGAATTCACTGACTTGTACTATTACATTGTCAACAGCATAACACTACCATTAACCTGATGAATTGAATCTACCGGACGACATTATGTGACTGGATGGGGAGGAAAAAGTTGCATTACAAGATACACTTCTGATTATGTTGCATCTCATTAATTAATACTTAATAACAAAAAATAATTCTAGGGAAGTCATTGGAAAGATATGTCACTCAACAAGAGAGTATTTGCCCTAAATAAGAGAATACAAACTTCTCGAAGCACAGAATCCATGGAGCTGAACACTCATTATCACCACTTCACCAGCATAAAACTACCAATAGAACCCAAGCCTGGCAGCTTCAAGAAATATATATATTTTTTTTTTTTTTGTGATCAGCTTTTTGTTTTGATGGTAAATCGAAATCCACATTACAAGTTTGTTAATTAAATATGGTGATGCACGTGCAGAGCTACTTGGAACTTATATTTATCATTGTTTTTGGATCCTTACCCATCAACTTAAGCTTCTCCGAGTCGTGGTGAATCAATAATGTGAAATAGGATGTAGATACTATCTTGATAAAATGTGATATGAGTGGGGGTGATATATGTTTAAGGTCTTGAAAACTGGATTCACTTGGATTATATATCAAGATTCATTAAAATTATGAATTCGTTGGAGGGAGCTTCAAGGCAAATTTAGTTGGTTGTGTGGCTATTTAACTGGGTGAATACAGAAAATGAGAAGGACAAAAGGACAAAATAGAGTAATTAACAAGCATTGCTTACGTCGTTTTTCTCAAAACGGAGCTGTTCAATAGGTAGACAAAAGAAATCAGCATCTGCACGCATAGGCCAACCTAACCGGAAACAATCAACCGACCTGTAATTAAAGAATGGTAAATTAATCTCTAAAAGCACATTCAGAAAAGGAAAATGCAACAAATTAGAAGTCTAATACCAGAAGTACTCGTTTAAATCATCATAGTTCCTCCATTGAGAATGTTTTGATTTTCCTCGTTTGCTTCTTTCAGCTTCCTGTCAAGCAACGTCATAATGGTGTTTTTTCCAATAACAAGTTAGAAGGAAATAGTTAGGGGTGGCAGAAAAGCCTGAGGCCCACCCGGCCCAGCCCTAGGGCAAAATTTTAATTTCCAAGCCAGGCTTAGGCAAAAAAGCCCAAGAAGAGCCAGAACAGAGCCCAATTTTTATAGATAAAAATATATTTTTAATTTTAAATAAATCTATTTATAACTAAATTTTTAAGGTACAATCCAAAAAAAACACTAAAAATATTGACATTCTTAATTTTTTCATTTTTAAGTATCAAAAAATAATTATTATTTTATTTTTAAAAAATAAAACATTATTATTTTCAAAAAGCCCGGCCCGACGTAATCCAGGTATAACCAAAAAGGAAAATACAACACAAACATTTATCGGCCTTTCAGAGAAAATAAAAATGCACGCATACCCTGGCTATCACTTAAAAAATAAAAAATTATTATTTTCAAAAAGCCCGGCTCGACGTAACCCGGGTATAACCAAAAAGGAAAATACAACACAAACATTTATTGGCCTATCAGAGAAAATAAAATTGCACGCATACCCTGGCTATCACTTCATAGATAGGGGTAACAACTTTTCTCAAGAAAGCTTCTTCTTCACCTCCATAGGCTGGTTTTACATTTTCTCCCGTCATGGGACTGACATTTCCAGCAAGCATACCATACAACTCAAATGCCATCTAAAAAAGAACAGCAAGCATATAAGCAAAGCACTAACTAAGCAGAATATACTCATGAAGCATTTATCTGAAGCACTGAAACAAGTCTCCAAACGGCATTTTTAACTTTGGCTCCATGTAAGTTGAAAACATCAATCTATCCATTAACTCCTTAGAAATTTCCTATTAAAATCAATTGCAATAGACAATTTTGCAAAGCTCAAATTTACAGGTAAACTATGTTTGATAAACATTTAGAACAAAACAATTATGTAAATATAACAAAAGTTATAAGTGCGCAATTGACACTAGCTTAATCTATGACAGCTGTCTAATTGCAGTTTAAATCAATTTAAAGTCATGATGTCTCAGCCTCTCAATTTCAAGCATATAAAATGGACTATAGCTGTCGGTTAATCTCTCATAATTACAATAACACTTCAAAGATAATGTAAAGCATGGCAATCATTTTAAGGCACATTTCTGTAAAAACTTGCTCCAATGGTTAAGCATTGCCATTTTAACATATGAGGCAGAGCAAGTATCAAGAGATGGCACAATCTAGAAACATACATGATGATAAATATAGCACAGGCATTCTGGCATGAATCTTAAGTTGGCAGCTTCTCCCCATATTAGAAGATAGAGACCCATGTATAGTAGTTTTCGCTGTTGCACTTCCTGCTGTATGGTTGGTAGCCTGCAAGTTTTGAGCCACAGGAAGGGTTAAAACAACACAATACGTTCATACATGAACCTCTAATTCCATGACAAACACCAATAAGATTTTCAAGATGTTTCAGTTCAATGGTTGAATTCATTATGGAGGTAGGATTTGTCCATCGTCAAATTTGCGGATTGTTACCATTTTCAGCTCTACTTTTGGGGGTTGACAATTTCTATTTTTGTCATTTAAAGGAGATGGGAAGATTTGGGGTTAGGAGTCTTTGAGTTTCTTTTAAGTCTTTCTATATTTGGTTGGGAGATGGGATGATTTGGAAGATAATATCTCAAGCAAGATTCAACTACTAGCTTCGTCTATATATAGCTCATTGAAAAGTCGACATCTGATATAATTCAGTTGTGGTTTAAACTTTTTACGTCTATAACTATATCTTGGGAGAGAATAAATTCTCAAAGTTTCCTTGATCTTTATTGGAACTTTTTCTGCTCACCATGGTGGTAGAACAGCATCAGTTTTGAGGAAATTTGGCGAGTGACTACTTCGGGTTATTAGGAACAGAAAGATCTCATTTTCTATGAGATGAGGAATGCTTTATTTTAAAATTCAGTTTTAAAGAGTTTAAGGATGGTCCATGATTTTTTTCAAGAAAGTTAGGATACTGCAGTTAGATAATTATCACTGTCATTACTGTATTTAAGCTAGTGATTTATATTCATCACAAAACTATATCAACACGACATAACAGAATCAAGTAACTGCCTATGCAGCCTTACCAAAGGCTACTTTTCCGATCCAAGTACTTGCACCATCTTTTGTAGTTCTTGAAAAGTTTCTTCATCACATCTGTCAGTGCTCGATCATCCAACTAAACCAAAAAAATGCATAAACATGTCACATGAATGCTCTTGTATGCAAATATGAAAAAGAAAATTCAAATGAAAAACCAAAAACTTGATATCATATTATAACCTAGAAGAAGAGGATACTAACGCTTGGGTAGCGTTCACTGTTTCATAGTGGACTGCAGAAAAAAAAGAAACAAAGCATATCCCCTACGACGTTGAGAAAAGGAAAAACCTTGGGTTGTTGATCAGGCTTTGGAAACTGTCGAATGTGCACATTTGCAAGTAGCAATATCAGGTGCTCCCTCTGATTTGCCACGTTATCTTTCTGCATAATAATGAAACTAACCAATGAGCATAGATTAAGAAATATGGAATTTGCTCATGATCATATTTGATAATAAAAAAAACTCCAAATAAAACCTTGCAAGTCTCGTATTCATTGATAAAATAAATAATTCTGTTCAATTATTTTACCTGAAACCCAAACATTTCCTGAAGCCAATCTAGAATGTCTTCATCTTTCTTTCTCTTGTGGTCCTTGGGCCATGGAAGACCCCTGGTGTTACGAAGAGCAACAACAGCTGCTTGAATCTGCCAATCATGATTAATGAAATTAGTATTTACTAAAACAGGGGAAACCTAAAGTGGAGGACAGATAATGTGCAAGCTGGAAGCAAACCTCGGGATATCTCATAATTGCCTGATTTGCACTATCAGGATCCAGAGGAAGGATATTGTAAGGAACATAGATCTGCGTCTTTTCTGCAACTTTATCTTGAGCTTCCAAAATCTGTAAAATGGCAATCAAAAATCTATCAAACATCCAAGTGGAATATCTGGTAGTAGTTAAAAGGAATTCAAAGATTCTAGTAGTCGTCAAAATATATTTTATGGTTTCACCTCACGATCAACTTCCATTGACTCTGTCAAATTAACGGCCTTTAAAACCTCAAAGAGAACATTTGCAGTTTGGTATGCCTTTGTAAGCTGTGCACTGCATATAAAAGAAAACATGACTTTCAAATACAACAACGGCACTTCCCACTCGCATCACCAGAAAGAATCTCTTAAAATTATCACAAAACGAGCATTTTACCAGCCTTAGAACTCACCGATCAGCTTTATCAGCAGCATTTTGCAAGGCTTGAATATATTTTTTGTAGTAGTGTTGATAAAAACTCTGCATTTCACGTGCATCACTTTTTTTCCCTCTTCCCACTAATGTTGGTTCATTCTCCTGCAAAACAGATACATTGATAAACCTCCTCAAGAAACCAACAAAACTAATAATGAGAAAAGAAAATAAATTACCAAAAAGTATTAATAAATGCTGGTAATGATACTTGCAGACACTGCATAAACATTTTTCTATGAGCATATATAGGATTAGCACATGGCATTGACACTATTTTCCATATCAGTTATCTCTTACAACACAAATTCACCATCATATCTGTTTTACATGCACCTGCAAGACTTGAACTTGAAACAACATTTTGGGCACTCCTTGTGGACAATCAATCCCAAACTCCAGTTCTCAAACATAATCACAAAAACAATTAACAAGTACGTATGAATTCTTAAACAAAGCAAAGCTATATTACCATCCATAAGAAAGAAAGCACATAGGAGAGGGAAAAAATGTACATCCCAGTCAGAAATAATTGCTGACTTCAAACGATATACTAAGTAACTTCTTCAAGCACCAAAGTAACTAAATAAATATATAATAAAAATAAAGCTTACCCTTTCAAGACGTTGAAGGAGAGCAGTTTTGAACTGCCGAACACCTCGACCACTAGAATTGGGATCCAATCTATGCGCTTTCTCGAAGGCATAAAAACGGCCTACATACAGACCCCAAAATATGTGCATTGCCGTTGTATCAATAGAAAAGAATAACACAGAAATAAACTTAAACATATGACCAATAAGCACATCTACAGTGAGAATCAAAGAGAGTCATTGATGACATGTAAACACATGCCCAAATAGAGAAAGATTAGCTAGTCATATATATATGAAGGTAGAAAATATGCACATTCAAGTCGCGACTTCGCCAGTCAACCCTATCAAATCACTACTCAAATAAATTTAAATTTCGAAAATCAACTGTACAATGAGATACATGTAACTTATTTCCTTTAACAAACTTATCACATGGTTCCAAAACAGGCCATTGTGTGCAGTTTAATTAATGAAATGGGAATTTTCAGGACTTGGGCAAAACAACTTGTCAAATAGGCTTTGATACCACTGAATCAGCATTAATCCCAAACATATAGGCTCGCAATGGCACGACAAAATAGCATATAAGTTCTGAGAATCTAAAATCAATGGAATTTTTTATTAATAGGATCTGGTTTTACAGCCTCATATTTAAACTTTGAAAAAACTTATGCAATAGTTTAAAAAGTTATTACCTCTCATATTTATTATCCATTCATATGCATTTGAAAGGTGTAGTTACTTCCCATTCTCCAGAAGTTTATATCAGAATAAGCCATGTTTTTTAATTGCACAAAGATTAGCAACTTAGTAATAACCAATAGCATGCAATTATATAATGATGCACGAACTTACAGAGATAAGCAACTCTTGGGTTGCTGGATTCAACTTCATTAGCCACACGGAGAATCGGCGCTATCTCAAAAAGTGATGAGGGCACAACCTCACTATCAAACATCGACTCTCCAAGATTCCCTGCAGTCTGAGTCCGCATGATTCGCCTCTGCGGTGGAGGCTGATCAGATCCCCCTGCTCTTGACGACATTTTCTTTCTATAGAACTCTCAGAATCCAAACACCACCACTGTCCTATAAAATTCCAAGCCAAAATCATCACTCACATGTCCCACTTAAGCAGCGAAAAATCACATTACCCAGAGCACAACACAATATGTAAAAGAAATTAAAAATAAAAGATGAACAAAAACTTGAAATTTTTAAGCAACAGAAACTCAAGATTCGAGCACAAAACAAACTTGAATATAAGCAGAAGCCGCAAAATAATGAAAAAAAATAGAGAGTTATAACTTCATTATATAACACCAAGCTTCAAGTTTAGGTAACATCACCAGCCAACAAGTTTTAAAAAAATAAAAATAAATAAATAAATACAGCGTAAACAGAAAGCTATGAAATATCAAATTATCAAAACATAAACACAATGCAAAGATAAATTTAAAAACTTAAATGAAAAATCAAATCAAGAATCTAATAAAACATCAAAACGACATCACTTCAGTAAAGATATTTAAAGATAGGAAAAAATTGTAAAGCAAGAGAGAATGTTGAGTGTATAAATTATCATTACCAGTTGATGAAGTGGAACAGTTAAGATTGTAGTGAATCTGACATCTGCAACAAGCCAACAAGCAAAAATAAATTTACAAATAAAAATTCATTTAAAAAAAAATTAAAATCAGAAGTTAATGAGAAATCGTTGAGAGAAGATGATGATGAGAGGAGTGAGTGAGGTGCTTACAGAGAGAAAGTGGAAACCCTAAGAGAGAGAAAGTGATGAAGAGTGTGTGAGGGCTGAAACTTTAAGCAACTTAGCAAGTAAGGAAAGCTAAAGGAGCAAAAGACAGTGGAGAGAGGGAAATGGAGTACAAATATTAGGAAAAAAATAAATAAATAATAATGAATAGGGAGTTACTAAGATAGAGGAATTTATTTGACTTGTTTTTACTTGAGGTTTTAGTTTGAAAAGAGGCTTGGAGTTGAAGTTATTAACGAGAATGCCACTGCGCTTTTTTTGGTATTTTGCGTTTAATTTATGTATTTACCTATTTTGTTGTTATTTTTTAGTTAAGATGATCTCATTTTGAAAGTTCATAAAAAGATTTTGGAGATTTAGTATCTTTTAAAAAATTTATTACTTACTATTTTTAAGCAAATTATAAATATTTAAAATAAATATTATCTTATATATTTTTACTTTGGAATTCATATTTTTATTATTTTTAGCTCTTTTAAAATATGTGTAGGCTACACATATGTACAACTACATATATTTATTCAAATATTGTATTAATTATTAAATAAAACGTTTTCAAATAGATGAAAGATATTTTACCCTATTTCATGATATATTATTACTAGGTAAAGAAGCATAAAATTATGTAGAATGATAAATTAAAAAAAAAATACATAATAAACATTTTTAAAAAACACCTTTGAGGATTAAAAGGAAAAAAAGGCTTATTTTTTTTAATATTTATAATATAATGTGTTTTTCATCAAATATGTCATATATTCTTACTCAAGCCTCAAAGTATTTTTACTAATTAAGTGGAGAAGTAATATAAAATATTTTGTTCGAGTAAATTTTAAAATAAAAATATTTCCAACTAAAACAATTTACCTAAAGATATATATTTCTTCAAAACTTTTAATTTCAGTAAGAGTTATAATGGAATATATTTTTATTTAAAAAAGAACAAATATTTTTTAATTTATAATGTATTTTTCCACATTTTATTTGATACCACTAAATAAATGAAGAATATGCTCTTCAAGTTTATTTTTTTAATACATGGATATATATTCTGAAATCGATTTGGACATGAAATATATACAATTATATCATATCTAGAAACCTATATATACAAATAGACGATCTATAATTTCAAATTGTGAAGATATTTATTCTCATATAAAGAGATAAATTATTCTTTAGGTGATAAAAATCTGAGTTTCACTGGTATTATCCCCACTAGACCGGGCCGGCGGTTCGGTTCGGTTCCGAACCGTTAATTTCGGTTCGGTTCCGGTTCCATTCGGTTTTTTTTTTTTTTACTTTTTTTTTGAAAATAAAAGTTAAATTACAAATAATTACATTATTTTTTTTTTTGAAAATAATTACTGTACGTGCCAAATTTGGGCCATGGGCAAAACTGTCTTTCCATTCAAAACCAATGTCAGATAAGGCCCATAGATAGAGATGCTGAATATCGGGAAGCCCAAGGTAAAGCCCAAGAAAACCCTTATTCCACTCGCAGATAAAGGATCCGCCAAATCTTTACCAAACATTTTCCACTCACCCTAAATATAAATTATATTGCTCCACTCTAATCATTAAATAAATATATCTTAGCATATAGTGGGTTTATGCCAATTGCTAAAGGCAATCATTTGCACTTATAAATAGCAGCGTAAATCAAGATATAGAGGAGGGGCTCTGAGACTGAGCCTACGAAGCTTCTTCTTCTTCTCTATTCTTTTAGCTTTATATTTCCTAACCAAATTTCTTCTTCGCCCTCACGGCCATCCAGAGAAAGTTAAGGTAATATCAAACCTTACTTTCGCATATTTACCTATTCACTGCTCATTTCATACTACTGACTTGAGCGTCGGAGTGCCCCCGGCACCCACCACACCGGTGGGGAGTCTCCTCCCGCTCACTCTACCTTTGTTTTGCAGGATCGCTGATGCCCTCAACCTACAAATTCTGATTGTGGACCTCGGCCGAAATCCAGCATCCACAATTTGGCGCCCACCGTGGGGCCTTAGCGATTCATAGCGAGCAAAGACCCTTCAGTCTACAATCCTTGCAAACATAACTATCCATGACTACAAGCAATGAACAGACACAAGACCCTGTGGTGGCACACATAGCCACTCTACAAAATAGTTTCGATCAATGGAATATGAAAATTGAGCCATATAAAACTCCAGTACAAATCTCCAATAGTATCTGGAACATAATTCTTTCACAAGCCACTCAAAGGCGCGAGACTACAAGCCATCACAACGATCTTATCATTTAATACAATCTATTAGAAGCATTCAACAATTTTTCTCCAGGCGACCGATCACAACAAGTCGCCTCATCCAAACAACAGGAAATGCAGGAGTTCAAAGAGCAATTTTCTCTAGCCTACCTGAAGTCAGACTACCAATTTTTTTTCTTAAAAAAAAAAAAGCCCAAAAGGCCGAAAACCCCAAACGACGAGTCCAGCACAAGAAATGACTATCAGCCCACCTCCCAAAAGAAACAGCCTTCGACGCACCAGCCAGAATCAAACCAACGACAGCCCAACAACATGCGCCATCAAACAATCAGCCCAACAACGAATTAAAAGGAAGGCTAGTTATCCCACATCGATTAGTGCTTTAGAGGCACAACCCATAGAGCAACAAAAACCCTCCCATGTCGGTTGAGAGAGCAAAAGACAAAGTCACGCTTCCTGCACACAGCAAGACTTAGCAAGTGCGCATATCAAGCAAACTGACTGCCCATGATAACAGAGCCAAGAGACAATGTGCTGACTCCATAGAAATCAAACTACAACAACCATTGAACATCCTAAGCCAAATTCGACAACTCATCAAATGGGCCCACGCAAGTGTAGCATGAAATAACTTACCGAATGACAAGCCCAACTCAAAAAAAAAAAAAAAATTACATGCAAAGGATGACTAACCGCCCTATAAGATACACTTGTTGAAGCTGCATGTCAAGTCAATCTTGTGAATCACTTCGAAGAGTCTACAAAGCCCACATCACATAGAAACAAAACAAGGCCATTCAATTCCCCATACGACGTTATGCCAAGCGACAGGCACAAAGGAGATATAGTGAAAATTTGGACTTTGTCAACATCTAGCCCAAATAAACCATAAGAAAATCCATTGAAGCATGAGGTCAAAGCCCATAAAGTCAGCATACTCACCATACAGTTTAGCACGCCCGAACCCAAATCCATTTTCATGCGACTCCTACATCTATTGTTTTGGAATGAATGAGCCTACCAAACACAAAAGCCAAACACATCCTGAAATAAAAAAAAAAACTAGTCCCACATTGATTAGTGAGAATGGAAGCTTCAAACAACAAGGAATAAAAGGAAACCCACTTCGATTGGTGTTATATACGGCAAAAAAAAAAAAAAAAAAAAAAAAGTGGGCCTGAATTTGGCACGTTGATTGACTAAAAAAAAAAAAAAAAAAAAAAAAAAAAAAAAAAAACTTTGCCCAGAAAAAGAGGAAAGCAATGTGGGCTCCAAATTTTCTTTGTTGTTTGACTAAAGATTAGGACATTGACATGATAATAAAAAAAAAAAAAAAAGGGGGACTTTTACCAAAATAAAAATAATAAGGAGAAAACAGCCCCATAATTTTGACTAAAACAAAAATAGAGAGTGGGCCATGTACAAATCATATATTAGCCAACAAGTAGCAGGCATAAATTGTCAGACACTACCTTTCCCCATACTACCACACTACAAAACCCATAGCCTCTCATTTAAAAAAAAATAAATAAATAGAGCCCCACACTACATTGAAAGTGGCCCATTCGACAGGTGGATTCTTCCACATGTTAATTTACTTTTTCTCCATGAGGTTCTTGGTATTAAGGCTGACGCAATTCTCCATATTGCATGAAATATGGTCGCATGAAAAAGAGAAGTCCATATAGTATGGGGAGAGAAAGTTGATGGTGACCATGCTTTGAGATTTTTTACATTTGTCCTTATGTGCAAATTGGCCTGGTTCTTGCTCATAAAGTACTTCATGAGGTCACAATGGTCTTAGCCTCTCTTGGCCACTTGCACGTGAAGGCTGATGCTTGTCAGCTTCTGTATGGCTTCTTTGCTACATGGTGGCTTTTGATTTATTTCCTTTCTTAGAGTGACATTTTTCGTGGGTTCCATAGTCATTTGCGCAAAAGCTGGCTATATACGACACATAAAGGTTTTTCATTGATTTATCATCCCACACGACATATGTGCGATGATAAAACAACTGGTTCATACTATTATCCATACTACAAGGTGGGTAGCTATCAACTTCAGGCTACATGGAAAATTCCCAACACCTCTAGACTACTTGGAATGATTATCAACTCCTCCAGACTGAGTCAAAGGTTAGTTATCATCTCTATGCTACATTGATTTAATATTGCCAACCCCATACTACTTAGGGAATCTTTTATCATGCCAAGTAGAATGAAGAACACTCTTGCATTTCCTTTAGATCCAATTAACCAGCCTTTATCAGGCTATGTAGTATGGAAATTATATATGACTCTCATCAAAGTTCATTCTATTGTAGTATCATTGACCTTTCTCAGGTCTTGTAAAATTAATAAAAACCTTGATAGACCTTCATCAGGTCTAGTAGAGTGGTGATTCTTATAAACATGCATTAGTTTCATACGACCGTGTCTCATGGACCTTTGTCAGTTCCATCCGACAGTAGTATCATGAATAGGTAGAATGAAGATTCACGTGGACCTTCATCATGTTCATTCGCCATAGCTCTTTGGAAAGTCCATTCATAAAGTCCATTCGACCGTAGTCTCGTAGAATGGAGGCGACATTGATGGCTTTCATCAAGTTTATCTATTGTGGTCTCATGGACCTTCATCAGGTCTAGGAGAGTGTGATGAATCCTTTGAACTTTCATAAATTTCATTCGACCGTAGTCTCATAAATCTTCATCAATTGAATGAGTAATAACCTTGATTGATATTCATCAAGTCCATGCGACATGTCCATTCGACAGTAGTCTCGTGACCTTCATCAGGTCTTGTAGTATGAAGATTCACATAGATACTCATTAGATTCATTCGACTATACCTTGTAGACCTTCATCAGGTCCATTTGATAGTCCATTCGACGGTAGTGTCATGGACTTTCATCAAGTCAATCTGTCTCAATAGACATTACAATATGTAGCTTAGGACTTGTTGTGTGTGAATGGTTTGATGCTTTATGTTTGTCCCATTCGACATCCACATGTGTGTAGTTTGGGACTTGTTGTGGATCCTTTGTGTGTATGGCTTCGGGCTTGATGTGTGTCCCATTCGACATCCACATATGTGTAGTTTGGGGTTTGTTGTGGATACTACATTTGCATGTCTTGATATATTATATAAATCCCAGTCGACATCATTTAGTACGTAGCTTGGGAATTATTATCGTTACAACACTTGCATGTCTTGAGATGTGATATAAATCCCAGTCGACATCATCTAGTACGTAGCTTGGGAATTATTATAGTTACTACACTTGCATGTCTTGAGATGTGATATAAATCCCAGTCGACATCATCTAATATGTAGCTTGGAATTATCATAGATACTACTATGCATGTATGACTTGAGACTTGATTTAGACATCTACACGCCTAAAGCTTGGAACTTGTTAATGACCTCATTTGACACTATACCCATACATCATAACCTTCATCAGGTTCAGTCGACTGGGAACATTCCCCATTGGCTCATGTAGAGTCAAGTTGAAGACCTGGCCTTCATCCGGTCCAGAAGACATTGTAAACTCCCTTGATCATTTGATCAGTAGCATGGGGATTATCCTGACCTTCACCAGGTTCAGTCTACTGGGAACATCCCCCATGGCTCATGTAGAGTCAAGTTGAAGACCTGACCTTCATCTGGTCAGACGACATTGTAGACTCCCCTGGTCATTTGACCCATAGCATGGGGATTATCCTGATCTTCACCAGGTTCAGTCTACTGGGAACATTCCCCATGGCTCAAGTAGAGTCAATATATGACCTTCAACTGGTCTAGAATAATTTGAAGACTCCTCTGGTCCTTGACTAGTAGTATGGAGATTATCCTGACCTTCGTCTGGTTCAGTCGACTGGGAACATTCCCCATGGCTCAAGTAGAGTCAATATATGACCTTCAACTGGTCTAGAATAATTTGAAGACTCCTCTGGTCCTTGACTAGTAGTATGGAGATTATCCTGACCTTCGTCTGGTTCAGTCGACTGGGAACATTCCCCATGGCTCATATAGAGTCAATTGATTATCCTGACCTTCATCTGGTCAGACGATATTGTAAATTCCCCTGGTCCTTTGACCCGTAGTATGGGGATTATCCTGATCATCAACTGGATCAGTCGACTGGGGACATCCCCCATGGCTCATATAGAGTCAATTGATTATCCTGATCATCAACTGGATCAGTCGACTGGGGATATCCCTCACGGACTCATGTAGAGTCAATTGATTATCCTGACCTTCATCTGGTCCAGAAGACATTATAAACTCCATTGGTCTTTAACCTGTAGTATGGATTGTCATGTCCTTCACCTGGCTCAGTCGACTGAGGACATCCCTCATATCTCATACATGGTCAATGCATAATTTTTATCTGTTCTAGGCAAAAGAAGACATTGACCTCCTAAAGTTCATACGACAAATGTCAAATGGAATATACTCTTGCAACGTTTACTCGACTGGGGACATTCCCCATGACTTATATCAAGCCAAGTTGAAAACTTGGAACTACTCCTAGTCCAGGCGACATTAGATTCATTTTGTCATATGAAGTATGACTATGCACTCTTAACAGGTACTCTTACATCTTGTTTCATTCGACATGAATGGAAATACTCTCCAAATCAAAGACTTCTTGACTTAGAGAGTAGGGGACAAACTGTACGTGCCAAATTTGGGCCATGGGCAAAACTGTCTTTCCATTCAAAACCAATGTCAGATAAGGCCCATAGATAGAGATGCTGAATATCGGGAAGCCCAAGGTAAAGCCCAAGAAAACCCTTATTCCACTCGCAGATAAAGGATCCGCCAAATCTTTACCAAACATTTTCCACTCACCCTAAATATAAATTATATTGCTCCACTCTAATCATTAAATAAATATATCTTAGCATATAGTGGGTTTATGCCAATTGCTAAAGGCAATCATTTGCACTTATAAATAGCAGCGTAAATCAAGATATAGAGGAGGGGCTCTGAGACTGAGCCTACGAAGCTTCTTCTTCTTCTCTATTCTTTTAGCTTTATATTTCCTAACCAAATTTCTTCGCCCTCACGGCCATCCAGAGAAAGTTAAGGTAATATCAAACCTTACTTTCGCATATTTACCTATTCACTGCTCATTTCATACTACTGACTTGAGCGTCGGAGTGCCCCCGGCACCCACCACACCGGTGGGGAGTCTCCTCCCGCTCACTCTACCTTTGTTTTGCAGGATCGCTGATGCCCTCAACCTACAAATTCTGATTGTGGACCTCGGCCGAAATCCAGCATCCACAATTACAAATAAAATTATGTAAATTACAAATTATGTTAAATTACATTACATAATTACACTAAATTACAAATAAAATTCTTATCTAAAAAATTAAAAAAATATATTATTATATAAATTCAAACCGGAACCGTTGGAACCGAACGGTTCCAACCGTTTCGGCTAGGGGAGGAACCCTAACCGAACCGGTTCGGTTCCGGAACAGGTTGGAACCGAAACCGTCCGGTTCCAACCGATTCGGTTCCGATTCCGAACCGGAACCTTGGCCGGGTCTACTCCGCACTTGGCCACTGAGCCCAGTGGCAATATGCGCTTCAAGTTAAAATGGTAAATATGGGCAAAGGCAATGGTATTTTGTCAAAAGAAAATAATGCGCAGTAACTGCCAGCAATCTACCTGCACTGTCTTGTAATAACACGTAAAGGTAAAGGCATTTTAGTCATATCATGCGATTCGAATTTCAAAAAGGCTAAAAAGCAAAAGATTCTTAAAGCTACGTTATTGGACGAAAAAAGTAGCCGTTTTCGATGATCTGCAAAAGACTATTGCTACCCCCACCACATTCATTTAATTTCCCCACTGCCTAACTAGAGTACGCTGAAAGTTGAGGCTAGAAAAGTAAATTGAATAAAGGCCCGTGGGATTTCCGTCTTATAATGCTTGGTGGGCAATATTAGGTAATTAGTGAAAAGAGTAAGGGTTATTACGACATTTATTTTATCATAGTTAGGTAACGTGAATAAGAGAGATGATGACGCCCCAACGGGTGTGGCTTGGTGGTGAAGGGTCCAGAATCTCACCTTGAGGTTCTGGGTTCGAATCCAGGGGGTGCAACTTCTTGTAAAAGCCTGGGGCAGCCGGGGGTTTTACCTGCGCCGCGGCCCATAATAGGTGGTTTGATGGCGGAATTTCCAAAGAAGAAGAAGAAAAAAAAAAAAAAAATGATTGTCGGTTTGTTTTGTTCGAAATTATTTGCAGACTTATGGGGTCCACTTTCGCTTTTTGCCGTTTAACGGCCTTTATTGGAAACCATTGATTCGGTTTAATTCATTATTAAATTATCGTAATTAATTAACACACAATATTTTTTTTTATATATTTTTTTTTTACTTTTCTAATTATAATTTTATATTAAATATAATAATTTTTTTTTAGAATCGTTGGAAACCATACCATCAAATCACTCCTTCCGAATTTAAATAAAACGAATAAAATCTCCGACTGTTCCAGACTTTTATAAGAAACTCAATCTCCGAATTTGAATTCATGAACTCAATGTGAGATCTTGAATTTTACACTATCAAACCACGTCACATGGGGCCTAAATATAACACACACTCGTTATACATTAAACTAAAACTAACTAGTAGTTGGTACCATGTTATGTCATAAATCGTAGCTTTCTTTTCAACTTTTTTTCCCCCTTTTTAGCCTAATAATACATAATAAAAATCCATGTATTTGTACGAGAAATCTAACGACTCTCTAACCTTTCAAAATAACCCTTATTTGTTATAGTATTAGCCCTAAATGTGGACAAATGTGTGTAACAAAAACTTGACAAGCGCGAGAATAGGAAAACAAGAAACAAGGCTAACAAGCTCTTAAACTAAAACAGTTTGCAGCCATGTCGATCCAAAGAAAAACAATAGCCAGTGATTGGGACGACGAGGATATTATAGCGGGATGACAACGGGACAAGTTCGTTATAGAATTCGCTCTCACCTTGGGGTGAGCTATAAGAGTAGTGTGTTTTCACGACTAGTGGTTGGGACGATGACAAGACTAGCCGTGGTGTAATTGGGATTTTGGACTAATTGGGATTCTTGTGTCTCACATTTTTGCTCCTCATAAACTTTGAATAAGAAAGAACAATTACATAGCTTTTCTCAAGTAATGTAGGACTTTCTCCTTTTGTATCTACTTTTACACGTTATCGCTAGTATATTTCACTATTTTTTTTTTTGAAATTTTTGGAAACTTCATCGCCAAACCACCTCTTTCGAGCTTAAGCGGAGTGGGTAAAATCTTCGACTGTCTCAGGCTCTTACAAGAAACGTACTTCTTGGATTCGAACTTAGGACCTCAAGGTGAGATCATGAACCCTACACCAACAAATCACGCCCCATAGTGACGTATATTTCACTCACATCCACTAACTTACAAATAATTTAGTCAATGATTTCTAATTACTAAAAAAACAACTTTAGATGTGTAAAATATCATTTTGACAGGGTAAGGGACCATAAGATTTGTTCGTATAAGTATATGGGTTTTTTTTAAAATGCATTAGACCTCCTTTTTTAAACAAGAAAGAAAGTTCATTTTTAAGAATTTAAAATCGAATTATGACATATATGAAGTAAGTAATCCTAAACATATGTTTCTAATAACGATATTACATTCTACACTTGTAAACTCAAATTTGTATCTCAAGTTATATGGGTAATTGACTTGGTATCTCAATAATAATTTCTTATTGGATAAAAATACTATTATTTTTTGAAATATCGGGAAAATCTCACGTCATTCCTACTAGGATCATTGGATTTCGGTATGCATACGTTAGTAATTTCAGTATTTTTTAAAAAGAATTACTTAAAAGAGGCTAACAATGACCCATCTTATGCTTACCATTAAACTCGAATAACTAGTCAAACAAAAACGCTGAAAGCAGGCCAAGTCGTAACATCTTGAATTTACTCAAAGTGATCAAAGTTAGAAAGTGGGTCTACTTAAAAATGAGGCTTGCTAAAGTTGTTTTTATAATAATTTAAATAAAAGAAGAATGGTATTTTTAACATGTTATGAAAATATTTTGTAGGAAATTTATAATATATCTACTTAAACTCTAATTAATTTTATTTCAAATATAACTAAATGATTTTAAAAAATGATAAAATCTAATATAGTTATATTGAATGAAAGAATAAGACAGTCTATATAATTATTGTAAAAGTAATCATTTCACAAAGAGATTATTTTATCAAAAACTCTGAACATAATTAGGTTTATTAAACGCAAATCATCCGAATGAGACCCATTTAATAATCATCATAATTTTAAGCAACACAAACATATTAATTCGTGTCATATTCATGTAAGTTAGCGGATCGTTAAAAATTACCACCTTACATTCCATTGCACTCTTTTGTATTGATGTGATCCAGAATGAGCTCTGTTTGTTGGGCCAAGTTAACTTGAAGTTGTGGCTGATTGCATGGCTTTGTCAAATTGGTGTATTTGGGCCATTTTGGTGGATTTGGAAGATTCATTGGGTTCTGGAGTTTGGACCATGCATGAGACATTATGTGAAGGCTTTATTGTGTCTAAAGCAATATTGGAATGGGTCTAGGACATGCATGGGCTGCCTGATTGATTTTGGGCTTTATTTCCGAATGATGCATTAGTAGTGGCGGGATTTACGCAGTCTTCGTATTTTGGACGTAACTTTCTCGTCCGATATCCGATTTTGGTGATTCAAGTTGCATTGAAAAGAAAACTCGTAGCTCTACAACTTTAAGTTTTCATCAAAGTCCAGTTCGGATTCCTTCATGGTCTAAATGAGGACGCAATGTATCCCTATAGTTTTTATATTTTATATTTTTTTACGTTATGTGTTGTTTAAGTGTTGGGCTGAACATTATTAAATTAAAAAGCCCATGGACGAAATTTTCAAGTATTTTATTAGGGTTTTATTATATTTTGGTAGAATTAGGGTTAGCCACCTATTTAAAGAGGCATTTATCATTGTAATGGATAATTAACCAATAATATATCTTTTTACAAAACAAATTGACTTGTGTCATCTTGAGGGAGTGGATTCTTCATTGGTTTTACGAAACAAAAGCTTATCAACGTGTGGCAAGCGTTGTGGTGCTGTATCGATGTTCAGGATTCTCCAAAGAAATAAAGAAATGTTTTTAAGGGCAATGTTCCTTAGGGGTTGGACTTGAACTTGGAAGGATTTTAAACTTACAAAATCAAGATTCGCGGTTCTTGGGGCTTAGAACACGTGGAGAGGTTTGCTTGGCTTTGTTCCAGGCAGGTTTCTATCATTTGGTATCAGAGCCCAGGGTTCCAAGGTCAATATTTTCTCTATTTTTATCGTTTTATGGAGTCTTTACAATTTTTTTTTTAAGTGCATAGGCGTGACTTTTTTTTTTTTTTTACCACACGCTGAACCACACAAAAGGTCAAAAGAATATTTGTTTTTTTTTTTTGGGCAGTTCACAACTGTGAACCCCCTTTTTCCTTTTTTTTTTTTTTTTTGGTATCAACGACACACAGGAAGAAAAAAAAAGGCAAGATTGAGAGATGGAAAGAAAGAAAAAAAGAAGACGAAACGGAAAGAATGAAAAAGAAAGTCAGACCTGAAATCTGGTTCTGATTATCAATTGATACGAAACAGGATACGAAACAGACGAAACCCGATCCAAGATCCCGTAGACCCCCAAAGAACCTGTCCTGGAAAACCCTTGGAGATAGCCTCAGATGAATTTTGCCAGCAAATAGGACGCCACAAATGATGCAAACCCTTTGATAAGTCTTTGTTCAATCACTGAACGATGATAAAATTTTCTCAATCTCAAGAAAAAGGTTACTATTCACGCACAAATAATATATCAAAAGTGACTAGGACTGGGCACAAATAATAGTTTCACATCAGTATTATTCCATATTATGAATACAATAATAACTAGGACTGGGCATCGGATCGGATCTGGCTCTCGAATCCGATCAAATCGTGTTTGATTCGTTTGTCGAATTTCGGATCGAATCGGATAAATTTGATAACTATCAGATCAAATTGGATTTTATCCGATTTGATAACAAATCCGAATCCGATAGAGAATCCGATTTGATAATAAATCCGATAGTATATTCGATTCGATAACAAATCTGATTCGATAACGGATCCGATTCAAAAAATTGTCCTGAAATTTTGTAAATTCATAACAATTTTATCGAATCGGATAACTTAAAATTCAAATCAATTTTATCAAATCGGATCTGTTATCAAATCGAATCCACTATCGGACGGATGCTCTATTGGATTCAGATATGTTATCAAATCGAATTTATCTGATTCGTTAAGATATCAAATCAGATCGAATAAATCAGATTCGATTCGATAGTTATCGGAACAAATCTGATCTGATCCGATAAGGACTCAAAATCCGATCGAATCAAATAAATTAACTCTTATCGAATCGGATCAGATTCGAATTCGGTCCGGTCCGATCCGATCCGAATCCGATAATGTCCACTCCTAATAATAATTCGAGGTTGATAATGTTAAATAGAATTTTCATTTTCATACCCTCTCATGAGTTTCCCATAAATAAAATTCGAGTGACTAATCAAACAAACATGATGAGAGTAGGTCAAGCCGTAACATCTTAAATTTACTATATGCACAGTTTACTAGTCAAAGTATATCAAAGTTAGAAAATGGGTTTTACTTAAGAATGAGGCTTTATAAGATTGTCTTTATAATAATTTATTAAAATAATAATAATCAATATAAACAGAAATTCCCCGTGTCGTGATCTTGATGGAGGCATGTGCGTAGTTTGTTAAATTCCGAGCTTTTCTTATGCAAAATGATTATGATGTTTAACTTTGAGTTGAGTCATTGTCAAATTTCATAATCTTTAATCATCAAATCAATTTACCACAAACATCAATGAAAATATACTAATACTGATATTTGTATAAATGAGAGATAAAAATTTAATAAAATTTAATAAAAAATATTAATATTTATAATTTTAACATAAAATATTAATATTTTGTGATTAAATTTTATAATTAATTGTCATCGCTTCATTTTTCGAATGCACTGATATTCCCTACAAGTAATAGCGACAAGCAATCTCTATACCCAAGAGGGGGGGTGAATTGAGTTATTGCTATAAATGCGGAATTATAAAATCTTTGCCGATTTTAAGCTCTTATTACCAAATAAGCTCTTAGGTTAATTTTCTCTATTGCAAATGATAACCTATATGCAAATTTTCTATTCAATAATATAAATGTAAATAAACTTGCAAATAAGTAAGAGTTTAAGGGAAAGAGAAATACGACACCGCGATTTATAGTGGTTCGGCCAACCGTGCATACGTCCACTCCCCCAAGCCTCGCTTGAAGATTTCCACTAAAATCGAGTTTCCGTGGTTCACCCGCAACCAAGAGTTTTCCGCAAAGGCGCACTCCAAACCCTTTTACACTTTTGAGTTTTATTCGTAGGCGCACTCACAACCTTTACACTTTACCCAAAACTATGGGATTTTACAACCACAAGTGTTTTTGTTTAAAGAAGATTTGAAACACACTTGAGCACTCACAAATATAATAAAGATTGTGTGAGATGCAAAACCCAAGTGTTCTAAGCTCACTACTAAATGTATGAAGGTATAGTGTGTGTGAGCTTGTATGAGTGTTTAAGTATATGAAGGTTTAAGACACTCTTATATTTGCCTTGATAGACTATGTATGAAGGTTTTCTAAGTGTCTCGCCAAATGTAAATGAGTTGGGGTTCTATTTATAATAAAATGCAAATCATTCCCCAACTTACAGCGCGATTGGTATGGAAACCGGTATGGAGACCGGTATGCCGGTTTAGGTTTCCAACGGATACTAACGGCTATATTATTGTTGCACAAGTATCCGTTAGGCAGGTATGGAAACCGGTATGGGGACCGGTATGGTCCGTGCCGGTTCCAGTGTGCACAAAGAAGAGCCTGACCGGTATGGTCACCGGTATGTATACCGATTTAGGGTTTGCGGGTTTCAGTAAGATTGCACAATGAAGAGCTAGACCGAAAAGGTCACCGGTATAGATACCGGTTTATGTCATGCCGGTTCCAGTAAGGGAACTAGCCGTTGGATCACCGGTATGGTTACCGGTAAGGTCCATGCCGGTTCCAGTGAGCATGCGTAACAGAGCATCTCACCGGTATGGATACCGGTATGCCGGCCTCAGACCAAAATGCACAGTAATGAAGGTTTTAAAGCATTTTGTCATGATCCTAATGCATCTAAGTGAATGTGCATGATCCCTATGAGCTTAGGCACTTGAATATTACAATTCGCATTACAATTTAAATCTTAAGCTAAGACTTCGCAATATATTCTTCAATTTGCCGCAAGTCTTCACATTCTCGCTCTTCACCGCATATGCTTCGACACTTTTTGTATTACTTCGTGTTTGCGCGTCGAAGTCTTCTTTCTCGTTGACGTCACCAAAATCCATTACAACCAATTATGCGACCAAGTCGCTAACACAGATGTCACAAAACTTCACTTAAATCTTTATATGACTTCATAACACACCTAACTATATATCGAATCATACACAGACCACCAATCACTTTCGATTTTTACATTGAACTTCTCGTGTGCATATATAAATATATTTTTCTAAAAAAACATATTTGACTAATTTTAAATTCAAAATTTTAAATTTTAAAAAAAAAGTAACATATTATGTAATTCTGATTCCAAATAACTATATGCCACATAACATAACCAATCAAACGTATTATTACATATATTATATATATATATATAAGTTTTTTATTTAAATTAAACTCTAAACCCGAGAATATAGAAAACCGATTAAAATTATAATGATTGATAATATAATAAAAGCTAATGAACAAGAAAGAATCATATTATAGTCTCTAGTAAAACAAAAGGTAAAAAATGAGTAATCATGATAAAATTAATAATTTCATCAGAGCATTACATGAGCTCTCAATTGATGATAGTGAGGATTTATTAAATTTAGAAAGTAAATTAATAATGCCAAAAATTAAACAAGATCTATAAGAAATAAATAAATTAAAAAGAGAAAACTTCTCTTTTAAAAAAGGAAAAGAAAGATCTAAAAGAACAAAAAAATAGATAAACTTAAATCTGTTAAAGATTCAAGCTCAAATGGATAATCAAATTGAAGAATTAATCTTTGACCTTCAAGGACTAGAATTAGATCCGAAAGTATACATGGATGAACCTATGAGACACACTGGTGGACCAACAGAGGTAAAAACTGAAAGAGAATTTAATGATCCAGGAGCTAGTACATCTAGAAACCCTAGAAGACATAAGGCATCACAAAGTGATCAGGCTATGCCTGGAACATATAGTAGAAGTAGAACTACTAAAAGAGAAAATTGGGCAAATCAATTTATACCAAAAATTTCAGAAGAACAACCAATACCCCCAAATGGTATGTATTTAAATCTTGATTGTCAAATAGACCCAAAAGAAGCTTTAAAACAATGAGCAAAATCAATGGAATATTTTTTCATATATTTTGCTAATGAAGAAGATGATGAAGTAAAATATGAAATGTTACATTCGAGTTTTACAGGAAATGTTAAAAATTTGTGGTATGAGATAATTAATACCACAATAAATCTAATAAGAACAAATATAGTAAGTGCATTAAATATAAGTATAGGAGATGGAATAGAAACAATGGCGGCATATATTTGTAGTGAATTTATGGGTATGGATTTTATTACAGATTTTCAAAATCAAAGAAATAAAGAAAAACTAAGAGCCAAAATGGCTATACAAAAGTTAAGCATTTGCAAAATATGCTTTGTAAACGAATATACCTGTGAATTTCAAAAATACTATTATGAATACTATACTAGTAATGAACAACTGGAACCCATTAGAGATTTATATTTTATGAAATTACCAAGTCTTTGGGACGTTTATTTTTTAAGGAATATGAAAAATATGCAACAGAAAACCCTACAATCACTCATAATCCCTTAGGAAGTAGAATAAAATTTCTAAAAGAAAGATTAGAAGATTTATGCTATCAAAGGAAACTTTTAAACAAAAGTAGAAAGACAAGTCTGGCCTTGTGCTGTGAAAAGACAAATATGCCCACTCAATGGGATGTAATTATGAAAATTTTCCAAGAAAACGAAGAAAAACAAAATATAAGAAAATCAAAAAATATAAAAAGTTTAAAAAGCATAAGGCAAAACCTCATAAAAAAATTTTTTTAGACGCAAACCTAAAAATAAATCAAAAGAAAACATAAAAAGAGATAGAAAAACTAAATCTAGGTGTGAATGTAGGAATTGTGGAGAAATTGGTCATCTAAGTTATGACTGTGAAAAGAAAAAGGTAAGAATCTTGATAGAAGATTATGAAGATATAAAATCTGAATTAAGTGAAATATAAATCGATCTTTTAAGTACAGAAGAATCAAAAGTCTTTGAAATATATTCTGATACATCTATTAATGATGAATAAAGATAAAGACATAATTGATGATGAAAATATAGACGAAATAGAAGTAGAAGAAAACTCTGAAGAGTATGTAATGTGTGCTACTTTCGACAATAAAAAATTAGCAAATATTGAAAAATTAGAATTAAACTTAAAACACCCATCTAGTTTAATGATGAAATTAAGAAGCATGTATTTAAGGCAAAAAATTGTCATACACGAATATCAAGAATTAGAGAAAAGTGTAGACATTACACATACTAAAGGAAATATAAAATTAAATTTGTTAACACAAACAAGTATAAATGAAATAATGAGGAAAATAACACCCAAGAAAAGAGAAAAAAATAAGATATGTATATTTAGCAGGCATTCAAATACTATTTAAATCTTTATTCAAAGAGGAATAAATAGTCCAATCGTAATCAACCTATTCGATGAAAGATTTTACAATGTAAAAGATGCCCATTTAGGGACAGTAGAAGGTAATTTATCATATAAAAAATTACTATTTACATGTTATCCTAAATACAGTATAGATATTAAAGATAAAAATTTCAATGATGCTTTGAGTTTACATTTTGAACTACTAAAAGACAAATTTATAAAACCAGGAAATAAAGTCATGAGTGTTTATTACTCATCCTTGTTTTCATTAAGTAATACAAATTATGGTGAAATTTATTCAAATAAACCATTTATTGAAATTTCCGAAGAATGTTCGGAGATAAGTCAATTAAGGGAACCTCTTTTACAAGAAATCAGTATACCTGATAATTATAAAATAAAACTTGGAAAAGTTCCAAACTTAGAAGAATGAAGCTCTTCTAGTGAAAATGCTATTCCTATAAAATATAAAAAACAACGAACTTGTAGTTTCAAAAGGAAGAAGAAGCCTAGAAATAAATAGAAAAAATAAAAGTACGAATTTTATTATTCCTAAATTAAGAAGAAGTACAAGTTATTTAGAGGTTAAAAGACATGCACCTACGTTAAGAATTAACGGAGAATATTTCAATGGAATTGAAATGGTCAAAGGACCGTATATATTAATTGACACATGAGCAAGTAATTGTCATATAGCCAAAGATAAAAATTTTAATTTAAAATGTGAATCTGTAGAACCATACGAATATAAAAATTTTGATGGAATAATTTTTCAATGCAACCAAATTGTGGTTGTTCCAATCATATTTGGAAATTATGAAATAAATATACCCTGCTATATGGATAGTGAAATGGAATGAGGAACATATCATGTTCTCCTAGGAAATTCATTTTTAGAATATTTAGAAGATTATAAAATAACCAAAGAAGGTTTTGAATTCACAAATGATGGCGAAATTATTTTCTGCCCTAAGGTTCGAGAATAAACGGGTAAATGCCAAATGAAATACAATTTCCTTTATCTGTATATATATGTGGATGCTGGTTTTCGCCCGAGGTCCACAATCGAGAATTTGTAGGTTGAGGGCACTAGCGATCCTGCAAAACAAAGGTAGAGTGAGCGAAAGTAGACTACCCACCGGTGTGGTGGGTGCCGGGGGCACTCCGACGCTCAAGTCAGTGATGAAAGTGAGCTATTAATACCGTTGAAGGAGGAGCAATGTTAGAGATTACCTTGATTCATGTGAGCTACCGTGTGGGCTGTAGGTAGGAGGTCTATAGATAGAATATTGCTTGAGCTATGGGTAGAAGAGCTTCCATGCCCCTTCTTTTCTGGACTTTGGTTCCTCTTATAGGCGATTCGAGGTGGGACTCATGAATGCCTTAATTGTTTATACGTTTTGGGTGCTTGTAACAGTCGAGTCATGAATAGGCAGTTATGGGCAGTCATGAAGGGTAATTATGGGTCTGGACGTTTCATGGGTTGGCATTTAAAGGGTTCAGGTATCGGTCTTTGGGTATGGTGTTTCTCCGAGCCTGGGTCTGCACAATGTCTTTGGGTTCAGTTAGGGGATTTCAGGGTGCATTTAGCAGTGGGCCTGAAGCGAAATGTCGAAATTAACCTTGGACCAAATTTGGCCTGTACAGTTTGTCATCTACTCTCTAAGTCAAGGAGTCCTTAGCTTGGAGAGTATTTGACGCGCGTGTTGAGACTATAGGATGAAGGTGTACCTGAGCGTCGATGCTGCCTACTTATTGAACCAAACGAATGTCAAGTTATGAAGTTGAGTCTACATGATCCATCGTGGATATGTCCAGTCGAATGAGCTAGATGAAGGTCAGGATCATGAACTTGACTCTACAAGAGCCATTGGGGAAGTACCCAGTCGACTGAACCAGATGAAGGTCAGGATATATGTCATACGACATGTGTAATATATGTCTACAACTTGACTCGACATGAGTCCATGAGGGATGTCCTCGGTCGACTGAACCAGAAGAGGGTTCATGAGTTACTTTCACTCGACATGTCGTATGGACTGAAGGAAGTCCATGTCTAAATTTGACTCGATATGAGTCAATGAGGGATGTCCCCGGTCGACTGAACCAGATGAAGGTTCATGAGTTATTTCACACGACATTGTCGTATGGACTGTAGGAAGTCCATGTCTAAATTTGACTCGACATAAGTCCATGAGGGATGTCCCCGGTCGACTGAACCAGATGAAGGTTCAAGAGTTATTTCACACGACATTTTTGTATGGACTGTAAGAAGTCCATGTCTAAATTTGACTCGACATAAGTCCATGGGGGATGTCCCCGGTCGACTGAACCAGATGAAGGTTCAGGAGTTATTTCACACGACATTATCGTATGGACTGTAAGAAGTCCATGTCTAAATTTGACTCAACATGAGTCCATAGGGGATGTCCTCGGTCGACTGAACCAGATGAAGGTTCAGGAGTGTTTTCACACGACATTGTCGTATGGACTGTAGGAAGTCCATGTCTAAATTTGACTCGACATGAGTCTATGGGGGATGTCCCCGGCCGACTGAACCAGATGAGGGTTCATGAGTTACTTTCACTCGACATGTCGTATGGACTGTAGGAAGTCCATGTCTAAATTTGACTCGACATGAGTCCACGGGGGATGTCCCCGGTCGACTGAACCAGATGAGGGTTCATGAGTTACTTTCACTCGACATGTCGTATGGACTGTAGGAAGTCCATGTCTAAATTTGACTCGACATGAGTCTATATGGGATGTCCCCGATCGACTGAACCAGATGAGGGTTCAGAAGTTACTTTCACTCGACATGACGTATGGACTGTAGGAAGTCTATGTCTTCATTTGACGCGACATGAGTCCATGGGGGATGTCCCCAGTCGATTGAACCAGATGAGGGTTCATGAGGGTCCTCATTCCTCATTCTACAAGACCTGACAAAGGTCAATGAGGGTGTGATTCCTCATTCTACATGTCTTGTAGTCTGAGCCCATGTCGTCTGAAGACCATGAGACTACGGTCAAATGAACCTGATGAAGGTCCATGAGGGTTCTCGTTCCTCATTCTACAAGACCTGACAAAAGTCAATGAGGATATAATTCTTCATTCTACAAGACCTGACAAAGGTCAATGAGGGTGTAATTCCTCATTCTACAAGACTTGTAGTATGAGACCTTGTCGTCTGAAGACCATGAGACTACGGTCGAATGAACCTGATGAAGGTTCATAGGGTTCTCATTCATTATTCTACAAGACCTGAAAAAGGTCAATGATGATATAATTCCTCACTCTACAAGACCTGACAAATGTCAATGAGGGTATGATTCCTCATTCTACAGGACTTGTAGTCTGAGACCATGTCATCTGAAGACCATTAGACTACGGTCGAATGAACCTGATGGAGGTCCATGAGGGTTCTCATTCTTCATTCTACAAGACCTGACAAAGGTCAATGAGGATATAATTCCTCATTCTACAGGACTTGTAGTCTGAGACCATTTCATTTGAAGACCATGAGATTACGGTCGAATGAACCTGATGAAGGTCCATGAGGGTTCTCATTCCTCATTCTACAAGACCTGACAAAGGTCAATGGGGATATAATTCCTCATTCTACATGACTTGTAGTCTGAGACCATGTCGTCTGAAGACCATGCGACTATGGTCGAATGAACCTGATGAAGGTCCATGAGGGTTCTCATTCCTCATTCTACAAGACCTGACAAAGGTCAATGAGGATATAATTCCTCATTCTACAAGACCTGACAAAAGTCAATGAGGGTATAATTCATCATTCTACAATCCTCATTCTACAAGACCTGATAAAGGTTAGTGAAGGTTTTCATTCCTCATTCTACAAGACCATATATGTAGTGTCAAATGAGATCTTTAACAAGTGCCAAGCTTCACACATGTAGTGTCGAATGAGATCCTTAATAAGTGTCAAGCTTCACACATGTAGTGTCGAATGAGATCCTTAACAAGTGTCAAGCTTCACACGTGTAGTGTCGAATGAGACATCTTCCTCTTGCTGAGTCTCCATACATGTAGTGTCGAGTGGGATATCTTTGCCAAGTCTGGTAATGTCGACTGTGATATTATCACCCCATACATGTAGTGTCGAGTGGGATATCATAATACCAATTCTCTATACATGTAGTGTCGAGTGGGATACTCAACAAGTGCCAAGCCACATATTGTATTATCGACTGAGACACCAATAACAATTACCAAGCCTTATGTTGTAATGTCGACTGGGACATCCATAACAATTAGTTGGCAGTGTGTGAGTGTGTGTCGAGTGAATGATAATTTGATGATGATAATTTCATGGTATTGATGATGATGATGATGATAATTTCATGGTTTTGATGATGGTATTGATGATGATGGTATTGATAATGATGATGATGATAATTTCATGATGATGATGATGATGACGAGTGTCCAGAACAGCAGCATTGGATCAGGGGGATTTCACTTGGATCGGGGGGGATTTCATTTTACGAATTTGAAAGTTGTTTTTCTTTCACACATATATAACAAATTTTCGTTTATTAACTTAATTTATTAATCTAAAGAATAAATAAATGAATAATTTGATCAATTTAGATCAAATTTGATGTATATTATTGACTTGAAATTATGAAATGCCAAGTTCAAACTTATTTTTGTCCTACAAACAACAAGGCCTCACAAACCAATGATAATAGGACTCAAAACTTATCCATGTTATCATTTATGCAAGTTGACTTTTTCAATCAGTATATCTTTAATTCCATAATCATTAAATTAATGGGACTCAAAACTCAAAAGCACTAAAAAAGATGGCTACATATATAGCTAGCGACTCTTGCACGCCTTCAACTTATGATTTTTGTCCGCCAAGTACCCAGACCTTATCAATGTTATCATTTATGCAGTTCATACTATGTATTCATGATTCATGCATATAATAAGTTAGATCCAAGCCACCACAGGTGATTTATTGTGATGAAAACCTGAAACTTTGTGTGTTTTTGAAGATGGCACCGGACAATCACAGACGGGCTAATGCGACTCCATCTACATCAGCAAGGACAAATGGCCCTGATGGAGTCTCTGCTAGCACATGTGAGTCTAGTACAGAACAGGAGGGTCGAGGACGCATCCGTGGCCTGGGGTTTGCTAAGTACATTAAGGCTCACGGCCATATCCGGATTGAGATATCAGATGATGGACAAAGTCCAAGTCGGACAACATAATTCAGCGTTTACTACTGCTATATAGGAGCTACAGCTCGGTTTGAAGCTCCTCAAAACTACGTTACTACTTGGAGAAAGATATCGTGGGAGACGAAAATCAACCAGCTATTCTCTTCGCTACTTGTGAGTTTCCGTACGGTATTAAGTTTTCGATATTGTTTGTTAGTTAACATTTGTATTTTATACTTATTTTTACTCGGTTGCTATTCCTGTAGGAGTGGTTCGACTTCGATCTGACCAAAGTGAATGTCCAACAGTATATTGACTACCACATGAGGAAATGTTATAAGGATTATAGAACAAAAGTCCTGAAACCAATATTCGACGAACATGGACCTTCAGATGCTCCACAACATAAAACTGATTTTATAGAGGAGCAAGACTGGACATTCTTATGTGAGCTTTGGTCTAGCAAAAAACACGAGGTAAATTTTGAAATAAACAGATATTTATAATTGTCTTTGTTTTCGGTACTTACAGTGTTGGTAAATGCAGGATAAATGTCACGCAAATGCGGAAATCGAAGTCACTTGCGTTTTAATAACCACCGTGGAGGTTCGAAGCCATTTATCCAACATCGTCCGAACATTCTGAGGTAAATATATCCTAACGTAAATATAACAGTTCATTATTTTTACTAATGTAGATTAATACTGAATTTATTTTATGTTTTTACAGAGTAACACAGGTGAAGTGCAATCATTTCCAGATTTTTTCCGAGTGACGCATTACATGAAAAAAACAAATGGATAAATGAGAAGCGAAAGCTGCTATGTAAGTTTCTATTTTTAAAATAAAATAATTATTATTATATATTTATTTTTTTCTAAAAAATTATAACATTAACTTCTTTTTTTTAAACAGAACGAAATGATGGAACTCCATCATCAAACTCAGGAGACAGAGTCCGATCCGATACCATATGAGCAGTTGTCGCAATTGGTTTTCAAGAATCAGACAGCTTACAACGTTGGCATTGGCACTCGTAAGAAGCCGACGTCATATGCACGCAATACTGTTAATTCGGACAATGCCTCCTATCTTCGAGACCAGTTAGTCACCACCCAAGACCAGCTAGCCACCACCCAAGACCGGCTAACCACCACCGAAGACCAGCTAGTCACCACCCGAGACGAGCTGAAGAAGACTAAGGAGGTGCTACAACAGGTCGAGGTGGACCACGAGAAGAAGATGGAGCAGTTCGAACAGCAAATTCTGGCTTTCCGCCAGATGTTGGAGGCCTCACTCAGTCAGGGTGATCGGGCTCGAGCGTCCCCATCACAATAGCAATAAATTTTATATCCATTTGTATAAACATTTTGAACAAATAGTTTTAATAAATATGTATTTTTTCTAAAAAAATTTCAATATAATAATAAAATAATTATTATAATATATTCGTATTCTCTTATTAATCATGAATTTTTTTCAATTAAATTAAATATTAAATTAATTATTTTAGACCAAAAAACAGTAAATTAATAATTTTTTTTTAAACACAATTTTTAACTGTTTTTGGCGTCGAAATATTCGACGTTAATAGTAAAAGAATCACCGCTGTAAGTATACAAATATTTTTTTAATATACTTTAGCGACGAAACTAAACGACGCTAAAAGTTAGACTTTTAGCGTCGAATTATTTCGTCGCAATACATGACCTATAGCGTCAGAAAATTTAATTTAGCGTCGAAATACATTGGACGCAAAATGGAGTTTTTAGCGTCGAATATCTTTGTTTCGACGCTAAATATTATTCTCGTCGATGTTTCGACTTCCAATTTTTACGTCTAATTAATTCGACGCTAATGTACTGTAGATACTGCATTTTTGCATGAAAGACCCGATAATGAGTCTCATTTGGAGACACTACCTTTTAAGTCGCGGGAGCCGTGGGAAACGGACGTCGGAAGGGAACCCGTATTTTTGTTAGATTTTAGTCGCTTGTTTAGCTTCAGGCTCGCTTGTTGGACCTCCATTATTAAAACACACCCTTAGCCCACTAAACACACACCAAGCCCAATCCAAAGATAATTAAAACATTTAAAATAAATGTCACAAATTAGATTAATTTAAATTAAAGCTAATTGAAATTAATTTAAACCAATTAAATTAAATTGAATTAAAGCTAATTAAATTAAATTAAATTACAATTAAATCAAATTAAAAGCTAATTAAATTAAACCAATTAAAATAAATCTAAACTAAATAAAACTAAGATCAAATTTAAATTAAAACAAATCAAATTAAATTGAAATTAATTTAATTTGAACCTAACACCAAAATAAATAATCACTTCCTAATTTAATAAATCACTCACCAATTTAAAATATTTACTCACCTAATTAACAAATAAATGCCGAATTAAAAGTCAATCAAATATATAACCTTCCTAATCAAACAAATCATGTCCCCAATTAATTGATTTTATTTCCTTTTTAATCCATGCAAACCCTCTAACCCCTAATCATGCAACTATATAAACAACAACAAAATCCAACCATATTTCCTCTCCCAACTACTGGCACTCACGGCTGAATCTCACAACAAACACACCAAAAACTCCCTAGCACATTCATATACAAGAAACACACAATATTCAGAAGATTATTCACGCCCAAACTTCCTCTCCAAGCCCCCATTGCCGCATACATCAAGCCCCAAACCATTGCATTGCCGTGAATCACCTTCCCTCACTCTACTTCATTCACGCCTAAGTCACGCAAAACAACCCCAAAACACAGCCCCACTACATGCCCTGAATTCCATACGCCTAGCCTGCCTCCACGCACTCACATTGCCTCACCGCTTCACGCCACAAGTCAGCCTTTCACGTTAGCCACACGCCCATTCGCCTCACGTAAGCCAACCCTCCAAACAGCGCACCACTCACTCAAAAAATCCACACGCTACCTGCCCCTTTAGCCTGCCTTCTTACGCTCACAGCCTCCATATGCCCTCTTTCAAATACGTAAACCAGTCTGTGAGCCAAGATAACTCACGCCCTTAGCCACCAGCCCCCACGTTCACGCTACAAAATACCCTACAGCCCTCACGCACATGCTCCCCTCACGCTTAGCCACTCAGCCTACAAGCCTTCAACGCCACTCACCCTCAAATTGCCGAGACATAGCCCCAGTACCATTTCTGCTACAAAAACACCCTACTGACCTGATCAGTTTTGCCGCAATAAATCAACACTAAACACCCTAAAAAAATATCCCGAAAACCTTTCCAAAACTCACAGAAAAATAATCCAGAAAACACCCAGAAATGCAACCAAAACTACCCTAAAAACACTCCCCGAAAATACCCCAAAACAGTCCCAAAATCGAACCAAAACAGTCCACTAACACACCTAAACAGTAACCAGAAAACTGCAGTCCAAAAACAGCAGGAAACGGAGTGAAAACAGCGACCAAAACAGCAAAACAGTGAGCTAAGACGTTAATCCAGTGAACCGAAGAGTTGGGAGATGTGATAGCCCTTCCGACAGCCGTGAAACGCGAGTCCGAAAGTCGACATAAAAGGTTAGACCTGATGATACTTTTCCTATAATTTCCATCTATCTTTTTAATTGTTTTATTCATTTTATCGCATGAGAGTCGTTTATTGGTGCATGATTGTGGCCTTTGAATAAATAGAAAATGCATGAATTGTAAAATGATGTTGTTGTGGCCCTTGAATAAAAATGAAAAATGTGTCTCCTCCGTGGTATATAGGATGGAAACCCAGACATAAATTTCATAGCCGATTCTGAATGGACGGTAGTATGATCTGTACTCGGGATACAACTCAACATACCACTTGAGTAAACGGCGCATATTTCATTTTATATTGCTTTGATTTGTTTATTATTCGCTACTTGATTTCCGCATGTTATTTGTTTATGTAATGATGTGATCAAGCGCATGAGCTTAGTAAGTTGGATTAAAGGTCCCCTATTTTGAGGGGTTAAAACCCTTTACCACGATGCTTTGCCGCGTCGATTGATGTATATTCGGTTGAATGTAAGATGTGTTCAATCAGGTATACGAAGTCCGATATTATTGTCTTTATTTTTTTATATGCATGATGTGATCGATCGCATGGGCTTGGTAAGTTGGATTAAAGGTACCCTATTTTGAAGGGTTAAAATCATTTACCACGATGCTTTGCCGCGCCAGTTGATGTATATTCGGTTAAATGTAAGATGTGTTCAATCGGGTATACGAAGTCCGATGTCATTGTCTTTATTTTTATATGCATTATGATGTGATGCGCATGAGCTTAGTAAGTTGGATTAAAGGTCCTCCATTTCGAGGGGTTAAAGAACCTTTACCACGATACTTCGCTGCGCCTCTCATTTCGTTATTCATTTTTCTTTGTATGTCATCTTCTTGCATAATCATGCATCATGTTGCATTGCGCATGGGCTAAGTAAGTCGGATTAAAGGTCCTCCGTTTCGAGGGGTTAAAATCATTTACCACGATGCTTTGCCGCGTCTTTTAGCCCGTTATTATTTATTAGGTGTCATTTATTCATTCGTTCATGTATGTGTCATGTTGTTTACCGCATTTTGGAGGTCACTGCTGTAACCCCGTTCGAACGCGTTTCAGAACGCTGTACGAAAACATGTTTTCTGTCTGCTCCCGTTCGAACGCGTTATCAAATGCTATACGAACGCAAACCTTCTGTTTACCGTTCGAACGCGTTTTCGAACGCTACTCGAACGCACATGCATTTGTTTCATTAGGTCTGGTCCCGTTCGAACGCGTCATCAAACGCCACACGAACGAGAACCTTCTGTTTACCGTTCGAACGCGTTTTCGAATGCTACACGAATGCGCATACACTGAACTGAGTCCTTTCCGTCACATGTCATGCATAATTATTTCTTAGGTGATTTCTCTTGTATCATGTAATCAATCATACTATTTGTATCTCTGTATTTATCTATTTGATGTGTTCATGAGATGATATTCAAGCATGATTAGGTCATTAATATGTTACTTGGTTCTTAGGCATGATTTAGCCTATTTGGTTGTTCATTTTCAAGCATGATTAGTCATTTGTTTTGCGTTTGGAATTTTCATTATGTTTAGGTTGTTCTTTGTTTTCCGTATTATATGATCAAAACATGTTCATGAGATTGCCGTGTGCTATTGCATGTTTGCCGTTATGATGATTACTTTCATGCATGTGAACTTAAAAGTAGAATACTCTTTGGAATGTATATTGCTAGATTCGATTAAATTATTGCATAAATCATATCATTACAAGTGGCATAAGTAAGAGACCATTACGAACCCAATGGTTTGAGGTATTCCCTTGCGAGGGGTGAGTGCGGCCTTAAATCTCATTTTCCCGGTTCACACCGGGTGGCGACTCCATTATTCTCCGGTTTAGTCCCCTGCGGGCTACTTCGTACACCCAACCGGGTCGCGAGCCCGGAACAACATGCGTCGCCCGATTCCTGTGTCCTACAGTCTGGCGACTCCACTGGGGATAGAGAATCGGCCCCGAAATATTGTCTTGTAATGTTTGGATTTGTGCTTTAATTAACCGTGTCTACAGTGGGTAAAATGAGGGTTTGATCAAAGACATTTTAAGGCTAGGTAATGGTTTGGTGTCTTCCTTCATTCACTACCTTTCTATAAGGAAAAGCTGTGAAGGCACTTAGATAATCATTTACTTGTAGCCTATTGTGATGGACTAATTTGGAGGACTCGTTGTTTATTCCTGTCACCAAGCGATAAGAGCCTAAGAGGATATGGTACTTAAGAGAGCCTCGCTCCACCATCCCTCTAGGGAATCTACAACGGGAAATCCATTTGACAGCCAGTCACACACCATAACTCGTTGGCACGTACTGTAAGGTATAAAAAAAGGTGCGCTCACTTGGTCGCTCGAACCCTTGATTGGGGAGACCTAATTGTGGGCAATCCTTCGCCAGTGAGAGTCTTTGTCTATACTCCCACGAACCCACGCGTAGACCGGGGTTGTATGGCCTATATCAACTATTTCCTTGTGTTTATGGACCATCCTCATTTGGATGTGGTTGGACTTTTTGTCAGAAATGCGAACTTGTTGGGCCATTTAAACTAGGGCGAGTTCGTATCTTATGACAATTAGGCCCAAAGCTTCTGAAATGTTGGTGGGCCACTCTGTATAACTTATTACTTTATGCTTGAATTATCTTGTTATGTTTGTGTTTTGGACCATCGTTATTTGGATCCAGTTGGACCTTTTGTCAAGAGATGTGAACTTGTTGGGTTATTTAAACTGGGACGAGTTCGTGTCATTTGACAGTTGGGCCAAAGGCTTCTAAAATACCGATGGGCCATTTTATGTATAGGCCTTTTATCATTTGAAGTTATTTGGATATGTTATCGTGAAATGTAAACATGTTGGGCCATTTCAACTGGGACAAGTTTGCACTGCGCAATAATATGATTGAACACTTTAAAATGATAATGGGCCAATTAGTGCAAATTCTTTTATAAGCTTATTTATTCCATACATCGCATACATAACATGCACTCATGCATACAAGCATCATGCTAACCCCTTGTGTTCTAAAAAGCCATTATAGATACCCGTTGGTTAGGGAAGATGGCAGACTTGTCAAAAGACCGAGCGACCACCAAGAGTACCGGCATAAGACCTAACCCAACGGGATAGGAAATTCACACATGCATGCATGCATACACATAACCCATTTTGCATTCCTTTTGTGTTTGTTTTGTTTTGTGTTCACAGGTTTAGAAGAAGAAAAGAGAAAGCGGTAAAGACAAGCCATTCAGAAACAGCGAAAGCACATCATCAGATTCGGGTAATAATCCTAGGGCTGAGGCCCATATTGGTGACAGAGGCGGGTAGTAATCTGAGGGTTGAGGCCCACATTGGTGCTAGTTTTGGGGAAGAGTCTCAGGGCTGAGGCCCATATGAGTTTGAGTTTCGGGAATGGATCTCAAGGGGCGAAGCCCACATTATCAGAAGATGACAGAAGAATTCTGTGGAATGAGTGAAAAAAAAAGAGAGAAAAAATGAGAGAGAGAAATCTTTGATAGTTAGACATATGTCCGGTGATGACATTGTTTGCTGTAAGGAGAAGCTTTAGAAACGATAAGTGCGAGACGTGCTCTCGTCCAGTATTCTGAATGAATTGATCTCAGCTGGACTCGCGAGCACTTGATTACGGGATCTCAACAGTGGAAACCTGAGTGGTTGGCAAGATGACTAGCCGAATGGATGATGGATCGGTGAATGATCGTTTACCTGGATGTCCACCATGGTGTACTATGCTACGATATATGATATGGTTGGGAACAAAGAAAATCTCAGAAAAGAAAAATAGGCCGCCTATAACCGATAAACGTGAAGCTACCCATGAGCGAGTATTAGGACCACCATGAGGAGAAATGCTACCTTAAAAGGTAGGTATGTGTAAAAAAAAGAATGAAAAGAAAGAGACAAGAAAAGAGAAGAAGACCATATCATGTTGAGTATGACGAAGTAATCACAGAGTATGATCGAGACATCCAGTTTGGTTAGACCCGCCGATCCAATTCTCCGAAATGAAATCATCGAGTTGGTTCACTGAAGGAATAAGCTGCAAAAGAGCCTTGGCACACACACACTAGGAGTCTAGTTCAGATCACCTATTCAGAGGATCAGAGTTGAGTGTATCAAGTACTTTGAAGGTTCTCGGGTTTCGATGCGAAAGCATTCGTTGAGGATGAAAATATATCTAGCTATCAGGATTATCTCATGAGAGGCAATTGAATATGTTGAAATGAAACATCACATCACTAGTATCAGTCTTGCCGGGTATGGCTTTTTGGGGGCGAGGCCCACATCTTTATCAGAATCAGTCTTGCCTGATATGGCACTATGGGGGCGATGCCCACATATTTATCAGAATCAGTCTTGCCGGGTATGGCACTCTGGGGGCGAGGCCCACATCTTTATCAGAATCAGTCTTGCCGGGTATGGCACTCTGGGGGTAGGGCCCACATCCTTATCAGAATCAGTCATGCTTGGTATGGCACTCGAGGGGCGAGGCCCGCATCACATCAGTATCAGTCTGGGGGCGAGACCCATATCAGTATCAGTATGCGGGCGAGGCCCACATCAGTATCAGTCTGCGGGCGAGGCCCACATCTGTATCAGTCTGCGGGCGAGGCCCATATCAATACCGGTTTGGGGCGAGGCCCACATCTACATCAGTATCAGTTTTTGGGGATGAGTCCCAGGGTCGAGGCCCACATCAGCATCAGTTTCGGGGATGAGTCCCAGGGCCGAGGCCTACGTCATCATCAGTATCAGTTGCGGGGATGAGTCCAGGGCCGAGGCCTACGTCATCATCAGTATCAGTTGTGGGGATGAGTTCCATGGTCTAGGCCCACAACAGTATTAGTTTTAGGGATGAGTCTCAGGGCCGAGGCTTACGTCATCATCAATATCAGTTTTGGGGATGAATCCCAGGATTGAGGCCCGCAACAGCATCAGTATCAGTTTTGGGGATGAATCTCAGTGTTAAGGCCCGCAACAGCATCAGTATCAGTTTTGAGGATGAGTCCCAGGGTCGAGACCCACATCAGCATCATCATCAGTTTAGGGATGAGTCCCAGGGTCGAGGCCCGCAACAGTATCAGTATCAGTTTTAGGGATGAGTCCCATGGTCGAGACCCACATCAGCATCAGTAGCAGTTTGGAGATGCGTTCCAGGGTTGTAACCCACTTCATCAGTATCAGCAGTTTCGGGGATGCGTCCCAGTGTTGTACCCACTTCTTCAGCATCAACAGTTTTGGGGATGCGTCCCAGGGTCGAGGCCCACATTATATCAGTAGTTTTGGGGATGCGTCCTATGGTTGTAACCCACTTCATCAGTATCAGCAGTTTTTGGGATGCGTCACAGGGTTGTACCCACTCCATCAGTATCAGCAGTTTTGGGGATGCGTCCCAGGGTTGAGGCCCATATTTTATCAGCAGTTTGGGGATGCGTCCCAGGGTTGAGGCCCACTTCATCATATCAGTAATTTTGGGGATGTGTCATAGGGTTGAGGCCCATATTTTATCAGCATTTTGGGGATGCGTCCCAGGGTTGTAAACCCATATCATCAGCAGTTTTTGGGATGAGTCCCAGGGTCGAGGCCCATTTTGGCAGCTTTATCGGGATGCGTCCTAGGGCCGGGAGCCCCCGTTGTCGGTTGCAGTTATCGGGATGCGTCCCAGGGCCGTTGGCCCCCTGCACCTTTAGTTTTGGGGATGCGTCTCAAGGTCGAGGCCCATTTTGGCAATGTTATCGGGATACGTCCCAGGGCCGTGAGCCCCCGTTGTCGGTTGCAGTTATCGGGATGCGTCACAGGGCCGTTGGCCCCCTGCGCCTTTAGTTTTGGGATGCGTCCCAGGGTCGAGGCCCATTTTGTCAGCGGTATTGGGATGCGTCCCAAGGTCGAGGCCCCCGTTGTCGGTTGCAGTTATTGGGATGCGTCCCAGGATCGAGGTCCACTGCAGTTCCAGTTTGGGGATGCGTCCCAGGGTCGAGGCCCACACATCAGTTGCAGTTATTGGGATGCGTCCCAGGATCGAGGTCTACTGCATTATCAGCTCAGCGGAGCAGTAGGCAAGTCATGTGGCAGCTGGCGAGCCAGGTAAGTGAAAATGCATTGCATAACTTTGATAGGATTGTTCTTATCACACACTGCATAAGTCCCATCAAAGTGGGGGCGACTGTAGGCACTGCATTTTTGAATGTAAGACCCGATGATGAGTCTCATTTGGAGGCACTACCTTTTAAGTCGTGGGAGCCGCGGGAAACGGACGTCGGAAGGGAACCGGTATTTTTGTTAGATTTTAGTCGCTTGTTTAACTTCAGGCTCGCTTGTTGGACCTCCGTTATTAAAACACACCCTTAGCCCACTAAACACACACCAAGCCCAATCACAAATTAAATAATTTAAATTAAAAGCTAATTGAAATTAATTTAAACCAATTAAATTAAATTGAATTAAAGCTAATTAAATTAAATTAAAATACAATTAAATCAAATTAAAAGCTAATTAAATTAAACCAATTAAAATAAATCTAAACTAAATTATACTAAGATCAAATTTAAATTAAAACAAAACAAATTAAATTGAAATTAAATTTAATTTGAACCTAATACCAAATTAAATAAATCACTTCCTAATTTAATAAATCACTCACCAATTTAAAATATTTACTCACCTAATTAACAAATTAAATGCCTAATTAAATTCAATCAAATATATAACCTTCCTAAACAAACAAATCATGTCCCAAATTAATTAATTTTCTTTCCTTTTTAATCCATGCAAACCCCTAACCCTAATCATGCAACTATAAAAATAACAACAAAATCCAACCCTATTCCTCTCCCAACTACTGGCACTCACGGCTGAATCTCACAACAAACACACCAAAAAATCCCTAGCACATTCATACTAGAGACACACAATATTCAGAAGATTATTCACGCCCAAACTTCCTCTCCAAGCCTCTATTGCCGCATACACCAAGCCCCAAACCTTTGCCTTGCCGTGAATCACCTTCCCCCACTCTACTCCATTCACGCCTAAGTCACGCAAAACAACCCCAAAACACAGCCCCACTACATGCCATGAATTCCATACGCCTAGCCTGCCTCCACGCACTCACATTGCCTCACCGCTTCACGCCACAAGTCAGCCTTTCACGTTAGCCACACGCCCCTTCGCCTCACGTAAGCCAACCCTCCAAACAGCGCACCACTCACTCAAAAAATCCACACGCCACCTGCCCATTTAGCCTGCCTTCTTACGCTCACAGCCTCCACCTGCCCTCTTTCAAATACGTAAACCAGTCCGTGAGCCAAGATCACTCACGCCCTTAGCCACCAGCCCCCACGTTCACGCTACAAAATACCCAACAGCCCTCACGCACTTGTTCCCCTCACGCTAAGCCACTCAGACCACAAGCCTTCAACGCCACTCACCCTCAAATTGCCGAGACATAGCCCCCTAGCACCCTTTCTGCCGCAAAACACCCTACTGACCTGATCATTTTTGCCGCAATAAATCAACACTAAACCACTCTAAAAAACTATCCCGAAACCCTTCCAAAACTTCCCAGAAAACTGTCCAGAAAACACCCAGAAACTGCACCCAAAACTACCCTAAAACAGTCCCCGAAAATACCCCAAAACAGTCCCAAAATCGAACCAAAACAGTCCACTAACACACTTAAACAGTAACCAGAAACTGCAGTCCAAAACAGCAGGAAACAGAGTGAAAACAGCGACCAAAATAGCAAAACAGTGAGCTAAGACGTTAATCCAGTGAACCGGAAGAGTTGCGGAGTGATAGCCCTTCCGACAGCCGTGAAACGCGAGTCCGAAAGTCGACATAAAATGTTAGACCTGATGATACTTTTCCTATAATTTCCATATATCTTTTTAATTGTTTTATTCATTTTTATCGCATGAGAGTCGTTTATTGGTGCATGATTGTGGCCTTTGAATAAATAGAAAATGCATGAATTGTAAAATGATGTTTGTTGTGGCCCTTGAATAAAATGAAAAATGTGTCTCCTCTCGTGGTATATAGGATGGAAACCCAGACATAAATTTCATAGCCGATTCTGAATGGACGGTAGTATGATCTGTACTCGGGATACAACTCCACGTACCACTTGAGTAAACGGCGCATATTTCGTTTTATGTTGCTTTGATTTGTTTATTATTCGCTACTTGATTTCCGCATGTTATTTGTTTATGTAAAGATGTGATCGAGCGCATGGGCTTAGTAAGTTGAATTAAAGGTCCCTTATTTTGAGGGGTTAAAACCCTTTACCACGATGATTTGCCGCGCCGATTGATGTACATTCGGTTGAATGTAAGATGTGTTCAATCGGGTATAGGAAGTCCGATATTATTGTCTTTATTTTTTTTATATGCATGATGTGATCGAGCGCATGGGCTTAGTAAGTTGGATTAAAGGTCCCCTATTTTGAGGGGTTAAAATCATTTACCACGATGTTTTACCGCGCCGGTTGATGTATATTCGGTTGAATGTAAGATGTGTTCAATCGGGTATACGAAGTCCGATGTCGTTGTCTTTATTTTTATATGCATTATGATGTGATGCGCATGGGCTTAGTAAGTTGGATTAAAGGTCCTCCATTTTCGAGGGGTTAAAGAACCTTTACCACGATACTTCGCCGCGCCTCTCATTTCGTTATTCGCTTTTCTTTGTATGTCATCTTCTTGCATAATCATGCATCATGTTGCATTGCGCATGGGCTAAGTAAGTCGGATTAAAGGTCCTCCGTTTCGAGGGGTTAAAATCATTTACCACGATGCTTTGCCGCGTCTTTTAGCCCGTTATTATATATTAGGTGTCATTTATTCATTCGTTCATGTATGTGTCATGTTGTTTACCGCATTTTGGAGGTCACTGCTGTAACCCCGTTCGAACGCGTTTCAGAACGCCACACGAACGCATGTTTTCTGTCTGCTCCCGTTCGAACTCGTTATTAAACGCTATACGAACGCAAACCTTCTGTTTACCATTCGAACGCGTTTTCGAATGCCACTCGAACGCGCATGCATTTGTTTCATCAGGTCTGGTCCCGTTCGAACCCGTCATCAAACGCCACATGAACGAGAACCTTCTGTTTACCGTTCGAACGCGTTTTCGAACGCTACACGAACGCGCATACACTGAACTGAGTCCTTTCCGTCACATGTCATGCATAATTGTTTCTTAGGTGATTTATCTTGTATCATGTAATCAATCATACTATTTGTATCTCTGTATTTATCTATTTGATGTGTTCATGAGATGATATTCAAGCATGATTAGGTCATTAGTATGTTACTTGGTTCTTAGGCATGATTTAATCTATTTGGTTGTTCATTTTCAAACATGATTAGTCATTTGTTTTGCGTTTGGAATTTGCATTATGTTTAGGTTGTTCTTTGTTTTCCGCATTATATGATCGAAACATGTTCATGAGATTGCCGTGTGCTATTGCATGTTTGCCGTTATGATGATTACTTTCATGCATGTGAACTTAAAAGTAGAATACTCATTGGGAATGTATATTGCTAGATTCGATTAAATTATTGCACAAATTATATCATTACAAGTGGCATAAGTAAATGACCATTCCGAACCCAATGGTTTGAGGTCTTCCCTTGCGAGGGGTGAGTGCGGCCTTAAATCTCATTTTCCCGGTTTACACCGGGTGGCGACTCCATTATTCTCCGGTTTAGTCCCCTTCGGGCTACTCCGTACTAGGGGTGTTCGCGGTGCAGTTTTGGGCGGTTTTTTTTTTTTTTTTTGTTCAAACCGCGCGGGTTGCGGGTTCGGTTCGGCGGTTTAACGGTTTGAGAGGTGCGGTTTGACGATTTACGTTTTAGAATCAGATTGTTGAGAAGTTCTATTTAAAACTCAAAAGTATAAACTAAAACATATAGATTAAACAAGCACCTTACTGTAAATCTGTGAAGTTCTGAATGTAACAGTCTCGTGTATTGAGTAAGGTATTTCTTTTTCATTCATTTACATTGATAAATTAGATAATATACAATTATACATAGTCAAATTACACTCCCAATTGAGCTAGCAGTCACCTTTTCAATCGGCTGAGCTACTAATAGCAAGTTTCAGCCATAGCTAGGAATTTCATCAAGAAATGCTCAGCTTCTGTTCATCAAAGCTAATTGTTATGTGTGAACAATTAACAACACCTATGTGGAAGCTGGATTTTGGCCGAGGTCCACAATCAGAATTTGGAAATAGGGGCACTAACGATCCTGCAAAACAAAGAAGAATGAATGGGAGTAGACTGCCTACCGGTGTGGTAGGTACCGGGGACACTCCGACGCCCAAGTCAGTTGTATGAAATGAAGAATAAATTGTTAACTATGAAAGCAAGGTTTGCTATTACCTTGACCTTCTTTAGGTGGCCGTGAGGGCGGAAGAAGAGAATGTTTTGAAAATATGAAGCTCTGAGAGCTTATGTTAGAGAAGAGAAGCTTGTCAGAAAGAACTGCCTTTGTTTCTCGTATTTTGTTGTAATTTATAGTGGAAGGTAAATGACTTTTGCAGCTGGCATAAGTCCCACAATGTGCTAAGATATCTTTATTTAGTGAACAAAGTGGAGCAGTTCGATTATGATTAGGGTAAGTGGGAAATGTTTGGTATAGATTTGGCTTTGTGTATGAATCATTTTCTGCAAGTGGAAGAAGGGTTTTATTGGGCTTTACCTTGGGCTTAGATGATTTCACCTTTGGCCCAAGTTTGGTCCATATAGGCTTATATATCTTTTGGGCATGGCTCTTACTTTCGGGCTTTGCATACCATTTTGGGCTCTGCACACTATTTTGGGCTTTTAAGGTAAAAGACGGTTTTATCCTTGGCCCATTTTTGGTTCGTACAGTTTGTCCCTTACTCTCTAAGTCAAAAAATTTTGTCTTAGAGAGTATATACGTTTGTGTCGAATGATACTAATCACAAAAAGCATGTGATAAGAATGTATCACCTTATGTCGAATGGTTTTATAAGAGTATTGTGCAAAATGTGGGTTTTTGGAATATATCGCGTGTATCATCTGGGCAGACGAAGTCTTAGTCCTTCTGATTTGACTTGACTTATGGGAATCGGTTCTTGGTCGTCTGATCAGTTTGAAGATCAATGGATACATTCGACTCGACATAAGTAATGGGGAACATTCTCTGGTCAACTGAACCGAATGTAGGTTTAGGAGTTCCACTTGACTCGACAACATTCATGGGGAAAGTCCCTTGGTCGACTGAACCGAATGCAGGTTCATGAGTCCAACTTGACTCGACAAGAGTCATTGGGAAATGTCCCTTTGTCGACTTAACCAAATGTAGGTTCAGGAGTCCAACTTGACTCGACAAGAGTCATGGGGAATGTCCCTTTGTCGACTGAACCAAATGCAGGTTCAGGAGTACAACTTGACTCGACAAGAGTCATGGGGAATGTCCTTTTGTCGACTGAACCAAAAGCAGGTTCAGGAGTCCAAAATGACTCGACAAGAGTCATGGGGAATGTCCCTTAGTCGACTGAACCAAAAGCAGGTTCAGGAGTCCAAAATGACTCAACAAGAGTCATGGGGAATGTCCCTTTGTCGACTGAACCAAATGCAGGTTTAGGAGTCCAAAATGACTCGACAAGAGTCATGGGGAATGTCCCTTAGTCGACTGAACCAAATGCAGGTTCAGGAGTCATACTTGACTCGACAAGAGTCATGGGGAATGTCCCTTAGTCGACTGAACCAAATGCAGGTTAATGAGTCCAATTTAACTCGACAAGAGTCATGGGGAATGTCCCTTAGTCGACTGAACCAAAAGCAGGTTCATGAGTCCTACTTGACTCGACAAGAGTCATGGGGAATGTCCCTTAGTCGACTGAACCAAATGCAGGTTCAGGAGTCCAAAATGACTCGACAAGAGTCATGGGGAATGTCCATTAGTCGACTGAACCAAAGGCAGGTTCAGGAGTCCTACTTGACTCGATAAGAGTCATGGGGAATGTCCCTTAGTCGACTGAACCAAATGCAGGTTCAGGAGTCCAAAATGACTCGACAAGAGTCATGGGGAATGTCCCTTAGTCGACTGAACCAAAAGCAGGTTCAGGAGTCCTACTTGACTCGACAAGAGTCATGGGGAATGTCCCTTAGTCGACTGAACCAAATGCAGGTTCAGGAGTCATACTTGACTCGACAAGAGTCATGAGGAATGTCCCTTTGTCGGCTGAAACAAATGCAGGTTCAGGAGTCCTACTTGACTCGACAAGAGTCATTTGGAATGTCCCTTAGTCGACTGAACCAAATGCAGGTTCAGGAGTCCTACTTGACTCGACAAGAGTCATGGGGAATGTCCCTTAGTCGACTGAACCAAATGCAGGTTCAGGAGTCCAAAATGACTCGACAAGAGTCATGGGGAATGTCCCTTAGTCGACTGAACCAAAAGCAGGTTCAGGAGTCCTACTTGACTCGACAAGAGTCATGGGGAATGTCCCTTAGTCGACTGAACCAAATGCAGGTTCAGGAGTCCAAAATGACTCGACAAGAGTCATGGGGAATGTCCCTTAGTCGACTGAACCAAAAGCAGGTTCAGGAGTCCTACTTGACTCGACAAGAGTCATGGGGAATGTCCCTTAGTCGACTGAACCAAATGCAGGTTCATGAGTCCTACTTGACTCGACAAGAGTCATGGGGAATGTCCCTTTGTCGGCTGAAACAAATGCAGGTTCAGTAGTCCTACTTGAGATGTGTCGAATGCACAATCTATTCAATATTTTTATCATTTGTCGAGTGATTATAAGGCATGCACCAGTGCTTGCCCAATTAATTTTTCTTGAATGAAAGCGACCTTCATATCTAATGATGTCGTGTCAAATGGTGAAGGCAGTCATGAAGATAATTTTGTTGTTGAGAGCAAGTGGTGTCAATGGTGTGGTAATCCAGAATTCATCAAAATATATTATATTTTCTAGATCTTCCACGTGTCGTTTAACGAAATAAAACCTAACGCAAATAACGAGGAGTCTTTTGGCGGGAAATGAACCGCCAAAAGAAGTAGTATAAGAGTGGCTTGATGGGTTCATTTGTTTCATTCACAAGATCTACGATTTGGGAGAGAACTTCAAGGCTTCAAGGTACTTCTTCAAAACTCTCTTCGCGTTCTTCATTTCCTTTGAATATTCATAGAGTAGCTTCAAACTGTTCTTAGCTAAATTAGGCTGTTTGATCTCTTGAATCATATGTTATTTGGTGGATTTGTGTTTGGAGATGGGAGTAGGATTTGATCTTTAAGAAACCCAAATCTTAGAAATTATTTGTTTATAGACTCGTCGATTAGAATATGTCGAGTGGAGACTCTTTAGAAAGTTTAGGCGAACAGATTGATAAATTCGTAGGAGTATCATCGAGTGAATCAACAGAAGAAAAATCATTAAGGGAATGGTCGCGTCAAGAATTATCCGAAGGACCTGTTACCATTTTGTCGCGTGAAATTCCGGTGCATGCAATTCCCATTAGATCATTGGCAGCAGTTGAGGAGTTTAGTGGAGCGGTGAGCACAAGTGAGCCGACCAACTTACTAACCAAGAACCCATCTAGTCGAATGACGGCTAGTTTGCTGATGGAAATTAGGAGTAAGTATAGATTTCCTAGATCGATGGAGTTGAGGGTGCCTTTGCCGACTGAAAGAATCGACTATAAAATTCCCGGATGGATTGGATTTTATGTGGTACCGTTTTCTAATGGACTTAGATTCCATATACCGAGGTTAGCTTGGGAAGTTTTGGATCACTATGGGATCGCTCCTTCTCAACTAATGCCGAATGCTTGGAGGATATTATTGTCGATTGAATGTTTAGCATTCGAACAAGGATTATTTTTTGAGGTGAAGGACGTTGTATATTCATACTACCTCAAGGAGCACTTAACTGAAAAAGGGAGATATACTTTGTATCTTCGTCGTAAGAGGGAACAAATAGTTATGGGGCTTCCAACGAACGATAGGGGTATTGGCAGTCGGATTATTCTTTTGTGAGGAATGAGGGTATTTTTGGGTCGACTGGAATGGGTCGTTTTCAGAATATTGAGTGTATTTAGTGAGTATCAGTTCCTTCTATTTATTGAATATTTATCAATGTTATTGTCGTATGACGCTAATGTGTGGATTGTTTGTATGCAGGTCCATTTCGAAACAGTTTATTCGACAAAACACCTCGAATTTTATCCAACACTAAAGCTCTTCTTGACCTTCCCGTCGAACAAAGAGATTGGAGAATAATCTTGGTAGAGCAGAGATTAAGGGCAACATCAGTGTGGAAAGAAATCTTGAATCAGAAGGTACATCTACCCATTTGGCAGTTCTAAACACGTATTGGAAGTCATCTACTGCACTCGGTCGATTCAAGCTTTATACGGAAAGGTGTGGTTTATAAAGACTTTAACTCCAAAAGAAATTTTATGCGCAGAGGATATGATGTCGAGGCAAATAAAGGTAGCTTCAATTGACGAATTGAAAAGCCGAAAGAAGGCTAGGAAGCTAAGGCTAAAGGAGCCAGAGGTGGAGGTTCCAGAAACACAACAAGTTGTGTCGACTGAAACTCCAAAGACTAAAGGGAAGTCGACTGAAATCATTGTCAAAGGCGGTGGGTAAGGAAAGAGGAAGCGGATGAAATTGAAGACATTGACAATATAATTGTCAGGATTCCATCAGGGTCGACTGCAATTTCTGACCCATCAAGCCTTGACCCTTTTATCAAGAAACTTCTACTGGAAGAGGATGAACAAAGGCTATCCAAGATTGGCCCCGTCGAGTCAATGAAAAATGCAGCAGCAGCTTTAAATTACCAAGTAAGAAAGTAAAAACAAAAAATTTCTCTTATAATTTGTAGAATGGACTCTAATCAAGTGTTTTTTGCAGGCAATGGAGTGTAGCTTGCACATGCAACGGTACGTCGAATCAAATCTCAGGAAGCAGAGAGAAATGGAAAAATCATTCGCAGCAATGAAAAAGGAAATGGTCCAAATGAAGTCGCTTGGAAAAAAAGAATGATGAATTGGAAAAGGAGTTGAAGGAGGTGAAAGCTACTCTTCAGTTGGAAAAGGAGACCTTTGAGGTTACAATAGAGGGGTATAAGGAAGTGTTCGAAAATGTGAAGAAGGAGAATGATGAATTACTTGAGAATCTTGAAGGGATTGCACTTGAATCAATGATGAAAGAACGAAGTCATCTGATGAAAGATTTCATTGAAGGGAATACAGCAGCTTGGGAACCAGAGAAATGGATTCAAGAGTATGACCGATTATTGGCAGGAATTTCTTCTTCCAACAGGGGTGATGAGGAAGAGAAAGGTGAAGATGTCGATTCTAAAGTGGCTGAGAAAGAAATTATTGACGGCAAGGAAACGGCTGAAGTTCAAGAAATGGACAAGAAGAATGAACAACTCAGTCGAATGGAAATTGACCCGACAATTCAAGTTCAAGATATGCCTGCATCTGAAGTTGTTACTGAAGGCATTCCGGAAGAAGCTGCTCCAGAAATTTGAATCTCTTTTGTAATTTTAATTTTTAATTTATCTCCTTTGTAGAACAATTTTAATGACTTAATGATATTTTGGGATAATATTTCAAATGAGACTAGTTATTAAGTCGAATCGCAATACATAAAGTAAAAAATCACTCTGAACCCTCAAATATAAATAAATGCACGCATAAATTACCGGTAAAATTGCTTAAGGTGAATTGCATTCCAACTATTGTGAATTTGTCTCCCCTCAGTTGTTCGTAATTTGTAGGCTCCATGTCCAACAACTCTTGTGATGATGTATGGCCCTTCCCAATTTGGCCCCAACTTTCCATCTCCAACTTCTTTTGTATTTTGAAAAACTCTCGTAGTACCCAATCCCCTTCCTTGAATGTTCTGCTTCTGACATTTTTGTTGAAATATCTAGTCATTCTTTGTCGATGCGTCGCTAGTCGAATGGATGCACGATCCCTCAATTCTTCAATTGTTTCCAGGTTAAAATTCATAAGTTGTTGATTCGTATCATCGTTGAGCCATTGGTAACGGGGAGATGGGATGGTTTCTTCAGTTGGTATCACAGCTTCTGTCCCAAATGCAAGAGAGAATGGAGTTTCTCATGTGGAGGAACGGATAGTCATCCTATAGGACCATAAGACTCATGGTAGTTCATCCGCCCAGGCTCCTTTTGCTTTTTCCAATCTTTTCTTCAGAGGATTTAAAATTGTCTTGTTGGAAGACTCGGCTTGACCATTTGCTTGTGGGAATCGAGGGGTTGAAAAACTTAATTTGATCCTCCAATTTTTGCAGAAGTCTTGGAAGTGATTGCTGATAAATTGTGAACCATTATCAGTCACAATCTCTTTGGGAACGCCGTCGAATCGACATATATGTTCTTCCAAACAAATGATTGAACTTCTCTATCTCGTATCTTGGCGAAAGAGTCTGCCTCAATCCACTTTGAAAAATAATCTGTTAACACCAGCATGTAGACTCGTTGACCAGGGGCGGTGGTAGCTTTCCCACAATATCCATTCCCCATTTCATGAATGGCCACGGGGAGAGAGTGGGATTTAATCTCAGGAGGGGAGGAGAGATGTGAAATTGGAGCGAACCTTTGACATTTCTCGCATTTCTTCGTATAATTAGCTGAGTCAATTCTCATAGTTGGCCAGTAATACCCAGTCGAATGGGCGCGTAGAGCGAGGCTACGTCCTCCAGAATGGTTTCCACATTCTCCTTCATGCAATTCTGACAGTACGTGATGTGCTTGGTCGTGAGTAAGACATTTTAAATATGGTCCAGAGAATGACCTTTTCAACAATTGTCCGTTGAAGACGGTAAATCTTGCTGCCTGTCTCTGAATCTTTCTCGCTTCAGTTTTGTCGTCTGGAAGTAGTCCTTCTTGTAAATATTTCATAAGTGGCGTCATCCATGAGTCGCTTGATGTGATGGTGGTGATCTCCTTGCTTTCATTGTTGTCTGGTAGCATCCTCTCGAGGCAATCCTATCACCCCTTATTTCCTGGACCCCCCACTTCGTTGGAAACTTTAGTGTTTGATGATAAGTGGAAAGACACAGCCCTCATTTCGTGAATCCATGGCCTACCGATGATAAGATTGTAGGCAGAAAGACAATCCAAGACTAGGAAAGTAGTCATTTGGTTAATTCCTCTTGCGTAGACTGGAAGACTTATTTCTCCCAAAGAAATTTCTGCTCACCACTGAACCCGATTAACACCGTTGCTCGTTTGTTAACCTTCCCCAGTTCAGCTCCCATATCTGCTAAGGCAGTTGCAAATATGATGGGCTGATGATCCCGTATCTACCAGAATCCGTTTGACCATAAAATTCGCCACCTGTAGGGAGATCACTAAAGCATCATGATGAGGGTTCATACTTCCGGAGTTGCTGTCGTCTGGAAACTCCATCACCAGATTTGTAAATTTTTTCTCCATAGAGACTGTGGAATGATGAATGTTTGACATGATAGCCCTGGCATGTCGTTTGGCCGCTGAATACGAAACTCCACTGATCTCCGATCCTCCTGAAATGAAATTCACCGTGTTGTCGATTGGTGGAGGTGGAATTGGTGCTTCTTCATGTCCATCCCTCTCACTTCTTTGAGCGAATGTAGCTTTCCCTTTCTCTGTAAGTAAATCTCTTAGAAATCCCTTGTCAGCAGCTCTAGGACTTCTAATCTTAATGCCACACATTCAGCCGTCGTATGGCCGTAGTCTCGGTGGAATTCACACCATTTACTTGTGTCTTTCTTTTTGAAGCTTTCTCTGCTGCGTGGAGGCCATCTTACTTCATTTCCCATTTTTTTAATACCAAAACTAATTCTCTTGGAGAAATAGAAAAATTGTAATCTTGGAGTCTTGGCTTTTCTGCTTGAACTCTTTCCTGTGTTTTGTATGGCAGGGGTCTTCGATCAAAGTCCCTTCGGAGGGGCTGATGTTCTTTCCTTGGGTGACTCATTTTCTCTGAATGATGGCTAGGTGCCATTCTTGCGAATTCTTTATGTCGTTTGGATGTATGAGGCGTTCTCTCATTTTGCACATTGGAGGAATTATCTTTCCTTTTATTCCTCTTGTCTTCTTCCCATCTGATTTCAACTTGAGCTCGTGCCATGGCCTGGTCCATTGTGTAGCATTGGAATTTAGTTAACTTTTTGTAGAGTCCGCTATCACAAAGTAACCCGTTTCTGAAAGCTTCCACAGCTGTCGGCTGATGTAGATCTGGAATTGTTATCCTCTCCTTGTTGAAACGGGCCACGTAGCTTCGCAATGATTCACCCCTCCGTTGCTGGATGGTACTAAGGTCGTCAGTAGTTTTTTCAAGTTTGCAAGAGCTGGCGAAATGCTCTACAAACTTATCTGCTAACTGTTGATAAGACTTGATGGATCTGTATGGTAGATTGATTAACCACGTAAGGGCAGGGCCTCCCAAAGTTTCTCCAAATCCTCTGCACATACCTGCTTCCTACTGAAGAGGAGCTAAGCCAGTCGACATCATTTTATACTTGTAATGGATGACATGGTCGTCTGGGTCTGTGGATCCATCATATAGTTTCATGTCGGGTGGACTGAACTTCCGCGGTAACTCAACGGATGTAATGTTTTCCATGAAGGGTGGGGGTGTCAGAAATGGTTCCAGCTCTGCTCTTCTTTATTGGTAGTTTCACTCCTGGAAGGCTGGACATGATTGCTTCTTTTAAATTCCTTCATTGCCCTTCTCATAGCAATGGCAACTTGTTGAGCTTGTTGAGGGGAGAATTTGGTAGGTCCCTCTGGTCCTCATCATTTGATGGAATGTTATCTGTTGTTTCGTTAAATGCCCCAAGAGATTAACTGGTGCGATACGGTTATTGGGCTGATCTGAGATATCATGATGCCGAGATGGGGATGAAACTAACTCCAACTGTTTCTGAAGGTTCATGTTGGAATTACGAATGGTTAAATTTCCTCTTCTAAAGCTTTTAATCTTTCTTGAAGAGTGGCCAGTTGTGATGCCATTGGATCAGTTGTCTGTTCATTGCTTGAAGCCATGAAATACTAAGCTGTGACTGTTGGTAGAATACAAAATCTGTGTTTGCAAATTATCGCTAGGGCCCCACGGTGGGCGCCAAATTGTGGAAGCTGGATTTTGGCCGAGGTCCACAATCAGAATTTGGAAATAGGGGCACTAACGATCCTGCAAAACAAAGAAGAATGAATGAGAGTAGACTGCCTACCGGTGTGGTAGGTACCGGGGACACTCCGACGCCCAAGTCAGTTGTATGAAATGAAGAATAAATTTGTTAACTATGAAAGCAAGGTTTGCTATTACCTTGACCTTCTTTAGGTGGCCGTGAGGGCGGAAGAGAATGTTTTGAAAATATGAAGCTCTGAGAGCTTATGTTAGAGAAGAGAAGCTTGTCAGAAAGAACTGCCTTTGTTTCTCGTATTTTGTTGTAATTTATAGTGGAAGGTAAATGACTTTTGCAGCTGGCATAAGTCCCACAATGTGCTAAGATATCTTTATTTAGTGAACAAAGTGGAGCAGTTCGATTATGATTAGGGTAAGTGGGAAATGTTTGGTATAGATTTGGTTTTGTGTATGAATCATTTTTCTGCAAGTGGAAGAAGGGTTTTATTGGGCTTTACCTTGGGTTTAGATGATTTCACCTTTGCCCAAGTTTGGTACATATAGGCTTATATATCTTTTGGGCCTGGCTCTTACTTTCGGGCTTTGCATATCATTTTGGGCTCTGCACACTATTTTGGGCTTTTAAGGTAAAAGACGGTTTTATCCTTGGCCCATTTTTGGTTCGTACACCTTACTGTAAACATACACCTTACTGTAAGAGCTGAACAATAAACAATTAAACACTCACATTAAACAATTAAACAAGCACCTTATCACAACATTAAACAATTTTCTGATCTTTTTATCTTACAAGAAGACTGCTGAGAAAGAAGAATCTTCAAAAGGAATAAAAAACAAAACTTTTTTCTTGAATGGATTTGTTGTAACCACTAACCAGCAACACAAACATACATCACAGGAAGTCATGAACAACAAAGGCGATAGAAAATATAGTAGCCATAGATTTATTCGGTTTCAGTTTTCACTATATATTCCTAAAGTAAAATCCCTTATTGCAATGTATTCGGTTTCACTATATTGTTTATTATTTCAAATGCTTTATTTAAAGAACTAATTAACAAGTCCTACTCCCAGGCTCCTTGCATGCTGATTGTTAAGGCAAGATCTTGAAAATAAGACAAATAAATAAATAATAATATCAATTTAATCTAATAGAGCACAGCTGAAACACAAAAGGATCATTACTTACTGTTATTTCAGAGTTACAGAGGAGAGAGTCGAGAGATCGAATGACCGAATACCGATAGTGAGAGAGCAAAAATTGAAGACTTCGAAGGTTGATACTTGATAATTGATATGATGCACTGAGATTTGAGAGAAAATGATAGAGGAAGTTGGCGTGGCGCAGGAGATGAGATGAGATTCAGATTTGAGAGAAAAGGGCAAAAGGCTGCGCAGGAGATGAAAAGGGAAGGAATGGAGAGAAGAGAACCCTAAATTTCAGCAGTATATATATTACTTACCAGATTCGCGGGTCGGGTTGAACCCGATTTTTAATATTAAAAACCATAACCCGAACCGCAAATTGCGGTTCAGGATATTTGACCCGCGAAATAGAAATACTCTCTTATAAACTGCGGGTCGGGCTGCGGGTCGGTTCAGGTCGGGTCGGTTTGCGGTTTGACCCGACCCTGTGTTCACCCCTACTCCATACTCCCAATCGGGCCGCGAGCCCGGAACAGCATGCGTCGCCCAATTCCTGTGTCCTACATGTACATTTGCTTCGAAACTGTGGATTTTTGCGTCGATTAGTTTCGACGTTAAATGACATAATTGTTGTAGTGATTTTCATGCAAAAATTAACAAAAGTGTGGGAAAAGAAGATAAAATTTAGTGATTTGTGTATCAGATTGTATGATTTTCCAAACAAAAATGAGAATTGAGTAAATTAATTTGTATAATGATTAATGTCTTTCTTTTTTTCATTTTGTTTTTTGTTTTCTTTTTCCTTTCCTGAGCAACCAACAAAAGCAGGAATATACACTGAAAAAAAACCATGAATGCAAGGTAATAATTCACCTGGCGATTCACTTCGCAAGAAAATAGTCTCCTATGGCTTAAAATTTCAAGGATATTGGCAGTTCGGTGCTTCTTGGTAAGTTGAGCACTGTAATATAAAAAAAAAAAATAGTGAAAAATAGCAATATAGTACTTTCCAAGCATATATAACCTAATATGAGATAAGAATTATCATAGGATAGGATGAAAGTTTCATTTTCCCGAAATGTATCTTAATTTTTGGTATAATTCTTCTTTTGGTGATTGATTCAACCTCAGCAGCAATGAAATATTCAATTGCAAATGTTGAATCGAAACTGTATTTCGATTGCCTTTGGTGCAACTACTATCTTTATAAATACATTCACAGCTACCCGTTTTTTTGTTGAATTTCGGAGCAATGAATTGGCTAGAAATAAAGCATCATTTGCTAAGTTGCAATCATCTTTAATAAAGCTTTAGAAAGGTTTTTGTAAGAGTCTTGTAATACTCAGTAAATTTGATTCAACTGTAAAAATATCTGTTTCTTTTCTTCTTAAAACTACTATAAAAATCAGTAATAAAAGTTATTTAGGATATTGATTTATGAGCGTTCATATTTCGAGAAAATCCTAATAATGCGCCTATGATGCACTATATACACACATAACATGTAGAATATTTGCTGCAGCATGTATCCAATATCCACGTATCACACATCAGCATAGGGGTGGGCATTATCGGATTCGGATCAGATCAGATCAGATCGAATCCGAATCCAATCCGATTCGATAAGAGTTGATTTGTTTGGTTCGATCGGATTTTGAGTCATTATCGGATCGGATCAGATTTGATCCGATAACTATCGAATCGAATCGGATTTATTCGATCCGATTTGATATCTTGACGAATCAGATAAATTCGATTTGATAACAGATCTGAATCTGATAAACATCTGATTTGATAATGAATCCGATAGTGGATTCGATTTGATAACGAATCCGATTTGATAAAATTGATTTGAATTTAAGTTATCCGATCTGATTCGAAAAATTGTTATGAATTTACAAAATTCAAGTCAATTTTCGAATCGGATTTGTTATCAAATCGAATCTACTATCGGATTTATTATCAAATCGAATCCACTATCGGATTTATTATCAAATCGGATTCGAATCCATTTTAAATCGGATTCTCTATCGGATTCAGATTTGTTATCAAATCGGATAAAATCTGATTCGATCCGAAATTCGACAAACAAACCAAAACGATTTGATCGGATTCGAGACCCAGATCTGATCCGATGCCCAGTCCTGATCAGCCATAGGTTCCTCATTAACTTGAACAACCATCACCAAGGTAGGTTTCTACTTCATTTTTTGTACAAAATTTGGTTTCTTTCTTTTTTTTTTTCTTTTAAAGGCAATTTGGTATAACATTCAGAATGATACTGGATAAAAATTATGGCATCTAAAGCATTCTACTTTAGACTTATCTATGCCTTTATCCTAAAATTGATCATAATCAGTTTTTTGATACTGCCTTCTGCCATATCTTTTGAATTTGGGTTCATCTTCTATTCGTGGACCAATAAGGAGTTCTGGAGTTTATCAACATAGAGTGTATCAATATCTTTGGATTCTTCAATTGAGCGGCGCAAGAATTTGAGATCATACCACCAACTGAACATTAATGCATCACTGATGTCAATCATCTGATTGCGGCGTGTAACGCACCTACACTCCAAGCTCGTCCAGGGCCATTGACTTGCCCATGGCCGCTTGCGTGTGGTGCTTGGGTGCACTTTTGTATTTTTCTCATTTTATTTTATTTTCTATTTTAGGGGGGTGTGACAACTCAAACATCATGTGTGTTTCCTAGTGTCACTTGTGCAATGTCTTTAAAACCTCTTTAGGGGGTGACCCGGGCACCTTAGAAGGGCCTTGGCCACCAGCATACTAGGGGCTTTAGCTGTGTACTCCCTCGCCCTTAGTTGGCTTGCTTAATGAAACATGTTTCCTTTTGATTTCCAATTGCTATGTCCGAATGTGTCGCTTGAATGTGTATCCAATGTGTCGCGCACGTGTTTCATTATTTCATGCCTTGTGAATGAGTGCTTATCGATGTATGCTTTACTTTGTTGCCTAATAATGTTCTATTATATAGATGGCTAACCATGGGTATAACCTTGCAGGGTCAATTCTAGGCTGACTTGTTAGACGCAACGTTAACAAGTGCCGCACGGACCCAACTTGGTGACACCAAAGTTTGGCCCGTGACAGTTGGTATCAGAGCGTGGTTCAAGGTTGCGTTGCAAAGATGGCTACGAAGTCCTCCATAAAAACGCGCCTGGACGCTGTCGAGAAAAAACTAGTGGATATTGATAGCCTCGTCACAACACTCACGAGTAAGACTTCAGAGGTCGAAAACCTCAGGCAAACTATCAAGGTACTTGAGGCCCTAACAACCAGGGTAAGTGCCCTAGAGACTCAAGCAACGGGTGCTAGCACAAGTGCCCCACGAGAAGGGGGAGATGCCAATAATTGGCAAGATGCCGTGAGCTCCTTGAAAGAGCAGTTGGCCGAGTTGAGTGTGAGGGTGAATCTCACCGCCCTCGCTGTCTCAAACTTGCCCACGACTACTCCGACCATAGAACAGAAGAGATCCAAAATCCCAGAGCCTAGAGTGTATGAAGGTGTTAGAGACGCACAAGCCCTCGAAAACTTCCTCTTTGACATGGAGCAGTACTTCAAAGCTTCACGGATAGAAGAAGAAGAGGACAAGGTCTCAATAACCTTGATGTATTTGTCTGGAGATGCAAAGTCATGGTGGAGGGCAAAACACATTGAAATCCAGGAAGGCCGATGCGCCGTTGACAATTGGGAGGATTTGAAGCGCGAGCTAAAAACTCAATTCCTACCAGGAAATGTGGCTTACATAGCTCGACGACAATACGAGACCTAAAACATACAGGCTCCATCCGGGAATATGTGAGGAAGTTCTCCGGATTGATGTTGGATATTCGAGATATGTCCGAACAAGACAAAACTCTTCTATTTTATAGAGGGGTTGAAGCCTTGGGCCAGAACAGAGTTACAGAGGTAACGAGTGTAAAAGACTGGCCTTCCGCACAAGCTGCGCGGAGCAATTAACGGACTACTCCCTCGAGGGACCTCAATCAAAGAGACCTATGCCGGCTCCTACTAATAATGATAGTGGAAATAAGAAGCATAGGAACTGGAACAACGATAGAAGTGGGGGAGCGGATAAGAGAGTAGAGTCAAGTCCCTCAAACTTCAAATGGCCGGCACCTCAGAACGGTCCCCCAAATGGGAAGAAGCCCTTAAGTTGTTGGATTTGTGACAGGCCACATCGAGCTATGGAATGCCCTAAGAAATCGAGAATGAAGGCCCTCTTAGCACAAGAAGAAGAGGAAGAACGACGACGCAAGGCCGATGAGAGCCTAGAAAAAGAAGAATCTGGCCGAATGGTGGCATTGAGGATGCTCAACGCCCTTAACAAACAGCCAGAAACTCAGAAGGTCTCGAGAAAAGGCCTTATGTTTGTTGATGCATTGATTAATGGAGTTGCGGCAAAAAGCGTTATGGTGGACACGGGGGCCACCCATAACTTTGTTTCTACCACTGAAGCGAAGCGTCTGGGGCTCAAGTTAGAGCGAGACGCGGGCCGTATGAAAGCGGTCAATTCACAAGCGCTACCCACGAGTGGGCTAGCGAGACAAGTAAGAGTGAAAATCGGCACGTGGGAAGGTCAAACTGACCTTGTAGCGGTCCAGATGGATGACTTCGATATTGTTCTAGGAATGGAATTCCTACTTGACAAGGGGGCCATCCCTGTCCCAGCTGCAGGGGGCTTGTTGATTATGGGGGAGAAACCTGCAGTAGTGCCAGCAAAGGTGAAACCTCCCACAGAAGGAAAACTATTATTCGCAATCCAGTTTAAGAAGGGGATCAAGAGGCGGGAGCCGACATTCATTGCCATCCCTACAATAATCGGAGAAGGGAGAGAAGAAACCCTTGTGCCTGAAATCAACAAGGTTTTAGAAGAATTTACTGAAGTGATGCCTGATCAGATCCCCAAAGTCTTACCTCCGAGGAGGTCCGTTGATCACCAAATCGAGTTAGTTCACTCAGCTAAACCACCGGCAAGAGCACCTTATAGAATGGCTCCACCAGAATTAGCAGAACTTCGCAAGCAACTAGATAATCTGTTGGAGGCGGGCTTCATCAGGCCTTCGAAGGCCCCATATGGAGCCCCTGTCTTATTCCAGAAGAAACAAGATGGGAGTTTGAGGTTGTGCATCGATTATAGAGCTCTGAACAAGTTGACAGTGCGAAACACCTACCTCATTCTCCTTATAGCAGATTTGTTCGACCAGTTGAGTGGGGCAAGGTACTTTTCGAAGCTCGACTTACGTTCGGGATATTATCAAGTGAGAGTTGCCGAAGGGGATGAACCGAAGACGACTTGTGTTACCCGATATGGAGCATTTGAGTTCCTGGTGATGCCGTTTGGGCTGACTAATGCCCCCGCAACATTTTGCACATTGATGAACGAAGTCTTCCATGAATACCTTGACAAATTTGTGGTGGTTTACATGGATGACATTGTAGTTTATAGCACCACATTAGAGGAGCACAAAATACACCTTGCCATGGTATTCCAGAAATTGAAAGATAACAGGCTATTTGTGAATAAGGAAAAATGCTCATTCGCCCAAGAACGCATCAGATTCCTCGGCCATATCATAGAGCAGGGTCACATACGGATGGACATGGAGAAAGTACGAGCAATCTGTGAGTGGAGCACCCCAACCAATGTTAGAGAATTGCGGTCTTTCCTTGGGCTTACCAATTACTACCGGAAATTCGTAAGAGGATACTCCAAGAAGGCAATACCCTTGACAAAACTATTAAAGAAGGAGGTGACATGTGAATGGACCGAGGTGTGCAGAGAAGCCTTTGAGAGCTTAAAAGAAGCGATGGTAGAAGACCCAATTCTCATTCTCCCGGAGATTGCCAAACCATTTGAAGTTCAGACTGATGCTTCAGACTTTGCACTTGGAGGGGTGTTGCTTCAGGAAGGTCACCCTATTGCCTATGAGAGTCGTAAGCTTTCTGAAACAAAGCGACGGTATACAGCACAGGAGAATGAACTATTAGCAGTGATACATTGTCTGCGGGTGTGGAGACATTACCTTCTCGGGTCGAGATTTGTGGTGAAAACAGTGGTGCAAACAGATAACTCCTCAGTAGCTTACTTCGAAACAAGCTCGATGGCAGGAGTTTTTAGCGAATTCGACTTTCATTTTGAGCATAAAGCATGATGTTTGAATCAGGTGGCAGATGCTTTGAGTCGGAAGTCAGAACTTAGTCATTTGAAGGCGTTGGCCAACATGTCTTTCAGCACCATCCGTACACCTATCAGAGAACTCATCCGAAACAACTTGGAGAGGGACCATGTCTCTAAAGCAATTTTGAAGTTAGTCAGAGAAGGCAAGGCTCGTCGTTTCTGGTTGGAAGATGGACTTTTGTGGACTAAGGGAAACCGCTTGTATGTTCCCAAGTCAAAAAACCTCCGAAGGATTCTCATGAAGGAATGTCATGATACTTTATGGGCCGGCCACCCGGGTTGGCAGAGAACTTATGCATTATTAAAACAAGGATACTATTGGCCTCAGATGCGGGATGATGTGACAGAGTACACCAAGACATGCCTCATTTGTCAGCAGGATAAAGTAGAGAAGCTGAAGACCCCTGGATTATTGGAACCGTTGAGTGTTCCCAACAGGCCATGGGAGAGCGTCTCCCTTGACTTCATAACCAACCTTCCAAAAATTGGTGAACTAACCAACATATTGGTAATTGTTGATAGGTTCTCCAAATATGCGACATTCATACCAGCACCCAAGTACTGCAAGGCGGAAGACACTGCTAAATTATTCTTCAACACGTGGTGAAGTATTGGGGGTGCCTAGACAAATTGTGAGTGATCGAGATCAGAGATTTGTAGGAACCTTCTGGTCTGAACTCTTCAAACTACTGGGTTCCCAACTGAACATGTCAACAAGTTACCACCCCGAGACTGATGGGCAGACAGAGAGATTCAATGGGATGCTAGAGGAGTACTTACGCCACTTCGTTAGTGCCAACCAAAGGAATTGGGCACAACTTCTTGATGTTGCCCAATTTTGCTTCAACTCTCAAAAGAGCTCCGCCACCAACAAAACGCCTTTTGAAATTGTGATGGGTCAGCAGCCTCTACTCCCACACACAGTCATAGAGTATTTAGGGAAGAGTCCACGAGCTTTCAACTTCACTAAGGAATAAAGGACCAATGCAGAAATTGCTCGAGCTTATTTGGAGAAAGCTTCGACGAGGATGAAAAAGTGGGCAGATCAGCATAGAAAACCCTTAGAATTTCGACCTGGAGATTTCGTGTTGATCAAGTTAAATCCAGAACAAATGCGGTTCAGAGGGAACAGAGACAAGAGATTGGTGAGGAAATATGAGGGACCAGTTGCCGTTCTTAAAAAGGTGGGGAAAGCTTCATACAAAGTCGAGACTCCAGCGTGGATGAAGATGCACCCAGTTTTTCATGTCAGCAGGTTGAGACCTTTTCATGCAGACAATGATGATGCAACTCATAACCAACCACGAAAACCAGAGATTGAAGAACCAACTACAAGGAGAACCACGAGGGAAGTTGAAGAGATTTTGGCAGAAAGGGAGGCGACCGGAGACCAGCGACATGGAAAGGAGTTCTTAGTGAGGTGGAGAGACCTGGGAGATGAAGAGACTAGTTGGGAGAGAGTCGAAGACCTGCAGCAGTTTACACAGAAGATTGAAGACTTTACAACCCTTCAGCGTCAAGACAAGAGAGCCGAAGAAAGCAGAGTGAAGAGTTTCAAGCCTACCAGCACCGAGATGAGGAGCAGAGGATGAGCAGTTCAGATGTGTCGACGAGGCGTCGACAGATTAAGTGGGGGAGGATGTAAAGCACCTACTACACTCCAAGCTTGTCCAGGGCAATTGACTTGCCCATGGCCGCTTGCGTGTGGTGCTAGGTGCACTTTGTATTTTTCTCATTTTATTTTATTTTCTATTTTAGGGGGGTGTGACAACTCAAACATCATGTGTGTTCCTAGTGTCACTTGTGCAATGTCTTTAAAACCTCTTTAGGGGGGTGACCCGGGCACCTTAGAAGGGCCGTGGCCACCAGCATACTAGGGGCTTTAGCTGTGTACTCCCTCGCCCTTAGTTGGCTTGCTTAATGAAACATGTTTCCTTTTGATTTCCAATTGCTATGTCCGAATGTGTCGCTTGAATGTGTATCCAATGTGTCTCGCACGTGTTTCATATTTCATGCCTTGTGAATGAGTGCTTATCGATGTATGCTTTACTTTGTTGCCTAATAATGTTCCATATAGATGGCTAACCATGGGTATGACCTTACAGGGTCAATTCTAGGCTGACTTGTTAGACGCAACGTTAACAAGTGCCGCACGGACCCAACTTGGTGACACCAAAGTTTGGCCCGTGACACGGCGCATGCTTTGCACTATACAACATAATCTGACAATGAAAGCCATCTTTAGTTCCAGACTTAAAGCACGATCAGCACAAATATCCCCATATTTTTCAAGCAACCTTTTGCAAACTGAAACCAAGTCACTGGATATGTTCGAATCATTGAAGTCCTAAGTGTTCCAGAAATCTTCTGCTGTCTTTGGCGCATTGGATTTTTGCCTTGTGACTATAAAAAAAATGGCATTGTCACTGCGAATCTCATCTATGCTGTCCATTTCATTTCGAGAATGGCCTCTATTATTTCTTTTTCCTCATCTGTCGATATGGCATCAAGTATATCCCTTGCAATTAAGGCCTTTTCGATTACCCTTTCAGACATCTCCACGCTATTAATAGTTTTTAACTGTACATCTCTATGCTTTCTCTTCATCAAGAATTAGAATCAGATTCAGAATTAGGTAAATCAATTAAGAGCATCTTCAATGGTCATAAAGTCTATGTCTTACCTTAATTAAATTTAGGGAATAAAATATGATTTTAGTCTCCAATAATATTCCATACTATTTGTTGACGAGTGATTTTTGTCCCAGGGGCAGTTTCGGGATAATTCTCCCGAGACAATCCTCCTTCAACCTTGAATTTGTTTGGTTATGAGAGACCAAAAGCAAATGCAGCAAAAGACGAAACGAACACAAAATCGACAAAGAGGGTTTAACGTGGTTCGGCGGAACAAGTCCAGCCTACGTCAATGGGCACAAAGTGGGGTGTTGATTTTTATTAATCGAGGTCAGCCGACCTATTTTTCAGGTGGGTCTAAAGTAAACCGAGCTGATTGTGTCTCGTGTTTTTACAAGTAATTCTCGCTTTCGTTACACCTTTTGTTATCATCTTACAAATAAGACTAACTTTCCTTTATTTACTCAAAGAATTACAATACTATTCCCGTATTTCTATGACGTCACCCACGTGGATCTCCGGCTGATTGACGGGCTCTCTGCCCCAAGACTGCCTCACCGAAAGCAAACCTGCCACCTGACGGCTTTTCAAATCACCATGTTTTGTCCACTGCCACACGCAATAATAATGATGTCAGCCTGTAAAGAGCTCTCAAACAGTGGTGCATGCCAGATGGAAAAGTCCAAACTACCCCGATCATATGTCGGTTGTTAAGAAGTCGGCCAAATGATTTGCCGAACTACACAAGCTACTCCCGACCTGACCCGAAATATCCTAGCAATCCGTCATGGTACATGAGGAGAAATTGAATTGAACAGAGCTGTCAGGATAAAGTGGTCGGGCCCGGCTATGATGTTATCGGTCTCTGAGACTGTATCATGTTGTATCCTCTGGTCGGTCGGATCCAGGGAACTGGGTCCGGACCCACACCATAGCCGAGAATTGATTAATATCTTTCGGACAACCGTCTTCCCAAAAGGAGAAAACCCATCTCTGCCATCGTCGAACTGTTCAAATACTTCGTCACAAAAATCTCCATCAACATTTGTCCCTTAGTGTGCGAGTTGGTACCGGGAACTACAAAATCTGAAGTGTGATATCAACCAGTTGGTGGTCGGTTCCGGGAACCATATAGAAAATTACCTCGGCTTTAAATCAGGTCGTCCTCAGCATCTTCATGTACTCGGTCACCGAGGACTCTGACATCCTTTCGAAAGATTCTTTGACTTGAAGCAAATTCCTCATTTACCCTTCTAGTAGTCGCCCCTCGGAAATTGTAAGCCATCATAACCCCTTAAATGCCCATCAAATCATCTCTATGGTTTAATCTGGTCGCGACATTTGTCGAGCATCCGTGATTCTCCCGCCAAAAATCAAACCAATCAACCGTTCAAAGGGGGAACCGAAAGGTTTCCAATCTCAACCATTCATCGCAATCTGAGCAGATGGAGCCTGAAAGCGACACGCGGTGCACATTCGACGCCTCTCTCTGATCCGACGACCAAAAATGCCCCAAGCTGACTATAAAAAATTGGAGGCAACATACCTTTCTCTTTTTTACGAAAACCAGAACTTCCAAAGTGCAAGAAATTTCTTCTTCATTACCTGAGACCAGCAAACTTCAACACTGACCAGACCATCCGCCGATACATCCTCTCGAACCAAATAAGTCTTCTGTTCATCCTCATTCTCTTTAGTTACTGAAACTTCTCATGACTATTTGTTGCTTGCGAATGTTTGTGCATTTGTTGTTGTATGTTCTTCATTTCTTCTATCATGTTCTTGCCCATTGTTCTAGTGTTGCAAATGTGTATTTTGGGTTGTGTAGGTGATGTAGGATGCTTGTGATTCTTGTTTGAAGGATGGGTTGTAGGTTAGGGTGTTTGGGTTTCCGGTTTTATATGTTCGTTGTTTGCCGTGTGTTTAGTTTTGATGCTTTAGGAAGAGACTTGCTGTTTACGGCCATTGCTAGGACATTCAGAGACTTTAGGCATAGGTCCTCGGTTGTTTGAGTATCTCTTGAGTTTGCAGTGCCCCAAAACTGATCACTAACTGCCCTTCTCGAACCCTTCAATTGTTAGGAATGTCTGATTTTGAATCATCCTTAGCCCAGCCACCAAAATTCCAACCTTCTCGTACTGAAAAAGCTTCCTGCAGCTCGGGGACAGCCAGCATAGAGGAGTTGGATACCACTATGACCCATTCCTAAAAAGAAAATGATATCTATCACCACCGAATTCCTTGGAAAAATCATGAGCCAGGCGAATTAGACCGGTCCTCCTTGCACATGGACCGACATTCCACTATCACGGAAGATGCTTTGGGAATACTCTACTTGCAGTATGAGATCCCCATCGACATAGCTCTTGAGGTCACAGGCCGGATCGAATACGCAAGTCGGCCTGAATTTGGCTCGGTGGCCCTTCTCCCTTCTTTCTTCGAGTGCGGCCTACGACTGCCCATCTAGTCGTATTTTGCGAGGATGCTGGCCATGAAGGAAATTGCCCATTGCAAGTTAAATTTGAATAGCTTGAGGATACTAGCCGGTCTACATGTAATATAGCACAGGGCGGGCCTTGGAGAGCTGACCTTTGAGGAGCTTCAATGGTTATACAAGCTGAAGGCCAACCCAAAATCACACCACGGCTGGTATTACCACTCTTCTAGTTTGTAATTGACATTGGGAGGCACACTATTAGTTGTATATCCTTAAATAGTTCCTGGTCAAGATTTGCTAACACGGGTCGGTTAGTAAAATCCGCTGAGACCAGTACATGTCGTATATCATGACTTGGTCCGATAGTTTATCTCAATGAACCATGATGTAGGTGTTTATTTGATAAGACACTGAACGACTCACTGAAGGTTTCCTAATAGATGGTACACCAACGTCAATATGAACATTCTCGAGTTGAGCGAGCATAATGGTCCTTCGACTTGAGATACCACTGTGGATATATGAGTTATCCTCCACACTTTGATGGCAGTCACGTCAATGATCTAGTCATGATCAGACCCCCACCTGTTCGTTGGGTGTGGACTGATGCTCATGATACCATTTTTGTTGGGGTTTTGGGCGATGGGGTGCAGCGGAAGTGCGGGTCGGGCGAAATCGTATTTTAAAACTTTTTCAAAATACTGAATTAATTATTCAATATCTAGTATGAATAATTTATTCATATTTCACCTAAACATATTTATTCAATATCAAATATCAACATAAATAATGTAGAAAACCCGCGAAACTTTTACGAAAAAGGTTTTTCCGCAAAATGGCCTAAAATGCGTTTTTGACCGAACCGACTACCCGACACTTATGGAAACTGCCCAGGTCAGCTCCAATAGTGTCGGGGCAGTTCATGGGCTGCCCAAACAGTGACAGATTCATTTTTTGCATAGCCGTCACCCGGTTGGCTCAAAATCCACCCGGTAACGCCGTTTTTGGCCGTTTTCGCTTATTTCAAGTCGGAAACACTTTCCGGCAATTGTGCCAACTCCCAAAACACATCCATTACATTCATAACACATCAAATACATCACAAAATTTCCAGTTTATTAGGATCTGATCCAGAAATGAAATTTAGCTATTTTTCATGCTTTAATCCAACAAAATCAAGATTAATCTAATCAATCCAAATACCAACCAAAGTCACCACACATCAAGCAACCAAGAACAATTCTAGGCTATCTTAGAGTGGATCAACACTCTATAATGGCAACTTATTGTCCAACAATAATTTGAACAAAATTGGATACAAATTACATTAATTTCATCCAATAAACACTTCACACATGCTTCATTAGCTTCCAATCCATCAACCACAACCAAAAGCCCTAAATTTTACAAGTGAAGAAACCCTAGAATCATTCTGAGAAATCAAGAAACAATAAACTAATTTTATGCTTAGGGGATTTTTGAAGATTACCTTTAATGCTCCAAACTTCCTTAAGCACTTTCTTGATTTTTCTTGATTTTTTCATGAATTTATCGAACAATTTTGGAAAACCCATTTTCTTTAGGAAAGTCACGACCATGGAGGCTTCTCTAAGAAGAAGAAAATAAATTTCTACCTTTTTAAAGTGTTGACCAAATTTTAGCCATAAAAAGAGGGGCATTTTAGTCCTTTTGTATTTTTTAATTTCATTAAATCAAAAAATCAACATTAATCTCTTAGTGGCCAATCATATTAACACACCTTAAGTTTAATAAAAGCATGTCATGTGTCTAAATAATAATTGGACAAAATATCATAACATTTATGAAAAATTAGATTAATTAATTATTGAAATATTTAACAATTAAATATTCAAATAATCAATTAATGTAATTATTATTATATATGATTTTTTATTTACAATAAATAATAAATAAATATATTTATGACATGTGTCAAAATCTCATTTGATGAATAATTAATGTGTATCTAATCGTATTATGTATTAAATACAAATACACAATAATTATTAGCGGACTAAATTTCGTAAATGCATTTGTTATCGTTTAACCGATTAAACGATCCGGATTAACTCATTTAATCCGATAAAGTATTATGAATAATCCGTATTATTCATATCGAGTTGCTCAAGTGCTCAATGAGTACACTTCATATTGTGAGACTCTCTAAGTTTAGGTTTATCCGTCACGAAATCCAATTTCGTGTCCATAATCCACCCACTCATGGATTATGACGACCACATATAATCTCGCTAAACTATGCAAGCCGAGGTCATTACATACGTATAATCCATCTATCACAGGTCATCCGTATTATACTTGGGATATAGATGAGAACGTCAAATTCGTTCAGTATAATACAATCGACTTTCAATTTACGATCTCTAAATAACACTCGGAACTAATTTATGAAGTTATACCACAACCATAGATTTACTAGATCGTAAACACATGAGGATGTCTATGCCCTGTACACAAGACTGACAGATCCTATCTTGCTACACACTGGATATCATGAGCATCAGTCCACACCCAACGAACATGCAGAGGTCTGATTATGAATAGATCGGTGACGTGACTGCCATCAAAGTATGGAGGATAACTCTTATATCCCACTGTGCTATCTCAAGTCGAATGACCAATATGCTCACTCAACTCGAGAAGGTTCCTATTGACGTTGGTGTACCATCTATTAGGAAACCTTCAATGAGTCATTCAGTGTCTTATCAGATAAACACCTACATGTCTATACGAGTCTCCTGAGACTCATGGTTCACTGGGATAAACCATCGGACCAAGTCACGATATACGACATGTACTGGTCTCAACGGATTTTACTAACCGACCCGTGTTAGCAAATCTTGACCAGGAACTTTATTTAAGGATATACAACTAATAGTGCGCTTCCCAATGTCAATTACAAACTACATTGTAACTACACACTATACTGTAAATCCTAGGGTCTTTGTCTAATATACACGTATCACTGAACCAAATTCAGTTTCGATATAATCGTAATCAGATTATTAATCACAATTAGATAGAATAAGTGTATAAAAGACAAGGGTGCTACCATTAAAATTAGTAATATTATGGAAAATTGAATCGTTTGTATTTATGAATCGGACACAAATCCGACCATATTGGCACTCCGAGCACCAATCATAACAAGTATTACCTCTCTTCTTATGCCGACGTCCCCGCCCTCATTATAGAGCTCCCCCAGACCAACAAAAACTTCAAAGACCCTAGGTTTTGGGCCACGGGCGATTGGGGACGATCTCGATCTACAGGCTCCGAAGAGATAGATGTCTCAGACGTCTTCTCGGCATGAGGTGAGGAACCGAACCCTTAGTTTCCTTTCATAATTTTCATGAAAAAGTACTAACTCACTGAACCTTTCCAGCCTGCTGGATGGATCCTCCCAAAGTCAGCCACGAAGTCCGGACTAGAATTAAGAAAGCCCGGAACTTTGCTGGCCCCTGGAGGAAAATAGTCAATGACGCGGCCTTTGTGGAATCAGGCCTTATCCGGAGTACACCCCCACATGCTCTAGGGTGACTAGGTAGCTTCATCTAACCTTCTGACAAATCCCTTGTGAAGTTGTCTGTACTTAGAAACTAACCATGCTCTATGCCTTGTAATATGCAGGAATGTCGAAACTGGCCAAATATCTAGGGCGGCTCGAAGCTCTGACCAAGAGGTCAGGTCCGGATGAATCCGGGAGTTCTCGAAGGCGACTGACCACTCTGATTCTGGCGGAGGCCAAAGGGAAAGCTAAACCGGTTTCTCGTCCGGTGGCGCCTCCCCAAGCTACTTTCACAGAGGTGGCTCCTAGGCCAATGACCCAACCATCGCCTGCCTCATCCAGACCCGTGAGCAAACGCCGCCGCCTGCTTGGAGAGGAAGTAGTGGAGCTCCCAGAGGAGGAAGAAGAAGATGAGCAACCCCTTACCAGAAAGTCTGCTGCTCGGAGGGAGAGGCGAACTGTTGAGGCTCCTCCCAAGACCGGGAAATGAGGAGTAGTGCTGGGGGTGGATGACCTTAGTAAGAAGGTTCAGGACGCCACATCCCATCTAGTGTCGGCGTTCAATTTACTGGCCGACTCAGTGCCCCCCGAGCGGATCCCGAAGTTTTCGAGGACACCTCCCCCAAGGAAGTGATTTCCAAATTCTCTGCCCGAATAGCCGAGGTAAATAATCTACCCTGCTTCCGCTCTATATTTCCACTTGATAATTTTTTGATCTTTTCTTCCTTTCTAGCAAGCAAACTATGAAATGGCTCGGAACAAGAACTTGCTGATGAGCATTCTGTCCGAGGGGGGCCAAGTGCAGAGGCTCCAGATTCAAATTTCGGAGCGGGAGGCTGAGCTAACCAGGAATGAGGGAGACCTGAGGCAGGCCGTGGCCGAACTGGTCAGAAAAGAAAAAGAAAATCAAACACTCAAACAGATCGCGGCCGAGGCTATCGCATTAAACGATTCCCTTCGCAACGCCTCCGCCCTTGCCAAGAAGAACATGGAGGCCGCCGAGGAGAAAACCAAACTTTTGAGTTGGGAGGCGGCGAACTCGGATTCCAAGCTCAAAGTGATGGTCAGATAGAGAGATCAGACTCGAGAGGAGCTGAAAAAACGGGAGGCCCAACTGGAGGATGTGCTGGAGAACGCTAAGCTCGAAGAGGTCAGTGACTGTGTTAAAATTATTCCAATGGTGATGTCTGGGTGGACATGGGACCTGTCTATGTTGCCATTCAATTCTGCAGAGGGGAACTTTCAGAGGATGAAGCTCGTGAACTTCTTGCCCTTCCTTCGGAGGAGATTCAAGACCTCGAATCCATATCTGCCGTACCCATGTCCCTGGTTCTTGAGGATTTACTACCCGAGGCTCCTGCCCCTGCCCCCGAAGTTCCTGCATCAGAAAAGGTCGAATCCCCTCCTGCCCCCTAAGCTGAAGCCGAGATCCCTCCTACAAAATCTACGCAAGAGATCCTGCCACCCGGACCTGACCAAGAAGAGCTGATTGCCCCTGCGCGGGCTAAAAAATGAGGGTGACCTGAAAGAGGCCCTGTGTAATTGACAATACACTTTGCTTTTTGTAATAGCAATTTATAATTTCTTCTCCGTCTTTAGTTCGAGCACCTATATATCATGTAATTGAACCAAAATTTGCAAAGAAAACTAATATCCCATAAACTGCAATCCAATAAATCTCAAATAAATATTTACACCCAAAAGTATGTGAAAATATAAAGTTTGTCATAAATCTCATATCTCAAAAGCTAAAAGAAATGTCTGGACCAACCCGACTGACGGCTGTGGCAAACGAGTCAAATCATGGTATTGATACTGCTACTGTTGCGCTGGCGAACTACCTGAGATGTTTGGGAAATGGGGGGTGAGCTTAAATAGCTCGGTAAGTAAAAAACACTAATACTCTCAACATGACCTCACCAACAATATATATATATATAATTAATATATGAAAACAACAATTAATATATAAAAGCTATCTCAGACAAAATATATTCACAACAACACATCTCAATCAAATAAGGTTTGCTATCCATATTTGGTATAATAATAAATTAAAACCAATTGAAGAGTCTCTCTCATACTCCCAAGATTTCCCACCATATAATCCCGCATAAATGTGCAAGAGGGGGATTGAACCACACGCCTCTGCTAATCTCGTATAACCTCGCATAATCTCGCATCTCCGACCATTATTATACTAAATCCGGCAGCATAACAATAATCCCACACAACATCAAATACAACACATCTCATCGCATTTCATCCATCAACTCATCTCAAAGTCACATAATATTCAAATACTTCGATTCATAGTACAAGCATACAATTATACCCAAAATTTATATTCACAATTTATGTTCTCATGCTATCGATTACTCAATCAAATTTTCAATGTATAAATATATTTATACTATAATACTTAAACTCATGTATCAAACATCAACCATCAAACATACTGGTGGTCAGGAATGAAGAGAGAGATTGCAGAATTTGTATCTCGTTGCCTGGTTTGCCAACAGGTCAAGGCAGAGCATCAACACCCAGCTGGATTACACTCTAGAAAGGGATATGCTCTAGGGAGGGGCTCGTGACAACAAGCTTATGGTTATGGCTTTTAGATATTACCCAAGGTGATGATGCAACACAGTCAAGATTCATAGGGAAATTGCAATCGTTACAGCTGTAAGTAAAACGATAACAATTCTTTAGACAAGCATTGCCTTTGACATTCATTTCTTGACAAGCATTGCCTTTGACGTTCATTTCCAGTGTGAGGTTCCCATAGAGAGAGAACATGTTCATGGAATCGATGCTGGATTTGTCTCGGCAGGTCATCACAGGATCTGTGAAGATACTACTTGCATGAATCACAACCATACGTGCTGCCCTTTGGATACGTTCATCGCATGCTTTGCAGGTTTTGGCATCTTTCTTAGTGTTTTCACATAGAACCAAGGCATGCGGGTGGATGTAATATAGTTTCAGTTTTCCTCTGTTGTTGTTCTGATCTAACATAGTGACCTCACATTTCTCATGAAAGTTGACGTCACATTTCTCATGAAAGAGAAATGGGGCACCACGACAACAAAAACCACATATATTGCAAACTCATTTTCTCATTTCGGAAGCCAAATTGACATGATCTATTAGAGTAACCAAGTGCTTATGACTACTGTACTATTTGTTTGGCGTCAGCGATATGGCGCATCCAATATGTAAATCAAACACACAAGATTTACAACCACACATGTAGTACATGTGTCTTTATCAACACGGGAACCACATGCTTGACAGGGAGAATTTTTGCCATTACTGACATTGAGTTCCAATTCATGTAATGGATGGAAATTGGAAAGGATGTCTGATTGGGGTGGGAAATTCATAACAAGATTGATGGATGCACCCATTGGACGTTTGACCATTGATGATTTTATGGCATATGTCGCACTTGGTTGCCTTTGAAATTACCTTCAAACACTCGAACAATATTAATAATATTTTTAATTTTAAGCTACTTAGTTAGTAATTTTACCGATTATGTTTATAAATCAATTTCCCCAATTAACATTAAATAATGACAAGATTAATATATGATATGAAAATAATATTTTTTCTTTTATTGAATATATATATATATATATATATATATATTTGTGTTAATCAAATGTCATCAATAGCCTTTGTATTCATTATAATCTCTGTAAAGCTCGTAAGTGTCAAACTATCTTCTGGCATTGTCCTCTTGTTGGTTGGATTAAGGTCAATATTTACAGTCTGTTTAAAGACCATCTTGGGACTAAATTTAAATTCTAAATTAATAAGTCCATCATAATTTTCGTGATAGATAAAACTATATCATAACTCCATCATAAAATTTTGTGATAGATAAAATTTCTATCATAAGTCCGTCATAAATTTCAGATAGAAAATATTATATATGTTAGAGTATATGCCCTAAAATCAGTTATGGATGTAATGATTTAAGGCATAATTTTTGTAATATAGTTCATTATTTATTAATAAAAGGTATTTGTTAACTATACATTATTACATTCATATTTTATGTGTATGTCCTGAGACATTATTTCAAATGAATATAGTTAATCCAAAATGCATTTATGATTATGAGAGTCAACGATATTTATATATGTCTCAAATTAAGTTATTGGTAAATCGTGATTGTTATACATGACAATAATATATCACTTGACCAATATTATTGTGTGTCGCATATATTGACATATGATGTTAATAGAATGAATGATGAGTCTCATATCATAAAGACACAATGTTTCATTAGTAGAATAAAATATCGAACACGACCATAGAAGCGTAAAATCACATGGTAATATTATCTAAGGTCATTGATCTTTGTAATAATACATTAATGTCGTCATATCCTCTCACCTGAGATCATATGATGACTTGTGCGATAGTACTATTGGTTCACTAGTATATCCTCATTTGAATATCCACATCCTTTAAATAAATATTAGATGGCCTTGAGCGATTGACGTACGAAGTCACATATGCTTCAAGATTAGATTCGATAGCTTTGATAGTAAAAGTTCGAGTTGTTTCAAGGAAACACAAAGTTGTGGATATAAGTCTTTGGCCAAAGCGGTTGATATCTTAGAGATATCAAATCCACAAGATAAAGTTTAAAGATATTTCGAGTATAAGAATTTGACCTTACTATGATCCCAGGCTCGATAAGAAATATAAATATCGGAAGGAATGAGATGACTATTACTAAATAATGAACTATATTATAAACATTATGCCTTAAACCATTACATCCATAACCATTATGCCTTATTATTAACAGGTTCATATGTTTTATCAATTCATTCATCGACTAGGGTCATGGCTTGCTGCTAGGCGATTACCCATGGTCTGTGGAATATCATAGAGATGAAATATTAAAGAGTTAATAATTTCACTGCTACTCGATAATGAACTTAGGACGGTCGCACAATATAATTCCCGTCTATGTTACAAATTCGAGGATGTTTATTAAAGTTGATAAATGATTATTTCAGCATTTTCTAATTGGATTAGGATATTCGAGATATTTCGGAAATATTAATTGATTAATAAATTCGAAATATGAAATTAGATTTAATTATCTAAATAAATATTTGATATTTATATTAAATAAATTAAATATAATTTTAATTAATTGTTAATTAAAATTAAGTAAGTTAAATTAATTAATTAATTATTATGTCAAAACAATATTTAATCTATTGAGTTTTAATTTAGTGGGCTAGCATACAAGTTAATTAGAGTCCTAATTAAGATTAAATAGAGAAATATTTATTTAATTATGATTACTAATTTAATTAAGTATCCTAATTTTATTTTAGAATGAATCTTTAAGATATCAAACTTAATTTGGAGAGATATTGAATTGACCTTATTGTATTCGGATACAATTGAAACAAATCCTATGTCTATATATACATATGCTCACGTTGAAAGAAAAAAAAAAGAGAGAAAGCAATTTTGTTTGTTGTTGTTAAGTAATAGTTGCGCATGTAATATATAAACAAACAAATTATTTTGTTGTTATTTGTAAGCATGGTTGCGTGTGCGTGTGTGCGCGTTATATATATAGAGAGAGAGAGATTAAGTGCATAATCGTGTGTGCGCTTAATTTTGCGATTTGATCTCTCGATTGAAATAATTTCAATTTATTCCTAAAGACTTCAACATCCTAGAAAATAAAATGGTTTATTTTGTTCTCAAAAGTGGCAACGATTTGTTCGTAGAGGAGTGCTAGTGTGCCAACTAGAGGTGCAACTGATAAGTGCGGTTTATACCCACTTATTATGGCATCCTTAGCTTACTATTTTGTTATGTTTCGAGTTATTTAATGTATTTTGAGTTTATTTTATGTCTTAATTGTAGGAAGCATTAAAACATCAATAATTGAGTAAATACGAGTGTTTCAGGAACTTTCGGAAGCATCAGACGCGCACGTGCACATGACGCGAGGCGCAGCACCAGTGAATAACTTATCACTATTGCCACGGCACCAAAGACCAGGCGCCGCAGCGCCTGCAAGCCTCACGATCCCATACAAATTCCCGAGAAAAGGGCGCTGCGGCGCCAATTGACCAGCGCCGTGGCGCTGCGGCAGATCACGCGTCCCATACATGACGTGTTCCAGAATTTGATTTTTAGGGTTTTAAGATACCCAATGACAGCAAAGCTCTAATATAAATACATTAGTTCGTCCAAGACTCAAAAGAAGAGGCTAATACACAACACAAAACACCTAAATACATATTTTTAAGGATCCAAGGAGAAGGATTGAAGAACGAAAAGAGGAGACAAAGGCGGTGACATCCGAAGAGGGAGAGATTCAATTCAGGTTTTATCTTCTTGTTTCTTTCTTAGAACTCTAATGATTTCCATTAGATTCATAACTTATTTATCATTGTTTTTATCTTTAGTTATGAACTAACTGCTTAATTTTGGAGAATGATGTAACTAATACTTGAACCTTTGTTTTAATTGTTAATTTTGTTATGAAGTTTTATTCAGTTTATTTGTATTCTCTTGAGTTTAATGTCTTGTGTTTGCTGACCAAAAATATGATGATATATGTTTAGAATCTATCACTCGAGAGAGGAGATTTTGAATGGATCTAGAGAATATGACCTAGGATTTTATAGAGTTTGAGAGAATATGTAGTTCCTTTGAAGTCGTTAACATAGAATCACAAAACGTAATGAGTTGTTAACTACTGGATTTTTATAGAGATATCGAAGTTTGTAGTTGATGATATTTTCACTCGGCACTCGAGAGAGGGAGTGGATATTTTAGGAGTCTTGACTTATAAACAATATAACTGAACATGATTAATTGGCATGACAAATACATAGGCGACAGCTAGATGAAATCAGGATCCACAATCTCTATCGTATTAGTTCCTCATATCCGATTTTTTATTTATTTATTTATTTAATTAAATCTTTATTAATTATCGTCTAAATAAAGTTAGGATTATCAATTGTAGTATTTAGTGCTAGTTAACGCAATCCCTGTGGGTTCGACACTCTAAACTCATTTATACTAAAACTTGACACGTACACTTGCGGTACGATATAGAATATCACAACAAGTTTTTGGCGCTGTTGTCGGGGATTGTTTGTTCAATTCACATTAATACTATTACCAAGTAATCTTAGCTTTAATTTAGATTTTATTTATTTTTTATTTATTTTATTATTTTTGTTTTTATTTTATTATTTTTATTATTTTATTTATATATATATTTTTTATTGTTATATATATATATATTTTTTTTTTCTTCTTTCTTTCGTACGAGGAGAGTTGGAAAAGAAGCAATGGAAGATCCTATTGGTGCACTGATAGCTCAAGTATCGTCCCTCACGACTTATCTAGAAGTATTGACAAATCAAATGAGCCAACCGTTTATTGGAGCTGTTTCTGCTAATAGAATGCTTTTACCCAATAGAGGAGCATAATTTGAGCAAGTACAAGCTGAGCATAATCTTTCCTTAGAAGACGTCATAAGCATGTTTGTAGCTACAACTTCAGAGAGGTTTGAGAAGAATGAGTCGATGATGAACAACATCGAAACACGTATGGGCAATATAGAGGCAACAATGAAATCTTTAGAAGTGCAAATTGGGCTGCTTGTTTCTTCCATGGCCAATCAACAGACATGAGTGTTTTCTAGTAATACTAAAATCAATCCCAAAGAGCAATGTCACGCCATAACTCTTAGGAGCAGAAAAGAGATTAAAGACATCCCTCAGGACTTAGGTAGTAAAGAAAAAGAAGTGGTGTTTCAAGAGGAAACAATAACGAAAGAATAGAATAAAGGTGAATTGAAAATGAGAGCTAAAGATGAAGAAGTCACCTTCAGTGTTTTCAGAGCCATGCTGAGTCATCAAGGTGATGAAAATGTCACAGGGTAGATATAGTAGAGAATGGAGTTGTAAACATGCAGGGTGAATCAGTATTGCAGCAACCTACGAGCATAGGGAAACCATGCATAAAGGAAGATTCTCCACAGCTAAACCTGAAACCACTCCCAAAGCGCTGTAAAAAGAGAAAAGAAAGGCCAGTGCTCACTTGGAGATGATCTCTGGAAGGTTAAAAAGGAGGGCGAGCCAATTTTGCCGAATGTGCAGTCCATAATTTCCAACTGGGGGACAATCTATGGATAAATTACCACAGCCTGCCAAGCTGTCTTTTTCATGTCATAAGAACTGGTGGATACCAAAGAAGAAAGTAGATGAGATTACCTGGTTCACTACATTTAAGCCACCATGACCATTTGGGTGGTTACGTCTGGCTGAAGACGTTAAACTTAGCGCTAGCAGGGAGGCAACCCTTGTATTTACATCTTGTTTATTTTTGTTTATTTATTTTAGTTTATTGTGTGCTATTTATTAACTTGCATGTTATTTATGCAGGTAGCACGAAACACACAAAGCTCGCGCAACCAAATTCTAACCAGCAAGAGTTTGATCAACTTCATGCACGATAGTGTTGTTCCTCACTATTGTTCTTTATTTTTTATCTTACATTGAGGATAATGCAAGTTTTAAGTTTGGGGGTGTGTGCATGTTGTTTACTTGTTATTTATTTATATATATATATATATATAAATTATTGTTTTTAGTCTTTGATAGTAAAACATAAATCCTATGATGATACTGTTTGTTTATGGGTGAAATTTTAGAAACGATAAGTGCCCAATTTAATTCTATCTAATGCATTGAGTAGTTGATATATGTTTGACTCGTAAGCATTCAATTATAGTTTTTTTAGCAGTGAAAACTTAAATTGTTGACAAGGTGACTAGTTGAAGAAATTGCATGTTGATGAATGACCGTTTGTTTAGATGTCTATCTTGATTTGCTAGTGTTATGATGTATGGTATGGATAGAAATTTTAAAAAAAAGTCTCTAAAGAAAAAAAATAAATCACCTATAACCGATAAGCGTGAAGCTACCCATGAGCGAGTATTAAGACCACCATGAGGAGAAATACTACCTTAAAGGGTAGGTGAGTTGAAAAAAAAAATTTTAAAAAAAGTGCAAAAAGAGACAAGAAAAAGAAAAGAAAAATCATATCATACTGAACACAAAATAAAGCAATTACAGAGCATACTTGAGATATCTAAGTTGGTTTGACCCATTGATCCCAATTTTTAAATGAAATCATTAAGTTGACTTACTTAGGAATCAAGCTGTGAATGAACATTTACACACACACAATGAGTCTAGCCTAGATGAATTATTCAGGAATTTGGATCTGAGCTAAATTACGTACTTTGAAGGTTCTCTGATTTCATTGATAAGCACTCTTTGAGGACAATTTTGTGCATAACTATCGGGATTATTTTAGTTGTTTGCTATTATTATATTTTTGCATGATTGCATGTGTGTGAAAGACGTTTGTGGGTGTCGTCACTGTAAGCCCTCACGAGACTATAACTCATCCACTAGGGCCACCTAGTGGTTTAAAGGCTTGTTGCATACGCTAAATGCAATCGTGATCTCTACGAAAGTGGCTTAATTAATTTAGTTATTTTTATTTATTTATTTATATTTAGTTTTTATTTTGTCTTTTGCTCGGGACTAGCAAAATCTTAAGTTTGGGGGTGTTTGATAAGTGCGGTTTATACCCACATATTATGGCATCCTTAGCTTACTATTTTGTTATGTTTCGAGTCATTTAATGTATTTTGAGTTTCTTTTATGTCTTAATTGTATGAAGCATTAAAACATTAATAATGGAGTAAATACAAGTGTTTCGGGAACTTTTGAAAGCATCGGACTCGCACGGGAGCACATGACGCGAGGCGCAGCACCAGTGAAGAACTTATCACTAGCGTCGCGGCACCAAAGACCAGGCGCCGCAGCGCCTGCAAGCCTCATGATCCTATACAAATTCCCGAGAGAAGGGCGCTGCGGCAGATCACGCGTCCTATACATTCCCGAGAGCTTGGCGCTGCGGCGCCCATGCCCAGACGCCACGGCGCTGCAGGTTAAACGTACTGACACGCGTTCCAGAATTTGATTTTTAGGGTTTTAAGATACCCAATGACACCAATGCTCTATTATAAATACATTAGTTCGTCCAAGACTCAAAAGAAGAGGCTAATACACATCACAAAATACCAAAATACATATTTTTAGAGATCCAATGAGGAGGATTGAAGTGCGACAAGAGGAGACAAAAGCGGTGACGTCCGAAGAGGGAGAGATTCAATTTGGGTTTTATCTTCTTGTTTCTTTCTTAGAACTCTAATGATTTCCATTAGATTCATGACTTGTTTATCATTGTTTTTATCTTTAGTCATGAACTAACTCCTTAATTTTGGAGAATGATGTAACTAATGCTTGAACCTTTGTTTTAATTGTTAATTTTGTTATGAAGATTTATTCAGTTTATTTGCATTCTCTTGAATTTAATGTCTTGTGTTTGCTGGCCATAAATATGAAGATATATGTTTAGAATCTATCACTCGAGAGAGAGGATTTTGAATGGATCTAGAGAATATGACCTAAGATTTTATAGAGTTCGAGAGAATCTGTAGTTCCTTTGAAGTCGTTAACATAAAATCACAAAGCGTAATGAGTTGTTAACTACTGAATTTTTATAGAGATATCGAAGTCTGTAGTTGATGATATTTTCACTCGGCACTCGAGATAGGGAGTGGATATTTTAGGAGTTTTGACTTATAAACAATATAACTGAATATAAATTAATTGGCATGACAAATACATAGGCGACAACTAGGTGAAATCAGGATCCAAAATCCCTATCGTATTAGTTCCTCATATCAAATTATTTTTATATTATTTATTTAATTAAATCTTTATTAATTATAATCTAAATAAATTTATGATTATCAATTGTAGTATTTAGTGCGAGTTAACGCAATCCATGTGGGTTCGACACTCTAAACTCATTTGTACTAAAACTTGACACTGTACACTTGCGGTACGATATAAAATATCACAACAGCAACGCTTGATGCACTACAACAAGGAAAAAAAATCAAGAAGTATATTCAAAATGCTCAAGAAAGATAATAAGCACATCAATGTATGTTTTATTATTAGTAAATATTATTTTTAGTGATAAATAAAAGTTATTGCATGCATGTTAAAATTAATAGAGATTAATTTAATAGTATATTTGTTTACATCAACAATGACATAATCACTATCCTTAAAATAGTTTTGGAAGAAAATTTTAAATTTTATTCACATGGATGTTTCCGCGCTGACCCCAAAACTTTACACTATCATGAATATGTGATATAAAACTTTTTTTTTTTAGAATATATCACATATTGTATGTTAAGGTTGGTTTGTTTTCATGTATTGACTTGTGATGCTACTTTCCGTAATTATCTTACAAAATACATGGTCATTTTTTGCTCTCATATTCGTCAATTTTGCCTTTTCTAATTGCTTTATCAACAATCAATCTATTGACAATTGTTAGCTGCTGCCCGTCTCTGAACTCTCCCTTGCAAACATAAATGACCTACGAAGCAACAAAAACACAGGTAAAAGTAAGCATTTACAGTTTTAGCTAATTATGATTCGTAAATCTTTGGTAATGAATTAATATTCTACAAGAGTGTGTGTATAAATCAGAACATAACTAAGAACTTTGAAAAACCTTGAAAATATTGAAAATGATGATTAAACTGAAACCAAGTCGAGTTGCCTCTATCCTTAAAAACTTATTAGCCCTGCCTCGCTGCTCTATGGATGTCTTGTGACTAATGTTCTCACAGGATCACTTGGATGCTTCTTGTAGAAGGGATACTATTTTCACAAGAACTTGAACAATGACAAATGATGGAAACTCTCCCTTTACCAAATGACTCTCTCTAGACAATGAAAAACTTATTTAATTTTCTAGATGTCCTAAATGATCTCAAGTCCTCTTAATTTATATCATGGAAGGATGTCTTTGAAAGCACCTTTTGATTTAGGGTGTAACCCTCCTATGGGTTATATAATTTCCTAATACCTTTAAATGCCTAGAGATGCATTCTTTTTAATTAGAGGATATGTCATTTCACATTTGTACCTTTCCCACAAGGCATTTTTAAGGAACATACATCTCCTACATTTATTTATTTATTTATAAAGTTGCAGGCAACACATAGTAGCAAATACTTTCTCGAGGGTCTCTTTCTTTCTTGGATAATCATCCACGATACTTAGGGGATGTGGGTAATTTCTCATATACAATAGTTTATGGTAAGGGCGAGCAAATGAGATGTAAATTGAAGTTGCATATCACACAGAGTAAAACATGGACGTTCTATGTGGCAAATTTGCAAATTACACATTTTGGAGTAAAATATAATTTGTTGAAGAGGGTAAGAAGATGATCATGACCCTGATAATTTAGCGAAGGCTGTAAGGAAGTGCGAGTAATATCCATGTAGAATTCGCATTTCTCACAACCGTAAACGAGGTGATAACAACGTTTATGACAAGCTCTGCACTCAAGGTCCTTACACTACGGGTCTTGGAATGTTAGAGGATGGATATGGAAGGGATGCTGAATCCATACAGGATTTATGAAGGTAATATTCGCAGGAACCTTGGTATTTTAAGTTTGGCTTCAGAGATGCACATTCGATTTTTTTTTTCAAATCATTGGAAATTTCAACGTCAAATCACATATTCCAGAGTTTATAATTTCTGTTATTTTGCAAATGAGGTCAAATATATTTGGAATCTCGAGTTGAGAGTTAATTATTATTCATTAATGCTCCGTGCTATGTCCATATGCCCTCTCTGATCACTGTATATTACTCTAGCTTTTACTCGTTCATCGTTCGTTCCCATGTTCATTGTTGACTTTACTTACTGGTCACATCTAGCAGGTCAAATAATTAATTTGCATGTTCAGTTCCCACTTTTGAAGGTGATTCCGATTAACATGGAGCATTTCTCGGCAAGATCGTGTAGTCTACACACTATTTGAAAAGATGCAGCATGAACTTTGATTCACAGAGGCTCACAAATTTAAGATACAACATGTGTATTTATTATGAGAGAGATTTGTATTTATGAGGTTGTTTTTTTAAACAAAATTTGAAATGATTTTTTATTATGTTTATTATTGTTGTTTAATATTCAGCCTAATTTTAATAAAAAAAAACATCAATAAATTATTAACGACGACGACTATATAGCCAATATTTTTCCCATTATTTATTGGTTAGGAATATACTTTTTAATTGTTTTATTTTTATTAAGGTGAGGTTCCAGGAAGCATCAGCTAAAACAGATGATAAATTTTCCCGAACAATAATAGGAAACAAACCAAATCGAAAACAACAACAACAACAGAAACAGAGAGAAAAAGAGAACATGGAAGCTGGAAAACACTTGAGGCATGTTGGTCACAAGGAGCATCTCTTAACACTCATTGAGGAACGCTACGCGAACTGCGAGATGTGCCATCAAAACATCAGTAATGCTCCATGCTATGCCTGTACCTTAAATTGTAAGTTTAAAATCCATAAATCATGTGGTGAGTTGCCTCAAACAATCGACTCCCATTATTTCCATCCTCGCCATAATCGTTTGAGTATGATATCTTCATATCAAGATGACTGTAGTGTCTGTATGTTCAAAGGGGATGGCTTCTTCTATAAATGTGATGAAGATGACTGTTACTTTCAGATGCATATTGAATGTGCATCTCGAAATCCAAACTTAAAATACCAAGGTCATCATCAACATCTTCTTACTTTAGTTGAAAATAATTACACAGGGGAAAAAGACACGAAAAAACCATGTGAAGCATGTGATTCTAATATAACAAGTCCTTTATGTGTTTGTTGTGTTGAATGTGAAATCAGATTTCATGTTCAGTGTGGCTTAATCTCACTGTCACCTTCTATTAGTCTCCCTAAACATCATAATCATCCTCTCTTACTCACCTTCAATTTTGATGAATACGATTCTTTTCTACGATTATATTGTAACATATGCAAGAAAGAAAAAATTAAACAAGAGTATCCCTTCTATTCTTGTTCTTGTGCTGAATGTTACTATAATGCCCACGCCTGTTGTTTACTCAATGAAATTGAAGTACCAGTGGATGGCTATGAATATGATATCAGAGAGAGAAGGATACATTTCAGCCACAAACATTTCTTGACTCTCCTCAGAAACGAGAGAAATTGTGAGTTTTTTTGCTATGGTTGCCATAAATGTATCCAGGGCCCAGCCCTAGCATATGGTTGTGATCTCTGCCAATTTTACCTTCACAAGTCCTGTATGGATTTGCCTGTAAAAATTCAGCATCCTTTCCATATCCATCCTCTCTTTCTTCAGTTCACGTATTCACATTTTGAATGCAGAGCCTGTCATAAATGTTGTTATGACCTCATTTACTGCTGTTTTAAGTGCGATTTCTATTTGGATATTACTTGCGCTTCCTTGAAGCCTTCAATAAGTTATCAAGGTCATGATCATCTTCTTACTCTCTTCCACAAGTTATATTTCACCCCAAAATGTGTATTTGTAATTTTGCCTCTTGCGACTTCCCTGTTTTACGTTGTGTGTTATGCAACTTCAATGTGCATCTTTTGTGTTCGCCCTTGCCACAAAATATTGTACATGAGAATCACCAACATTCCCTCATTCTTGTGGATACTTTTGACGAAGATGATTATCCAGACCATCTATTTTGTGATGTTTGCAAGAAAGAAAGAGACCCTCGAGAATGTATTGGCTACTATTGTGCTTCCTGCAATTTTATGATTGAATTTAACTGCGTCATTTCTGAGGTATGTTTATTGTTTTTGGATCTCAATCTCTAATATAAGTCAAACATAAATGCTTACATTTACATTATATGAGTTTTGGTAGGTCATTCCAATTTTGAAGGGAGAGTTGAGAGAAGTGCAGCCAATAATTGTCAATAGATTGGTTGTTGATAAAGTAGTCAGAGAAAATGGCTTAACCATAAAGACATATCGGACTCTACTGAAGAGGAAAACAAAATAGTTGATGATATTTCAGAGGAATTGACGGAAAATCAAGGTAAGTTATACAGCAACGAAAATTTTCATTTATAAGCTTGGAGAATGACCATTATCCTTAAGACCGTGTATTGAAAATCATCATTCAATTTTAGTGTTGTTTATTGATGTTTTTAAAATTTTTAAAAAAAAATTAATTTCTTAGATATTGAATTGATATCTTATTATGTTTTCTTTCATAATATAAATATTTCCATATTTCAGTTTCAGAGAAACAATTCCCCGGGAGAGGAAAAAGAGAAAAGGAGATTAAAAACTGTATCCTGCATGAGCATCCATTAACACTTTGTGAGAATGAAGGTGAAGTATTTCATTGCCCTGTGTGTGGCGACCCTTTCTTGGGTCAATTCTACAGTTGCAGCAGGTGTAATTTTGATCCCCAGTGGTGCTTTGCTTGTGGTCAAGACTACTCTCTATCGGGTAGTTATTATATTTGCAAAAAATGCTGGCCAAACACTCCTGTTTTCCATCAACCATGCGCGGAATTACCGCTTGAGATCCAAATAAGTTATCATCCACACGGCTCTCTCCACCTTGTTGAAAAAATTCATAGTCTTTCCTACAAGAAGATGAAGCTAAATCAAGAACAAATACAGGATCGATTAAGGTTCTGTTGTGACGAGTGCAGATTCGAGATTGGTTATGAATGCGCTGCAATCCTCATGCAATGCCACGATGGTCAAGAAATAATCAAACATATGAGACACGATCATCCCATGACCCTCATGAAGGATAAGGCAGCAGGTAATCGCAAATGTGGTATATGCGGTAAAAACACCAAGGATTCAACGTCATTTGGCTGCACCAAATGTAAATTTTACATCCATCAATCATGTTTTGAATTTCCCACCCGAATCAGACATCCTTTCCATCCATTCCATGATTTGCATCTCGAGATTTCTGGCGAAATTTATTATTGTGATGCCTGTGGTTGCCATATTGCTGAAGACATGTACACCATGAGTTGTCGTTCTTATCCATGTAAATTTGTCTTGCATTTGGAATGCGCAAGATATCTTACGCCTAATATAAACTACATCGGTCATAAGCATCTTGTTACTCTAATAGATAATTTCAATATATCATCACAAAGGCAAGAATGGGAATGCAATGCGTGTGGTTTTGGTTTTCATGGTGCCCCCTTTCTCCGTTGTGTGGAATGTGACGTCAACTTTCATGAGCAATGTGACGTTACTGTGTTAGTACAGGACAACACGAGAGGAAAACTGACTGAACATTATTGCCACACACATCCCTTGTTTCTATGTGAGAATATCGAGAAAGACGATAAGTTCTGCAAAGCATGCGAGAAACTTATCCAAGGGCCATCAATGTATGGTTGTGATTTCTGCAGTTATTATCTTCACAAATCCTGTGCTGACCTGCCGAGACAGATCCAACATCGCTTCCACAAGCATGTTCTCTCTCTATCGGAACCTTATTCTGGAATAGATCGCCAATGTAAAGCTTGTCTGAAGCGTTCATATGGCTTTACTTACGGCTGTGAGGATTGCGAGTTCTATATGGATCTTGACTGTGTTCCTTTATCACCTTCAGTGATATCTAAATGTCATGAGCACAAGCTTACTCTCTTGGAGAAGTTTTATGGCGAGCCCAACTGCAAAGCCAAGTACTGCAACTCTACCTCTCCCAATGCCAAGTATTTACGTTGTGTGAAATGCAATTTCACCATGCATCTCTGGTGTGCTCCAATACCAGAGACTCTTACACACGAGAGTCACCATCATCCTCTCACCGTCAAGGATAAGGTTTATAATGATGAATATGATGAGGAGGTTTGTGATGTCTGCGAGGAGAAAAGACATCAACAAGAATGCGCATATTATTGTGAGGAATGCGACTTCGTTGCAGAATTTAACTGCATGCTATCTAAGGTAATTAAGCAAATTTAATAAGTGTGGCAATGTGTGACATTTTCACTAAATTAACCTGTCTTAGAACATCATTTAATAGCGTAATATTATAATTAAGCTTCTACATTAATTGATTTACCTGATTCAATTGTTTATCCACAGGTATTACCTTTTCTGAAGGGAGAGCATAGAAATGTGCAGTTAACAACTATCTATAACGTGAAGACGTCTGAAAAGGTTATTGAAGAAGCTTTATTCTCAAATGATATACTTGATTGTATAACAGAAGATGATAAAAAGAATGTAGAGACCATTTTCAATGATTTGGATAAGGAAATGGATTGCATAAGTGAAAGCCCCCATAGTTTCGATGACAATGAAACCGTGTTGTTACAAATTGTAATAAATCTCAAATCCTATGTGACCAAGATAAAGGAAGAATTCTGGAATCCTCAGCAACTTTTTGGATGCAGCATCTCTGGGGAGTTTGCTTTAGTTCGCAAAAAATTGCTTGAAAAATATGGCGATGTGGGTGCTAATTTTGCTTTTACTAGTCCAGATCAAAAGATGGCTTTCGTTGTGAGATTATGCTGGATAGTGCAGAGCATGCGCCGCACTCGGATTATTGACATCAGCGATGAATTAATGTTCAGTTGGTGGTATAATCTCAAATTCGTGGAGCATGGAGGGATTAAAATTGACTTTGCTTATAATCATTTGAAGAGTATAACACATGCCCGTACCAAATTTACCAATGCTGATCGTCTCAAGGGCATCCCCATTTTTGAGCTCCAGGACGAAGTATCTTGGATTACTCTAGAGATTGAAGAACAAACGGAAAAACTAGAAGAGCGTAAGAAGAGAATCCAGATTGCACTATCTACTCAATATTCTGAGGTATCAAGAGCCCAGGCAAAACGCATTAGTGATGCTCTCGAATTGATTATGAGAAATGCTGGGGAGGGATTGCTGTGATTTGAGATTTCTTCTTCCTTTCTTTTTGTTTTTGAAAAAAAAATTAACGTGTCAAACATTATTTTTAATATTTACAGAGATGTGTAATTTCCTTCCCCGATTTACTCATCTCTTTTACATCCACATTATAATGTATCGCAGTTTCAGCACATCAAATAAACATGTACCACAATTTCACTGCACTAAACAACAAACATCACAATTTTGTCAAATTGACTTGCATTTTGATTGCGCCAGATCTCTTACGCCTAATATAAAGTACAAAGGTCATAAGCATATTGTTACTCTAATAGATAATGTCAATATATCATCACAAAGGAGAGAATGGGAATGCAATGCATGTGGTTTTGGTTTTTATGGTGCCCCCTTTCTCCTTTGTGTGGAATGTGACGGCAACTTTCATGAGCAATGTGACGTCATTATGTTAGAACAGAACAGCAATAGAGGAAAACTGAAACATTATAGCCACCCACATCCCTTGGATCTATGGGAAAATATCGAGAAAGATGGTAATGTCTGCAAAGCATGTGAGAAAATAATAAAGGGGCAAGCAACATATGGTTGTGATTTCTGCAGTTATTATCTCCATAAATCATGTGCTGACCTGCCGAGACAGATCCAACATCGCTTCCACGAGCATGCTCTCTCTCAACCTGAACCTTATTCAGGAGTAGAACGCCAATGTAATGCTTGTCACAAGCATTGCTATGGCTTCACTTACAGCTGTGAGGATTGCAAGTTCTATATGGATCTTGACTGTGTTCCACATTAATTGATTTACCTGATTCAATTGTTTATCCACAGGTATTACCTTGTCTGAAGGGAGAGCATAGAGATATGCTCTCATAGTTACAGCTGTGAGGATTGTTGTGATATCTGAAATTTCTTCTTTTCTTTTTTTTCTTTTTTTTTTTTTTCTAAAAAAAAATAAAATAAATTAGGGTTGGTGAGGGATTTTGTGATATCTGAAATATCTATCGTGAATGATGCTGGTAGCCTGGTATCGATTACTTTGATTTTATTTTCTTTATTGTAGTATTTTTTAAAAAAAAATGTTTTTTTAATGAAAATTGATAAATATACATAGAAGTGCACATCACTTTAGAAATTTTTATTATTTCATAATAAAAAAAAAAAAAAAAAAGGTTATCCAAGGTGTCATAGAGGTTATTCAAGTTCAAAAACATAGACCCATCAAATACCAATTCACAAATCCAATAAGAGCTAGTTATTCATATGGCCAAGCACCATAGTCAAAATTAATCCTGAGATGTGCGAGTTCCATGATCACCAAAAATTCACAGATTGTGAGAGTGAAATTTTTTGGTGGATTTCGAGTTTTGATTCTAGAAAGATGTGGAGTCGGTGGAATGGCCTTAAATGGCCGAAATTTGGTCGGGTGATTAACCGCTAAATGACATGAGTTTGATCTGTCACCCAAACTTAAGTCCTGACGCATTTGTCATACACCAAATGGTTTCAACAGAGGAAATCCAAGAAATTCATATGCTATGAATAATCAGAGCTTTGGTAGCGGAAAAGGAAAAGTTAATCAAGAATACCAGAGAGGAAGAGGTGGATTTCAAGGTGGCTATGAATGATGGACATCAGCCCAAGTGTTAAGTTTGTTTCAAAATTGGTCATACAGCTGAAGTCTGTAACAACAGATTCAATAAAGAATTTGTTCCTTTCATGCTAACCCCTTGTCGTATTCTTGTTAGATGAAAGAGTTTGTCATAAGTTGACACCTCTAATCAATGAAAAGCCTGCCAAACTCAAATTATAGTTAATTTAGTTGAGTTCCCACTTCTTACATAGACGAAGTCATAGTATTGTCAACTTTTATTTGTCTATTCATGTCCATGCTTCTGTCCTCCTGTTGCCTATTGTAACACTGTCCGTCTTTGTCTCTCAAGTCTCAACAATTCCCATTTATCTGTTTGTTTTTTCCTTTGTTTTTGCCGTCCCAGTCTTTAAAATAAAATAATTAAATTCCCAATAATGGCTTTTCTTCAATCATATACATATTCATTACTATTATTATTCCCAAGATTCTTCTTTAATATTCCTACATTCTGCTTTTGTCCCAGTTTTTATCGTCAAGGGTTGAAAAAATCAATTAAAATTAAACCCATTTAATGATCATTCTTTTGATGACAAAATCTAAGTACAGAAGCCTTTTTATGTGAGAGTTTGTGAAGTTGAGCTCTGAAGCAAAGATTGATAAGGTAATAGATATGGTGTCTCTTTCATGTTATCTGCTTATATTTTGTTCTATTTATATGTTTTTGTACTTCATAATCATTATATTTGTGTTTTCACATATTAATCACTCATGATTCATGAATTAAATTTGCAATCACATATTATTTCAATTTTCTAACTGTGGGAGTATGTGCAAGTATTTTCATTTTGATTGCAATTTAGCACTGGTTGGGATTTTTTTTATTGTATTTTAATGAAATTATTTCAAGGGCCTTGATCTCCTTTGATTCTGATGTTTGCTAGAAATGGCATCATTGGAGGAGCTTCTTGCACAGGACGGATTCAAGGGAAGAAGATCATCAGTGACAAGCGCGAGATCATCCTTTCGCGAAGAAGCTGTGAGTATGCCTATTTACCCTTTTAGGGACAAAAAGAAAACAGCTTCTTCACCAAGTAGCAGAATCAAGACTGAGAGGGCAAGGTCTGATCTATCACGATATGCTTCGAAAAGTGATTCGCCAAGAATTAGTAATCTTAGTGGTAGAAGGCCAAGGGATAGTCTTGTAAAGAGGGAAAAGGTAGAGGGAGGATCAGTGAGAGAACAAAGGGGGAGACTTGCAGCAAGATGTTCTGTTGATGGTCAAGAAAGCAGAAGATCAAATGTTAAGTCCTCGGAAATTTTTCAGGATAATGAGATTGTTGAAGTTGGCGCAGAAGAAAGCCTGAGAGTTAATATAAAGTTGGATAAGAGGCATAGCAATGGTGATAATAGGAAAGGAATGGAAGAGTTTGAGACCAGTTATGATAGATCTAACCGAAGTTCAATGAGTAGAAAAAGAGTTAAAGATAAGAATCTAAAGCTTGAGAGTATTGTGGCTTCAGCTTCTGAACCTGCTCTCGATGAAGTTGCCGTGCAAGCCATGGTGTCTATCCTTAGTGGTTATGTCAAGAGTTTTCTCAAAGATGATGATTTTCAGGCCACCCTTCGCTATAGGTGTTTCTCTTCCCTTAATTTTATCAAACTCGAGGAAGAAGGTAACCATACTGAAAGCAAGGTAATAGCTAGTCTTGAACAGGCAATAGAAACTGTGGAAAAAGCTGCTGAGGAATCTGCTAGTTCGAAAGAGCTTAGAAAGGCTTCACTTCAGCTTAGCGTGATCACGGGTTTGAATGCAAATGATTTGAGGGATGGTTTCACTTCTGGGGTTCCCAATTCTAAGCTGTCAGCCTGTGCTCATCTTTACCTCAGTGTGATATATAAGCTGCAGAAAAAGGACCGGGTCTCAGCAAAGCATCTTTTGCAAGTGTTTTGTGATTCGCCATTTCTGGCACGTACAACTTTGTTACCTGAACTTTGGGAGTATTTAATTTCTCCAAATCTGGCAGATTTGAAGGTGTGGTATAAGCAAGAAGCTGATTCTTTAGCAGACGCGCCAAACAAGCCAAGGAAACTAAAGCTGCTTGAGAAAGTATATAACGAAATTCTGGATTCGGGGACTTATCAGTTTGCAATTTACTACAAGGATTGGCTCACTGAAGGGATTGAAGCTCCTTCAGTACCTTCAATCCAAATTCCATTGACACATCAGCGAAAAGGTTCATTTGATCACTCTTCAGAGGTAGCTAGTCCTGCCGCTACCTTCTCCCCTCAGCCAATGGTCAGTAAGAAGCTTTACGATGCAGTATTTGCACGAGTAAGTAAACCCAGAGCTGATGACCCTGAAGATGATGGGGAAATGGAGAACATTGATAATTATGCAAGAAGCTCTGGTGGTTCTACCGTTGAAAAACAAGCATTAACAAGCTCTTCTGAAATTGTTAAATGTGCATATCCAGATATGGAAGAAGAATCAGCTGAGCCTGTGCATGATGATGTATTCCACCCGGTAAGATGCTAGCCACATTTGATATTATTTTTTATCATAAGATGCTTATGAAATGCTTATATACCTACCATCGATCCAAATATCAAACATGTTTAGCTAATCTTTGCAAATATAGGAACTTTGTTTTCTTTTGAGTCTCTGAAATAGCCAAAATGTTTACATTTTAATCTTCTTGGCACATAATCATATCTTCAGGAAGATGGTCTCTTATTGACAGCTGAGGAAGAATGGAGGTTGCCTGGAATGAATGATCCGGCTGAAAGAGATATCAGCGGGAACCCAAGCATCTGTTGTATGAGTAAGAAAATTGAAACTATAAAGCTATATACACCTCCAGATAAAAAAGCAAATGAGCTTAGGCTTCAGAGGCAAGCAAAATCTGTCTTTGAACAGCAGCAAACTAAGATTTGCACTGATTCTAGTCTTCCAAGTACTAGTCAGGCACCAATCAACTTGAGGCCCTCCTTTGAAGGTGAGTAAGAGGGAGATTGTTAGGTATTTTCATTTTATCTAAGATGCTTGTTCCATGGCTCATATTTGCATTTCCCCCCACAGAGTTGCATGAAGGTGATGAATATTTTGATGAAGGATCCTTCTTCGCAAGCATTCCTCAAGACTTCACTTGTCCCTTAACAGGACAGTTATTTGAAGAACCAGTGACTTTGGAAACTGGTCAAACATTTGAACGCGAGGCCATCAAGGAATGGTTTAATCAGGGAAACAGAACATGTCCTGCAACAGGAAAATATTTGGAATGTCTAACAGTGCCACTCACGAACTTCATTTTGAAGCATGTAATTGATGGATGGAAATCAGAGAACCGCAGGCATCTTTTGTTTTTTGCCTCTCAAATAGTGGAGAAATCGGTGGAGCATGAATCGAAAAATGGTGAAGAAACAGCTATATTTATATTAGAGCAGCTTCTTACTGTTTTCAGCAGGGAGGACAGAATAAAAAATGCCAATCATCTTATTTCTCTAGGAGGCTTGCAATTTCTTATTTGCAGGTTTGAGTCCGGGAAGTTAGAAGAGAAGGCACGTGTGGCAGCTCTCATGAGCTGTTGTATTGAATCAGATGAAAGTTGCAGAAACCAGATAGCAAGAAATATTAATGTATACTCTCTCCTCGAGTTGCTTCACAGCAAGCAACTTAAGCTGAGAACAAGTGCCGTGTTGTTGCTGACTGAATTGATTTGTTTGAGCAGGTTCTTTACATTCACTCTTATTATGAGTGTTGCAAATTTTTTATTGGTAGCTTCCTTGACAAGTTAGTTCACCGGTTGATTTAATGTTTTCAAGTTTTTGTCATTACAGGCGGAGAGATGTTTCCAAACTTTTAAGCAATGTGCAGAATGAAGAGATAGTGAATGCAATGCATGTTCTGCTTTTGTTTCTCCAGAGCTCACCACCTGAACAAAGACCCTTGGTGTCGATACTTCTGTTGCACTTAGATCTTCTGGTACGCTCGTTGAATCATAGAAATTAATAGCTCACTGCTATGCTCAACTTTTTTTGATTCATGTGATAGTTTCTGGCTATTTAGATGCGTGTGGATACCTTGTTTTTAGTTGAGACAACTGTATAATGCAGGCTGAACCTCGGAAGTATAGTATATATAGAGATGCAGCCGTCGATGCCATTGCAATATCCCTGGAAGAAAGCCTAACAAATGAGAATATTCGAGAACAGAGTTGCCGAGCACTCCTTATCCTGGGTGGGCAGTTTTCTTTCTCCGGACTGGTAACTGAGAGTTGGATACTAAAGCAAGCTGGGTTTAATGATGGCTGTGAAGTGAATTCTCTCAAAAATGATTTACCGGTTGATGATTCCACTCAATTGGTATGTTGAATGTGTTTGTTTCAGTTAGCTTCTAATAGAAAGGATGTGATATTTTGATGCATACTCTCTGCATAATTATTCTCTTATGACTCCTAAAGACTTCTCATTTTCTCAACAAAAAATGGCACATGCCTTGTTCCACAGACAATTTAATAGTCAAGATAAAGCACAGTGAAGATTTTCACCCAGATTTTTTCTTTAATTTACTTGATTTTGTTGGCATCTCTGAAGCAATTTAACCAAAGTCTGATCATGTTATTTAGGATGATGAAGAACAAGCAAGTGAAGAGTGGTTGTCTAAACTGTCCGCGTCATTGCTTGGTAATGGGAAAAGATCAATTCTAGAGACTATCTCCAGGATTCTAGGCACCAGAAACTTCGATTTGGTGAGGCTGTGCCTAACTACAGTGGCATGGTTGAGCCGCGCACTTACTGCACAGCCTGATGCGGAATTCCAGCTCTATGCATTCTCAGCTCTCATCTCTCGACTAAAAGAAATACTTGAATATGGTGAACAGCTTCAGCTCAAAGTTCTTGCCTCAATGTCTCTGCTCAATTTCAGCAAAATCCCAGGTTTGTAGTACTTCGCCACTTGTTTGTAAAGCAATACCAAAATAAGCTCTTTAGTTTGCATTCTTATAGGCATCTTTTACCAGCAATCAAAAGCAGTATGCTTCTGCTTAATTATTTTGTGTTTTGGCAGAATGCAGGGTCGTGTTGAAGACAATCGCGGAGGAGATCAAGGTTCCTTTACGGAGCCTAGCTGAAGAAACATGGACAGCGAAAGAGCTATACGCAACCATTGCCGGGGAAGATCTCCAATCTAATAGCAAAAGTAATTAAAGAAACACTACTCAAAACATTTTACAGTATGCAGTAATTGACTGTCTCCTGGGTAAATATATCAGCAGCTTTTGATGTTTATTTTAGCAAAATCAATGGGGGCCTTGCTCCTTCCTGAGGTGACAATTTCAGCATTATATTATATTTGTATGCTTTAGACATTTCCATGTACATTGGTACTGATCTTGTTTAATCTCAAGGGAAGTTAGGATACCAACTTGTATAATTTTCATAAGCTGTATACTTTGTGAACATTGTATTTTCATAAGTTGTAGAAGATTCATAACCACATCTATATTATTTTCCTTTTAAACAAGTTTAATAAGACTCAACTGAATCTTATATGTTTTATTTTTCATGGATAATAGAGTAATGGTTGAACAAACAGTGATTTATAAATAGTTATATGTATTTTTTATGTTAAAAATAATCGCGATGTTTTTTTAAAAAAAATTAAAATCTTAACTTTTGTAAAATTCTGTTTTTTAAAAAAATCACGATTAAGAATCGTAATTTTTTAATGATAATCAAACACTTAAAAATTATATTTTGAACGGAATATAATTTTATCATCAAATTATAAATCAAACTAAAATACCAAATAGATAGAACCAAAAGTGATGGGATTCTAACCCTGCTCATTAGACTTTGAAAAAAAATACATTGGCGGAAGAAATACTTTGGTTTGATCCATTTTCAAAATTTTATAAATTTGAGTAGGGCATAACATGACTTTATTAAATTGAGGGGGCAACAATGAGGACCATAATAGTAAACTTATAAACTATAGTTATTTTATAACATAAAATCTATAAAAGCTAGGGACTAAACAAAATGATATAATATCAATTCAATGTCTATAATGTCAAATTCTCATGTGTATATTAATTGTTGTGATTCTCTGATCATTGAAGAGTGTTTCGTGAGGAAAAACAAATACTCTCTATTTCTAATTGAATAGAATTTACAAGTATTATAAAATTTATACAAAAAATAAAAATCACAAACTAACTACACTTTCTAAATTCTCTTACTTGGAGCTTACACTCTAAGCTTTCTTTACTTGAAGTTTATTTGTTGGGGATGGTTTTGAGCTCTCAATTTATAGTGAATTTCAAACTCACTGTTACAACCACTTAATAAATACACATAATTAAAGCTATTTTGGCCATTTGCATTATTGTCCAAAGATAGTGATCTCTTTTTTGATAATGGTGACAATAATTTTTGACAAAACGACGTTGATGCAAACTGGATGCTACGTACATATATAATTGTTTCTGCTTTTCTAAATTTTGGTCATGAGCTCTAAGTTGATAAGAAAATGTAAAAATAACAATTCTAATTCTACAATTTTGTAATTCTGTAATTATTTTGGTGTTAGAAGAACGAACTTAGTATATCACTTGAAGACGACACTTACTTATTTCTGACTGGATGCTAAGGAATGTCCAAAATTGGGGAAAAAGTTCCAATTTTTTTAAAACATAAACAAACACCTCAATTTGGCAAAACACAACTATATATATATCTTATATCTTTCTTAAATTTTAATTAACAGTGACTTCATATATTATATACCTAGCTAGCTA
>SKCR01027324.1:0-76074 GCA_019454045.1 Zanthoxylum bungeanum | reverse complement strand
AGTAATACTATTCAAGGCACGAAGTCCATAATGGAACACAAATAGTTCATCAAGGATGAAACTAAACCATTAATCTTCAAATACACAAGAAACCGCGTAGATCGGAGAGAATCAGAAAACAACCTGGGGTATGGGTTTCTGAGTAACCCCTTAAAGATGTAAATCTTATGGAGGTATACCAACGACTACATACGAGGAAGTGATACAAGGTATCAACTCCCTTTTATGGCAAAGGCCATAAGTCCGAAATGGATTCCATGTATAACAACTATGTTTGGATACTAGTTGTTGTACTGCAAGGCATCGTGCCTATTGGTACTGTAAACGTCTTCAAGGAAGACATACATGGATGGCAACATACCAACGTACAAAGCTAGGCTTGTGACGGAAAGGTATCGTTATCAAAGTTATGTTAATACGGTTCAACCTTTACTTGTTGCCATAGTAAATCCATTTTGATGATGCTTATTTTGATACTGCATATTTCATTTATGAAATGTGTCAGTTATAGATCAAAATCGCCTTCCTGAAAAGGAAACCTTTTGGAGGATGCTTACAACATCCTGACGATTTTGTATAACCGACAAACAAGGTTTGCGGGTTATTCGATCCATGTTTGGATTGAAGCAAGCATAAGGTTCTTGGAACTGACGTTTTGAAATAATCATAATGGTTTATGATTTGACTCAAAACGAAATAATTCTTGTGTATATAGGAGGTTAGTGGGAGCGCACTGACAGTGAAATTCCCATAAAGCAATTGTTGGAAGCTTGGCTTTCATAGATATTCTCCGTAGAATTCTGGGGAGTAACAACCTTTATTCAAGGAATAAAGATCTACTGGGATAGATTTGGAGTTGTTAACACTCTCTGGGAAATTGTACATTTAAAATGTACTTGATATGCTGTCTCATACGCTTTGAGCATATGGAGTCGCAATCAGGACAATCCAAGTGATAGTCACTGGATTGAAGTTAAGGACATCTATTAGTATCTTAGAGAACTAAAGATGTTGTCTAAAACTATGGAGAAGGAGAACTTGAAGTGACTGGGATCACTGCTGCAAGTTTCCAAACAGTTTAATACTACGGTACTATAAAGTTTGAAAAACGGGACAGTGAGCTGGAAATCTTCCGAGCAAGATACTGTTGCCGAATAAACAACAAATGCGGATTATTGCTGCGGCTGAGGCAGCAATAGAAGCCATTTGGGTCGATAATAAATCTAATTAGATTAGATATAGTTCTGTTAGCAGCTGAGCTAGGCGTCAGCACAAGGCTAAGGAATTAAAGGTCTCATCGACGATCCAGATATATACTTCTATATTCATCCGATTCGTTCGGATCATACATCGTGGCGATGTGATGATCGTATAAATCGCGTCAGACGATAATCATGGAAATCCGCTGACGAAAACCTTTTCTCAGCAATTTGAGCGAACCGTACATAGTTCGGGTGTACGACACTTGAGTGACTGGCTATGTGCCAAGTGGGAGATTGTTGGACAAAATGACCCATAGCGTCACTATTTGCACAGATCATTGTGTTGTTGTAGCAAATTAACTATGTGACAAGGAAATTGCACTCTCATCATTTGTGATTAGATCACCTTAGATATATAAATGAAGAGAGGTCCATATGATTAGTTCCTGGATTGAGATGATATGAGACAGTATCAGTCCACGTATGATTAATCATTAAATATCCCTAGTCGTAGTATTATCGAGACTGGACATCGATAATGCGGAATAGGCTAGTATTGCACTTGTGCACGTTGTGAGGGCACAACAGCATAGTTCTCATATATTTGGGTATTGGATACTCATGCAAGTGCGATAGGAGGTTGTGTTTCACCGATGGTACGGGAAATAGCTTCGCTCTGGATAGACCCCTCGGAATCCCATTGGTATTATGACTATGTGTCTATGGGAATCCGAAATCAGGGTAGGTGTATTTGGTCTTAACCTAAGACTTGCACCGCTAATGCTTACGACAATCAATATACTTTAGTTGAGGTCGTCTAGGACTCTAACCGGTTCTGTGTACGCCGAAGCTGAGTATATTGAGAATTGTAGAGTATTGGGTTGTGATGTCAAGACGGAAGTATCACTCCAGTCATAGTGGAGATGATGTCACGCAGGATACGGTATTAGTACTCTGAGGTGCTGCAGCCATCGGGATATTATGACAAGGTCATGTATATCCTATTATAGAGACTAGTTTACCAGACATCCGACATGTGCTTCGTACGGGCAGACACTTATCCAGCCCCAGGCCTAGCACGTGACTATCCGATACTGGGCCGATATGCACAATACTACTGTATATTACGCCTGATACAGATCTATATATTCCTGTAAGAATATTTCGGAGAATTGGGTAGGCATGGCGCTTTGCTAGAGGCCAACCTTGTCTTGTGAATCGGTGTAAACTGGTATGAAGGTTACTTACGTGTTCGGATAGTCCGGCGACCCGATTTACTGCCAACATATCCGGGGATCTCATGGGTCGCGTCCCAATGATACACTGATGAAGTATGGCTCGCACTTTAATTAATCTGGGATTAATTCAATGAGAGAGAAAATTAATCTAGGGTTAATTACAGAGATATTTTATCTGGGATAAATATCGTCTAAAGAGAGAAAACGATTGATTTAGAATTAATCGGGTAAATTGATATATTTGATATATCAATCGTAATTGGATTTCGACGCGAATTGAAATTGGATTTTAATTCGGGAGAACGAGAACGAATTAATTAGAATTAATTCGTTAGCGACGTGAATAGTGAATTCGCTAGGCGTAATCATTTAATTACGACGCAACGGAAAATTCGCTAATTAGGAATTAGCGAACCCGAGCCCGAGAGTGATTGCGAGCGCATTCGTATTTCGAATTCGAGTGCGGCATGCAAGTCACATCAAGCGTCAATTGCCACACACATAGTTGCATGGGATATCAGAGCCTTGGCCTTTCTCAGCATGGGGAATTGATATGATTGAAGAAATTCGACCGCACGCATCGAACAGACATCGCTTCATAGTAGCGGCAATAGACTACTTCTCGAAATGGGTGGAAGCCGAATCATTTCGCAACGTTACAGCAAAGACGATGGCAAAGTTCATAGCCCGGAATCTCATATGTCGATATGGGATACCACAACATGTTGTAACAGACAATGGAGTCCAGTTTCAGGGAGAAACAAAGGTAATACTACAGAAGTACATGATATTCCATCACAAGTAATCACCCTACCGACCACAAGCAAATGGGGCAGTCGAGGCGGCCAATAAGACAATAAAGAAAATATTATCCAAAATGACGGAGAACTACAAAGATTAGGCCGATAAGCTGTCGTACACCCTGTGGGGGGTACAGAACTTCTGTGAGAACAGCAATGGGGGCCACGCCTTACTCTTTGGTTTACGGAATGGAAGCAGTACTGCCAGTGGAAGTTGAGATACAGTCTATACGGGTATTAGCAGAAACAGAGTTACCCGAACAAGAATAGGCATCGCAAAGATTTGAACAATTAGCATTACTGGATGAAAAGAGAATGAAGTCTTTGTGTCACATGCAGTTATACCAGAAGAGGTTGGCTCGAGCATTCAACAAGAAGGTGCGTCCTACCAAGATTAGAAAGAGTGATCTGGTACTTAAGTAGTCAAAGCCGTCGATGACGGATCCGAGAGAAAAGTTCAGACCCAATTGGGAAGGACCCTACATAGTCCAGAAAGTGATGGGAAATGGGGCAGTGAGACTGTCAAACTTAGAAGGGAACGAGTTCACCGAGCTGATCAACGTGGATAGATTGAAGCAGTATTTCGCTTGAGGAAGAAAAGACCGAGCGGTCACCAGGAGAACTGGCGGAAGACCTAACCCAACGAGATAAGAAATTCACCCATGCATGCATGCATACACGTAACGCACTTGCATTCTTTTTGTGTTTTGTTTTGTTTTGTACTCACAGGGTTTAGAAAGGAAGAAGAAAGCGGTGAAGGCAAGCCAACCAGAAGCAGCAACAATACAGTGTTGTCAATTTCAGGAATGGATCAGTGTCAGTTTCGGGGATGAGTCCCAGGGTTGAGGCCCACATCGGTATCAGTTTCGGGGATGAGTCCCAGAGTTGAGGCCCATATCAGTATCAGTTTCAGGGATGAGTCCCAGGGTTGAGGCCCACATTGGTATTAGTTTCGGGGATGAGTCCCAAGGTTGAGGCCCATATCAGTATCAGTGTCGGGAAGGAATTCCACAGGGCGAAGCCCACATTATTAGCATTGGAGAGGAAGAATTTCCTGGAGTGAGTGAGTAAAAAAAAAAGAGAGAAGTCTTTGATAGTTAGGCATATGTCCGGTGATGACATTGTTTGCTGTAGGGTGAAACCTTAGAAATGATAAGTGCGAGATGTACTCTCATCCAATATTCTGAGTGGTTGATCTCGGCTAGACTCGCGAGCACTTGATTATGTGATCTTAGCAGTAGAAGCCTGAGTAGTCGGTGATATGACTAGTTGAAGATATGGCGGATCAGTGAATGACCGTTTGCTTAGATGTCCATCCTAGTTTACTTATGCTACGATATATGATATGGTTGGAAACAAAGAAGAAGTCTCTGAAAAGAAAAGGAAAAAATAGACCACTTATAACCGATAAGCGTGAAGCTACCCATGGGCGAGTATTAGGACCACCGTGAGGAGAAATGCTACCTTAAAGGGTAGGTGTGTCGGAAAAAAAAGAGAAAGAAAGAAAAGAGAAAAAGAAAAAGAAAAAAAAAGAAAGAAAGAGAAAGTTCAAAAAGAAAAGAAAGAAAAGAAAGAGACGAAAGAAAAAAGAAGGAAACCATATCATGTTGAGTACGGGGAAGTAATCACAGAGTATGATCAAGACATCTAGGTTGGTTAGACCCACTGATCCAATTCTCCGAGACAAAATCATCGAGTTGGCTTAATTAAGGATTAAGCTGCGATAGAGCCTTGACACATACACACTAGGAGTCTAGTTCAGATCACTCATTCAGACGAGCGGATTCGAGTGTATTAAGTACTTTGAAGGTTCTCTGGTTTCGACACGAAGCATTCGTTGAGGACGAAAATATGTTTAGCTATCGGGATTATCTCGTGAGAAGTAATATTTATGAAAGCAGCAAAAGAACAGAAAGGTGGATCAAGTCTGGGGGCGACCAGCCCACCCCTTTTCTCATACAACATGGGTTGAGGCCCACATCAATATCAGTTTGGGGATGAGTCCCAGGGTTGTGGCCCATATCAGTATCAATTTTGGGCATGAGTCTCAGGGTTGAGGCCCACACATCATCAGAATGCAGGGTATGACACTTCGAGTATGGAGACACAACCGGGAAACCTCGGGTATGGGGTTTAGCAGGCCGGGTATGGCACTCTGGGTATGGAGACACAACCGTGACACCTCAGGTATGAGGTTTAGCACACGGGTATGGCACTCCGGGTATGGAGACACAACCGTGACACCTCGGGTATGGGGTTTAACACGCCGGGTATGGCACTCCGGGTATGGAGACACAACCGTGACACCTCGGGTATGGGGTTTAGCATGTCGGGTATGGCACAACAATATCAACTCAGTTCGAAGCAACAGGCAAGTCAAGTGGCAGCTGGCGAGCCAGATAAGTAAAAATGCATTGCATAACTTTGATAGAATTGTCATTGTCACACACTGCACAAGTCCCATCAAAGTGGGGGCGACTGTAGGCACTTCATTTTTACATATAAGTCCCGATGATGAGTCTCACATGGAGGCACTACCATTTAAGTTGTGGAAGTTGCGGGAAACGGACGTTGGAAGGGAAGAGTCAGAAATTGACACCTTGTTGGATTTAATTCGTTTGCTTAGCTTTGGGTTTGCTCGTTAAGCCTCTGTTTTAAACACATCCTTGACCCAAAACCCCCGCAAGCCACACACCCTTGGCCCAAAACCCAACCAAGACCAATTCCACGCCTATCTCCTTCCAAAATAACAAACCCACACATTAAACACATGTTGAAATTAAACCAAATCACCTTCCCAAATTAAAAGATTCAAATTAAATTCCATAAACTATATTCCTAATTAAACTAAATCCCTTTCCTAAATCAAAGAAATCAAATCAAATCAAATTAAATCATATTCCTAATTAAAATAGATCAAATCAAATCAAAACCAAATCATATCCCTAATTAAATAGATTTTTCCTTATAGCACACTAATTAAAATATCCCCCTATAATTACACAATATTCTTTCCCTATTCACATAAGGTAAACCCCAACCCTTCCCTATAAAAAAGAAGCCTAAACCAAACCTTAGAAGCCCTAGCTCACTCACACATACACTCACCAAACAGCACGAAAAACCCTAATAGCCTTCTCCCTCCCCTCTCATTCACGCACTGACAACAAATGACACACATCCTTCACACCTCACGCCATTCACTCTGCACTGCCCATTGGACCAAAAAAATAACAAATACACAACCCACTCGACAAAGACACAAACTAGCACAGCCCCCTCCATGAACAACAAGACACTCAGTCCACATTAACACCCATCTCACCACTGCAACAACCTTTCAAGCCTCTAACCCTACAAATAACACACTCAGTTCGTAGAAAGCACCTTCAATTCAGCCCTCTTTCACATAAGACACCCCTCCTCACGTCAGCCATTTGCTTCACGCTAAATCAGCAACCCATCAGCCCCTAAAACACAGCTCCTAAACACCGAAAACTGCCCCTGGAACATAGCCCCTGACCGCCGAAAACAGTCCCCAAAAAAACCCTCAAAATACCGCACAAACAGTCAAGAAAACTGCACCTTATATCACTAAAAAAAGTAAGCCAAAATACCCTTAAACAACCGCAAATAGTGACCAGAAATTACAACGAAAACAGCAGCGAAATAGAGTAAAATAGCAGCCCAAAACAGTAAAGTAACGAAGGAAAACAATGAACCAGTAAATCGGAGGAGTTGCAGAGCATCATCCCTTCCGACAACTACGTAGCGCACTTCCGAGAGACGACTAAAGAGGTTAGACCTGAGGGCACCCCTTTTTTATTTATTTCCGCTTATTTATTTTATTTTTCCAATATTTCTTCACATGGGTATTGTTGATTAATGTATGCTATGGCTATTGGATGAATATAATATGTGTCGTCTCTTGTGGTATATCAGATGGAAACCCAGACGTAAATTCCGTAGCCGAATTCGAATGGACGGTAGTACGGTCTGTACTTGGGAAACAACTCCACGTACTACTTGAGCAAACAACATGTGTTTCGCTTTATTTAATCTTGTTCATCTACTATTCGCATTTTTTTATTCTGCCATTTACTTTCCGCATGTTACTTGTTTATGCATTGTAATGTAATGCACATGGGCAAATCAAGTTGGATTAAAGGTCCTCCGTTTTGAGGGATAAAAAGCCTAAGGGCTACCTTTGCCACAACGTTTTACCGCGCCGGATGAAGTATGTTTGATTGAATGTGAGATATGTTTAATCAGACATACGAAGTCCTATATCATTGTCTTATTTATTTGTATGCATTGTAATGTAATGCGCATGGGCTTATTATGTTGGTCTAAAGGTTCTCTACTTGAGGGAAGAAAAGCCCAAATGCTACCTTTACCATGACATTTCACCGTGCCTTTTATTATTCCATTATTTGCTTTCTGTATGCCATCTCCTTGTTAAATCACGCATCATAGTGTAATGCGCATGGGCAAATCCAGTTGGATTAAAGGTCCTCCACCTTGAGGGATGAAAAGCCTAAGGGCTACCTTTGCCACGACATTTTGCCACGCCGAACGAAGTACACTCGATTGAATGGGAAATGTGTTTAATCGGGCGTACAAGGTTCCATATTATTTATTTGTTTATTCATACATTGTAATCTAATGCGCATGGGCTAACTAAGGTGGGTTAAAGGTCCTCCATTCGAGGGAAATGCCTAAAGGCTACCTTTACCATGATGTTTTGTCGCACCGGACGAAGTACACTAGATTGAATGTGGAATATGTTCAAATGGGCGTACGAGGTCCTACATCGTGTATTTGTTTATCCATGCATGTGTTTGTGTCATTTCAGATGCCATTTGGCAATCTCGTTCGAATGCGTTTCCAAACGCTACACGAACGTATGCATTCTGCCTCATTCCGTTCGAACGCATTTACGAATGCTACACGAACGCGGACATTCTCTTTCATTTACGTTCGAACGCATTTAAGAACTCTTCTCGAACACGCACGTATTCTGCTTTACCATGCATCAGGTCTTATCATGTTCGAACATGTTTCCGAACGCTATATGAACACGAACATTCTGTTTACCGTTCGAACGTGTTTTCAAATGCTACACGAATGCACATACAGTGCACAAACTTCTTTTCGTCACATTTCATGCATGTTTACTTATTTGATCATTTCTTTTGTACTATATGATTAATCATATCATTTCATTATTTACGCTTAGGAAATTATCATCTATTTATATTTCCACATTTATCTATTTAATGTGTTTATGAATTGTGTGCTTGCCGTTATGTCGATTTACTTCTATGCATGCGAACTTAGGTGTAGGTTGTATGCAAACTTAGGAGTATGATACTCTTGGGAATATATGTTGCGTAGACTTGGTTAGATTATTGCACAAATCCTTTCATTACAAGTGGCATAAGTAAGGGACCATTCCGAACCCAACGGTTTGAGGTCTTCCCTTGCGAGGGGTGAGTGCGGCCTTAAATCATTTTCCCGGTTCACACCGGGCGGCGACTCCATTTTTAGTTCTCCGGTTTAGTCCCCCGTGGGCTACTCCGTACTCCCAACCAGGCCGCGAGCCTGGAACAACGTCACCAATTTCTATGCCCTACACCAAGGCTTAGTTGATTCAGAGGAAAAGGTTAGGAAAATATATTGGATGTATTGGCATATATATTGTATATATGTTTTGGACTTGGAGGTCCACCTGTCAGATCTAGGAATTGGATGAGATCCAATTAATCTTAGAGATCTACCTAGTTAAATATCATACAGCTTGTTGGCCAAATTCAAGGTTGTGTGTTATTTAACGGGATCCTAACCCACTAGAAAACTAGGTTTCCCGAGTACTCAACAGAGGGTTAGAGGCTCACCTAAAAATAGTGAGAGGTCAGTATTGAATTTGCAATTTCGTTCAAATACTTCCCAAATACGCGTTTTCAAATTATTTCGTCAATTATATATATTTATTAGTTGGACTAATATTTTATTATTTTTATTGTAACAGTTGGACTGTACCCAAAAATCGTTAATTCAATAGTTAGACTATTGCAATTAAGATGGCGGGAAAGATCAACGTTATGGACATTATCATTGGTGAAAATGTCTTTAATGGTGCTAACTTTCCTGACTGGGATATGAACCTCAGGATTGTCCTAGGGGCCGAGAAGATGCTCTATACGATAGAGAGACCTCTCTGGCTTAAGCCCGAAATTGACCAGCCGCTTGAGCTTGAGCTTTGGAAGACTCATAGCGATGACAAATCAAATACTCAATCAGTCATGCTCGCTGCAATGACCCCTCAATTTCATCGCCAGAACAAGAGATTGGATCCATATACTATGATGACAAAATTGAAGGACCTTCATCGATCTAACCTTAGATCGCAAAGGTATGAATTACAGAAGAAGCTTTTTCGCTCTCGAATGTCAGAGGGTACATCTGTCGAGCACCATGTGTCACAGATGATTGCTGAAATCGAACAGCTGGGTCAGCTAGGCATGACATTTGAGGCTGAGACATCTATAGATTTGATCTTGCAGTCTCTTCGTGACAGCTGGAGCGGGTTCATCATGAACTACAATATGATGAACCAAGATCATACTTTTGGAGAGTTGATGGCAATGTTGCGTGAAGCAGAAAAAAAGCTATTGAAGGGCAAAAAGCGCGAGGCGCACTTCGCTTCAACATCTCAGTCTGCCAAGGCTTGGCCGAAGGCTACTGGAGGTGTAAAGAAGAACAAGAAGAATGGCAAGGACAAATCCCAAGATGTCTGCCTACAGTATGGCAAACGGGGTCACTGGAAGTGTGATTGTCGTGAGTACAAGGCGCACATGAAGGAAATCAAAGCGGGCAAGGCACCGGCTTCATGAATGTTTGTTATAGAAATAAACATGTCTACTTCTAGTTTTAAAAATTGGATTTTTGATTCTGGTTGTGATACTCATATATGTACTGATGTGTATGATCTGCAGATTAGCAAGAGATTGGCCTCATGGGAGATTGATCTACGAGTTGGAAATATGACCAGAGTCGCTATTTTGGCTGTAGGGAATTATATTTTGGAACTGCCCTCGGGGCATGTACTAAATCTATCAGACTATTATTATGTACCTAGTTTGACTAGGAATATTATTTCTGTATCTTGTTTAGCCCAATGTGGGTATATTTTTGTATTTAGAAACACCGGGTGTTTTCTGTATAAAAATGATATTGAGATATGTAGTGCTGATGTGAATAATGGTCTTTATATTTTGAATATAAATCAATCTCAAACATATAACGTAACAAACAAAAGGCTTAAATTAAGTAACAAAAATGAAACTTATATGTGGCATTGTCGTTTGGGACACATTAACAAGGCCCGCATATCCACACATTCGAAGGGTGGGTACTTGGACGGATTTGATCCAAATTCATATGACGTCTGCGAATCTTGTTTATTAGGCAAAATTCCTAAAACAACTTTTAGCGGTAAAGGTGCACGTGCCACCGAACTGTTAGCTCTCGTTCATAGTGACATATGTGGGCCCATGTCTAGCCATGCTAGAGGTGGATATGAATACTTCGTAACCTTTACGGATGATGCATCGCGTTATGGTTATGTGTATCTTATGAGACACAAGTCGGAAACTTTTGAGAAATTCAAAGAGTTTCGACACGAAGTAGAAAAACAGACCGGCAAAAGTATTAAAACATTACAGTCAGACTGTGGTGGAGAATACTTGAGCAATGAGTTTCTCTATTACTTGAAAGAGTATGGTATTCTTTCACAGTGGACTCCTCCCGGAACACCTCAATTAAACGGTGTGTCCGAACGGAGAAACCGAACTTTGTTGGACATGATAAAGTCGATGATGAGTCGCACAGAGCTACCTATTTACTTTTGGGGATATGCATTGAATAGTATAATACTTATTTTGAATAAGGTTCTGTCAAAGCCTGTTCAATAGACTCCATATGAAATATGGACAGGAAATAAATCGGGTTTCTCATTCCTGAAGATTTGGGATTGCTGGGCATACGTTAAACGTTTGGATGGTACCAAACTTGAACCCAAATCGGATAAGTGTCTATTTGTAGGTTATCCTAGGGAAACCAAAAGATATTACTTCTACAACCCACAAGAGAACAAAGTATTTGTTGCTCTACATGCGGTTTTCCTTGAGAAGGAATTCCTAAATGCAGTGTTAGTGGGAGGAAAGTAGAACTCGATGAAAATCGGAGTGATACAGTTCATGGTACCGATTCCTTAATGGAACATGAACAGTTCATCAAGGATGAGACTGTACCACAAGCTTCAAATACACAAGAACCGCTTAGGTAGGAGAGAGTCAGAAAACAACCTGAGAGGTATGGGTTTCTGATCTCACCTCATGTGGATATTAATCTTATTGAGGAAGACGAACCGGCTACGTATGAGGAAGTGATACATGTTATCGACTCCGGTTTATGGCAAGATGCCATGAAATCCGAAATGGATTCCATGTACACCAACCAAGTTTGGACACTAGTTGATGGACCAGAAGGCGTAAAGCCTATTGGTTGCAAATGGGTCTTCAAGAAGAAGACCGACATGGATGGCAACATATAAACGTACAAAGCTAGGCTTGTAGCGAAAGGGTATCGTCAATGACATGGTGTCGATTACGATGAAACTTTTTCACCAGTTGCCATGATTAAATCCATTCGGATAATGCTTGCTATTACTACATATTTCAATTACGAAATATGGCAGATGGACGTCAAAACCGCTTTCCTTAACGGAAACCTTTTGGAGGATGTTTATATGCAACAGCCTGACGGTTTTGTCGTACCAAAACATGCAAACAAGGTTTACAAGTTAAATCAATCCATTTATGGATTGAAGCAAGTATCGTGTTCTTTGAACCAACATTTTGATGAGATCATAACAGAATATGATTTCGTTCAAAACGAGGATGATCCTTGTGTATATAAGAAGGTTAGTGGGAGTGCACTGACATTCATTGTCCTTTACGTTGATGATGTATTGCTTATTGGCAATGACATTCCCATGCTACAATCAGTGAAAGCTTGGCTTTCATTAAATTTCTCCATGAAAGATCTGAGAGAAGCAGCCTTTATTCCGGGAATAAAGATCTATCGGGATAGATCTAGAAAGCTGCTTGGTCTCTCATAGAGCATGTATATTGACAAAGTGTTGAAGAGATTCAACATGGAACAGTCTAAGAGGGGACTGTTGCCAGTGTCACATGGCATCACTCTATCTAAGGACATATGTCCTAAAACTCAAGATGAGAGAGACAACATGAGTCAGATCCCGTTCGCTTCTGCAGTCGGATCGATCATGTATGCCACGATATGTACGCGACCGGATGTCTCCTATGCTTTGAGCATGTGTAGTCGCTATCAGGCCGATCCAGGTGATGGTCACTGGGTTGCGGTTAAGAACATCCTTAAATATCTTAGATGAACTAGGGACGCGTTCTTAATCTATGGAGATGGAGAACTTGAGGTAACTGGGTTTACCGATGCAAGTTTCCAAACCGATAAAGACAACAGTAAGTCGCAATCTGGGTACATATTTTGTTTGAACAATAGAGCATTAAGCTGGAAATCTTCCAAGCAAGAGACTGTTACCGATTCAAAAACAGAAGTGAAATACATCACTGCAGCTGAGGCAGCAAAAAAGGCAGTTTGGATCCGTTAATTCCTAAATAGATTAAGAGTAGTTCCGTTAGCAGCTGAACCCGTTCCATTATATTGTGACAATAACGGGGCTATAGCACAGGCTAAGGAACCGCGGTCTAATCAACGATCCAAGCATGTTCTTCGACATTTCCATCTGATTCGTGAGATCATACATCATTACGATGTGAAGATCGAGAAGGTCGCATCATATGACAACATTACAGATGACGAAAGTTATTCCTCAGCAAAAGTTTGAGCGACATGTACATAGTGCAGGTGTTAGATACTTGAGTGACTGGCTATAGGCCAAGTGGGAGATTGTTGGACAATTATGACCCATAACGTCAATATTGTAAAAGACATTGTGGTTTTTGTACAAATTAACTATGTGACAATGGAAATTGCTATTTTTATCATTTTTTAATTAGATTACTTGAATATATAAATGATAAAAGTCCTTATGATTAGTTCTGGATTATAAGATATGAGACAGTATCAATCCACGAAGGTTTAATCATTAAATATCCCTAGTCGTAGTATTATCGAGACTGGACATCGATAATGTGGAATAGACTAGTATTACACTTATGCGCGTTATGGAAGCATAACGGCATAGTTCTTATATATTTAAGTATTGGATACTTATGCAGATGTGATAAGAGGTTGTGTTTACCGATGGTACAGAAACAACTTAGCTCTGGATAGACCCCTCGGAATCCCATTGGTAGTATGACTATGTGTCTATGGGAATCCGAATCAGGATATGTGTATTTGGTCTTAACCTGAGACTTGCATCGCTAATACTTGTGACAATCAATACGCTTTGGTTTTGGTCGTCCGAGGCTTTAACAGGTTATGTGTGCCTCTTTTGGGTTTATTGAGAATCGTAGTGTATTGGGTGTGATGTCAAGATGGAAGTATCACTTCAGTCATATAGAGATGATGATCACGTAGGGATACAAAAATGGTACTCTATTATGTTGCAACTATCGGGATAATATGACAAGGTCATGATTATCCGATTAAAGAGACTAGTTGCTTGTGATCCGATATATGCTTCGTACGGGGCAGACACTATTCCAGCCCCAGGCCTTGCATGTGACATCCGATACTGGATCACTATACGCAATACTACGTATACTACGCTTGACAAAGATTATATATTCCTTAAAGAATATTTCTGGAGAATTGGGTAGGCACGATACTTTGCTAGAAGCCAACTATGTCTTGTAAATTGGTAAGAACATGGTACCGGGTACGGACGAATTCGGATAGTCCAATAACCGGATTTACTGCCAACATATCCAGGGATCTCATGGGTCACTTCCCAAAGATTCACCGATGACGTATGACTCGAACAGAATTAATCTGGGATTAATTATGAGAGAGAGAAAATTAATCTAGGATTAATTGCGGAAAGAATTTATTTGGGATAAAATTCAAATAGAAGAGAGAGAACGATTAATTTAGAATTAATCGATAAAATAATATATTCGATATATTAAATGAAATTAGATTTCATAGTGGAATTAAAATTTGATTTTAATTCGGACGAATGAATTAATTCAGAATTAATTCACGAGCGACTTTTGTGATAATTTTGCAAGGCACTATTATTTAATTAAATTTGATTTAATTACGTCGCAACAGAAAATTCATTAATTCAGAATTAACGAACCCGAGCCCGATATGTGTTTTGCGGGCCCACTCGAATTTTGAATTAAAGTGGGGACCACAACAAGTCATATCACTAGTCAAACACTTAACGTTTTGGTGATGGAAGTTAGTAAAGACTTTGATGTTAGCTTGTAAAACACATTACCTTTATTTTAATTGAAGTGAGTGACCTTTACCAAATCTTGGATTTGGTATATCATAATTTGATTTTTGGAAAATCAAAACACAAGTCACACATTACTCTCTCTTTCCTCTCATTACCGAAAACTCTTTCTCTCTTTTACTCTTATATTGTCGAGAGTTGCATCAAGATCAAGGGGAATTTTGTTGTAAAAATCTCCATTGCTAGCACATAAAGAAGTCAACAAATGTGATAGGGAAACAATCTCTACGAGTTTGGAATTCAAAGTTCACATCTTGGAGCTCAACATACAATCAAAGGAGAGCTTGAAGCGCTTCTCAAAGGAGGAAATTTTTTATTATTCTCTACATCCTTAACCGATCAAAGTGAGTATATTTTCCGCTATCTTACTTTGTGTATTCACATCTTTTATGCTTAAATAGATCCTTGGCATGTTCTTAGAGAACCCAACATTTTCCTTAATGGAAACCTTTTGGAGGATGTTTATATAAAACAACCTGACGGTTTTGTCATGCCAAAAACATGCAAACATGGTTTGCAAGTTCAATCGATCCATTTATGGATTGAAGCAAGCATTACATTCTTAGAACCAACATTTTGATGAGATCATATTACAATATGGTTTCATTCAAAAAGAAGATGATTCTTGTGTATATAAGAAGGTTAGTGGGAGCGCACTGACAATGATTATCCTATACGTTGATGATTTATTGCTTCTTAGCAATGACATTCCCATATTTAAATTGGTGAAAGCTTGGCTTTCATTAAAATTCTCCATGAAATTTTTGTTGGACAATTATGACCCATATCATCACTATTTTGTAAAGAACATGGTGTTCTTGTACAAAGTTAACTATGTGACAAAGGAAATTGCTCTTTTATCATTTGTAATTGGATTACCTGGATATATAAATGATAAAAGTTCATATGATTAGTACCAGATTAATAAGATATGAGATAGTATTAATCCATGAAGGTTTAATCATTAAATATCTCTATTTTAAGTATTATCGAGACTGGACATCGATAATGCGAAATAGGCTAGTATTACACTTGTGCACGTTATGGAAGCTTAACGACATAATTCTCATATATTTGGGTATTGGATACTCATACAAGTGTAATAGGAGGTTCTGTTTACCGATGGTACGGAAACAGCTTCGCTCTGGATAGACCCATCGGAATCCCATTGGTAGTATGACTATGTGTCTATGGGAGTCCGAATCAGGGTAGGTATATTTAGTCTTAACCTGAGACTTGCATCGTTAATAATTGCGACAATCAGTATACTTTGGTTTTGGTCGTCCGAGGCTTTAACAGGTTCTATGTACGCCTCTTCTGGGTATACTGAGAATCGTAGTGTATTGGGTGTGATGTCAAGATGGAAATATCACTTCAGTCATATGGAGATGATGATCACGCAGGGATACAGAATTGGTACTCTAAAGTGTTGCAACTATCAGGGAAGTATGACTAAGTCATGACTTTCCAATTAAAGAGACTAGTTGCTTATGATCTGATATATGCTTCGTACGGGGCAAACACAACTTCAGCCCTAGGCCTAGCATGTAACATCCGATACTGGATAGTAATACGCAATACTATGTATACTACGCCTGATATAGATTATATATTCCGTAGAAGAATATTTCTAGATAATTTAGTAGGCACGGTGTTTTGCTAGAAGCCAACCATGTCTTGTAAATCGGTAAGAATGTGGTACCGGGTACGCACGTATTCAGATAGTCTGATAACCGAATTTACTGCCAACATATCCAGGGATCTCTTGGGTCGCATCCCAAAGATTCACCGATGACATTTGACTCGAACAGAATTAATCTGGGATTAATTATGAGAGAGAGAAAATTAATCTGGGATTAATTCATGAAGAAGAGAGAACGCGATTAATTTAGAATTAATCGATAAAATAAATTTAATAGTTAAAATTGGATTTTATAATTTAATTTATTAATTTGGGCTAAAATAATATATCAGATATATTAATTGAAATTGGATTTCAATGCGGAATTAAAATTGGATTTTAATTCAAGCAAACGAATTAATTTGGAATTAATTCGCATGGACTTTCATAATAATTTTGCTAGGCATTATTATTTAATTAAATTGGATTTAATTATGTCGCAACAGAAAATTTGTTTATTCTGAATTAAACGAACCCGGGCCCGAGCGAAGTTGCGTGTTGAGTTAGCCGACTTAAATTCGGAATTTAAAAGTGGTGGGACCCACTTCACTTACATCACTTGTTTGACTAATGATGTAAGTAGTTAGACTTAAAATTTTGGATTTGATTTGTTGAGTGAAAAGCTTGGATTGCGTTTACAACACACTAACCAAATCCAACACTCAACCTCACTATATATTACTTAGTCAACTTTGGAAGTAAGAAGTGGTTACTATTCACAACAACATTTTCTTTCCCTTTTCTCTCCAAAAACGTGAGCTTCTTCTTCTTGGAGGAGGATTTTTGCTTCATAAATTATTCTAGCTAGCACTTAAGGAGTCAAGTGAAGGTGATAGGGATACTCACCCTTGAGTTGGAATCCATCTTCAAAGCTTAAAGCTTCACTATATCCATGGAAGTTTTGAAAGTCAAAGCCGATTAATGTAAGTTTTTTCCACAAACTTCTTGATTATTTCACACACGATTACGCTTAGAGATCCCGTGGCATGTCTAAGACACTAACAATGGTATCAAAGGGAGATCTAAGCATGATTTGATTCTGGGGTCTTAGACTTTAATTTGGGGATTTTGTGTTTGGAGCTTGATTTTGCCTAAATTGATTATTTGGTTGAGTTTATATGATGTTGAATTGGATTTGTGCATAATTAGATTTGTGTAAAATTGATTAAATTAATATTCCCTAAAATCTATACCTTGGCGGAATGTTACCCTAGATGTGCTCATGGTGATTTTTGAAATTTGACATATTGGATGTGTTGTTGGCATGATATGTATGATAAATGTTGATTTAATTGGATTGAAATCAAATTGCATGACAAATTCCTTGCCAATGCCGTGAGCCTAACATGTTGGAATGGATTGATTGTGCTTTAATTTGTGTTGGATATGAATTAAAATGTTAGGCATGATTAATTGGATTAAATTGATGTTTTGGAAACATTAGGTTAATTAAATAATTATGGTAATTGCACTTTAATTGAATTAATATGTAATTTGGAATGATGTATTAATTTAATTTAATGTATTTAGGCTTAATGGGCTTGGTTGGGCCGAATTTGGTTTTGGAAAATTGGGTTGGATCTAATTGGCCAAAAAACCATTTCCATAAAGTCCAAAGTATGTAATTGGGCCTTTAATAATTTAATTGGGCCTAATGGGCCTAAATTGATTTTGTGGCATATGGTGATTCATAACTTGGGCTTTGACATCTTGGGATTGATCCATAATGGCCAAAGCCCATGCCTAAAGAATTAATTGAAAGCCCATTGGACTTTAATTGAATAGTATGGATACTAATTGGGCCTCTGAGACCCAATAGGATTGGATTTGGAATCCAAGTCCTTAAAGGCACTATTAAAAGTGTAATTATTTAATTTAAAATTAAACATGAATTAGTATTGGATACAATTTAAATTGGATTTAAAATTTTAGTTCGATATAATTCAAGAATACTTACTTTGAGTATTTATTCTTAAACGAGTTGGACTCGCGCAAATCAAATCGTTGTTTGAACATTGGATGGTCATTAATTCAAAGATTAATTAATTGGATTAAATTGATTGAATAACATGCTATGTGTGAATACTTGGATGTATTGTATGAATAATGTATATCATATGGATATTAGAAGGGTGAGGGAAATTTTGGAAATTGTTGTAATAAATTTAGAATTTATTAAATTGGACCTGCGTGTCCAGCCTATTATATCTATTCTCTTTGTATTTCTCTTCTCACCAATTCCCCTCAATGTAAATGAGGTTTCTTATTAGTGTTATGTAATTGGGTAGAAGTTAGTACTAGCGGGAGAGAGGAAAGTGAGAGATTTGTTCTAGGAACAAATTGTATTGTACATCCATCCGTATATCATTATTATTTATTTCGTGCCTTATTATGCTTTTAGAATGCATGCTTAAGGGTGTATAATGAGACCTAATCAAAGATAATAAATTGGTTGCCAATTTACGCGAACAACCCTCATTCAATATTAAGCGTTTTTCCTTCCATTGAGTGGTTCTCTCTCAAGATCCAAGATTGGCATTGGTTTGTTGGCCAAAGTCAAGACCTTTGTCCATCGCGGATGTGTTTGAACCACGTAAGCTTTGTTACATATCACGTGTCTTGGGAAGTTGTGACTTGTTGGCCAAAGTCAAGGTCACTTCTTGTTCATCGACCTTGATTACGAAGCTTTCCCATTGTCAATGGGTCGTGCTTAACAAGAATCATTAAGCTTGTTGAGCCAAAGCCAAGGCTTAGTTGATTTAGAGGAAAAAAGGTTAAGAAATATATTGTATATATTTACATATATTGGATATATGTTTCGGACTTGGAGGTCCACGTACTGGATCTAGGAATTGGACTGGATCCAATTGATCTTAGAGATCTACCTAGTTAAGTTTCATACAGCTTGTTGGCCAAAGTCAAGGTTGTGTGTTATTTAACGGGATCCTAGCCCACTAGGAAACTAGGTTTCCCGAGTACTCCACAGAGGGTTAGAGGCTCGCCGAAAAATAGTGGGAGACAAGTATTAAATTTGCAATTTCGTTTAAATACTTGCCAATACGCGCTCATTTTATTTTTCGTCATTAAAAATATAAATATATTAGTTGGACTAATATTCAATTGTTGTTTTTAATTTAACAGTTGGATTGTATTCAAACTACTTCATTTGTAGTTGGTTATATAGTTGGACTATAGTAATCATTACATTTGAGTGTAACCGATCATTTATAGTTGGTTATATAGTTGGACTATAGTAATCATTATATTTGATAATACCCGAAATTGTTGATTGGATAGTTGGACTATAGCAATCAAGATAACTTGAAAGATTAAGCGTCAAAGGACATAATCCTGGGTGAAAATGTCTTTAACGACTTTAATTTTCTAGATTGGGAAATGAATCTCAGGATAGTCCTGGGAGCTGAGAAGTTACTCTATTTGATAGAGAAACATCTAGGGCCTGAGCCCGGAGTTGAGCAAATAGTCGAGCATGAGCTTTAGAAGACTCATCGTGATGATAACTTTAGTGCTCAATTTGTTATGCTTGCTGCAATGACTCTTTAATTTTATCGTCAGAACTAAGGATTAGATCCTTATACCATGATGTTAAATTAAAGGATCTTCAGAGATCTAACCTTAGATCTTAGAAGTACGAATTGTAAAAGAAGCACTTTCGCTCGCGTATGTCAGATGGTACATCTGTCGAGCAGTAGGTGTCGCAGATGATTGCTGACGTCGAACAGCTAGGTTAGCTGGGCATTACCTACGAGTCCGAGACTTTAATAGTTTTGATCTTACAGTCTCTGCCCGAATGCTGGGGCGGGTTCATCTTGAACCAAGAGAAAACACTTGGAGAGTTAATGGCTATACTCAAGGAGACAAAGCCAGAGTTTCTAAAAGGCAAAGAAGCGTAAGGCGCATCTTACTTCGACATGCTAGAAGGCCTAAGCTTGGCCGAAGGCTTATGGGGGTGTGAAAAAAAAGGGGGCAAGCCTAAATCATCACAGTCTTCTGGAAAGACAAAGGACATATCCCAAGATGTCTGCCTAAACTGTGGCAAACGGGGTCACTGGAAACGTGACTGCCGTATGGACAAGGCAGACATGAAGGAAGTTAAGGCGGGGCAAGGCTCCAGCTTCAGGTATGTTTTGTTGGACAATTATGAACCATATCATCACTATTTGTAAAAGACATTGTGGTTTTTATACAAATTAACTATGTGACAAATGAAATTGCCATTTTATCATTTTGTAATTAGATTACTTGAATATATAAATGATAAAAGTCATTATGATTAGTTCCGGATTAATAAGATATGAGACAGTATCAATCCACTAAAGGTTTAATCATTAAATATCCCTATCGTAGTATTATCGAGACTGGACATCGATAATGCAGAATAGACTAGTATCACACTTGTGCGCGTTATGGAAACGTAACGACATAGTTATCATATATCTGGGTATTGGATACTCATGCAAGTGTAATAGGAGGTTCTATTTACCGATGGTACGGGAACAGCTTCGCTCTGTATAGACCTCTCGGAATCCCATTGGTAGTATGACTATGTGTCTATGGGAATCCGAATCAGGGTAGGTGTATTTAGTCTTAACCTGAGACTTGCATCGCTAATACTTTCGACAATCAATACGCTTTGGTTTTGGTCGTCCGGGACTTTAATAGGTTCTGTGTATGCCTCTTCTGGGTTTATTGAGAATCGTAGTGTATTGGGTGTGATGTCAAGATGGAAGTATCACTTCAGTCATATGGAGATGATGATCACGCTGGGATACGAAACTGGTACTCTAATATGTTGAAACTATCGGGATAATATGACAAGTTCATGATTATCCGATTAAAGAGACTAGTTGCTAGTGATCCGATATATGCTTCGTACGGGGTAGACACAATTCCAGCCCCAGGCCTAGCATGTGACATTCGATACTGGATCGTAATACACAATACTTGGTATACTACGTTTGATATAGATTTTATATTCCTTAAAAGAATATTTCTGGAGAATTGGGTAGGCACGGTGTTTTGCTAGAAGCCAACCATGTCTTGTAAATCGGTAAGAACGTGGTACCGGGTACGCACGAATTCAGATATTTCGATGACCGGATTTACTACCATATCCAGGGATCTCATGGGTCACTTCCCAAAGATGCACTAATGACGTTTGACTCGAACAGAATTAATTTAGAATTAATTATGAGAGAGAGAAAATTAATCTAGGATTAATTACGGCAAGAATTTATCTTGGATAAAATTCGAATAGTAGAGAGAGAACGATTATTTGAAATTAATCAATTAAATAATATATTCGATATATTAAATGAAATTAGATTTCATAGCGGAATTAAAATTGGATTTTAATTCGGGTGAATAAATTAATTTATAATTAATTCGCGAGCGACTTTCGTAATAATTTTGTGAGGCATTATTATTTAATTAAATTTGATTTAATTAAGTCGCAACGGAAAATTCGTTAATTCGGAATTAGTGAACCCGAGCCCGAAATATGTTTTGCGGGCCCACTCGAATTTTGAATTTAAAGTGGGGCCCACCTAGTCACATCACTAGTCAACTTTATTTAGCTTTTGGTTGATAGAAGTTGGTAGTTGGTGTTAGCTTGTAAATTACACAATCTTTTTTATTTGATTTGTGTAAGACAATTACCAATTTTGGATTTTTGGTATTTGATAATTGATTTTGGAAAATCAAAAACGTAACACACTCTCTCATTCTCACAATTGCCGAAACTTTTCCCCCTCTTCCTCTCAAATTGGGCGTGACCTAGGGTTCATGGTTCTTGATTTTTGCTTCAAAAATCTTGATTGCTAGCACAATAAAAGGAGTCTACAAAGGTGTTAGGGACACTTACCCTAGAGTTTGGAATTCAAAGGAAGGCTTGGAGCACTTCTCACAGGCAAAATTTTGAAATCCCTACATCCTACGTGCCGATCATTGTAAGTATTTTCCCGCAAACTTACCTTGATTATTCACACAATTTCATGTCTTATTAGATCCTTGGCATGTTCTAGGAACCCAACAATGGTATCATGAGCCAATTTTAAGCATGAAATATATTAGGGTTCATATACTTTAATTTGGGTATTTTGCTTGGAGCTTGTTTTGTCCAAATTGATTGTTTGGTTATGCTTAGATTATGATAACTTAGAGTTATGCATGATTAATTTTGAGAAAAATTGATTAGATAAATTTTCCCCAATTTGTTAGTCATGGACGAATGTATGGACCTTAGGATCTCATGGTGATTTTTGATTTTTTGGACCATTGGATGTGTTTAAATGCATGAGATATATTAATTGTGATTTAATTGGATTGAAATCAAAATTGGTTAATATTATGCATGATTACGGTGAGATGAGAAGCATGGAATGAGGTTGATTTTGCTTCAATTGTGTTGGACATGAATTGAATATGTTAAAGCATGATAATTAGGTAAATTGGTGTTTTGGAAATATTAATTTAACTAATTAATTATGGCTAATACACTTTAATTAAAAATTGTGATATTTGGAATATTGTAATTAAAAAATAGTCTTCAATTTAGAATTGGGCTAAAATTATTGTATTTGGTTGGGCCAAGTTGGTTTAGGACAATTGGATTGGATCCCAATTGGGCTTAAAATCATTCCATAAGTCCAAATAATAAATGGGCCTTTAAATATTTATTGGGCCTAATGGGCCAAAATATTTTATGGCAATGGTGATTCCTTATTGGGCTTGTTGCCAAAAGTCCATGCCTTAAGAATTAATTAAAAGCCCATTGGACTTTAATTAAATTGACATTGGATGTTAATTGGGCCTTTGAGACCCATTAAGATTGGATTTAGAATCTAAGTCTAAAAGGCACATAATTAAGTGTAATTATTTAATTTGGAATTAAATTAGAATTAGTATTGAATACGATTAAATTGGATTTAATATTATAGTTCGATATAATTCAAGAATACGCACTTTGAGTACTTTTCTTAATGAATGGACTGCGCAAATCAAATAGTTGTTTGAACATTGGATGGTCATTAATTCAAAGATTAATTAATTGGATTAGATTGATTGAATAACATATTTTGTGTGAATACATGGATGTATTGTATGAATAATGTAAATCAGATGGATATTAGATGGGTAAGGGCAATTTTGGAAATTGTTGTAATAAATTTAGAATTTATTAAATTGGACCTGCGTGTCCAGCCTAATATCTCTTGACTCTTTGTACTTCTCTTCTCACCAATTCCCCTTAATGTAAATGAGGTTTCTTTAATGTATTATGTAATTGGGTAGAAGTTAGAATAATGATAGCCTGGGAGAGGAAATGGAGAGATTTTTTCTAGGAACAATTTGTTAAATATCCATCCGTATATCATTATTATTTATTTCGCGCCTTATATGCTTGTAGAATGCATGTTTAAGGTGTATGATAAGACCTAATCAAAGATAATAAATTGGTTGCTAATTTACGCGACAAACCCTCAAACAAATATTAAGCGAATTCCTTCCATTGAGTGGTTCTCTCTCAAGATCCAAGATTGGCATTGGTTTGTTGGCCAAAGTCAAGATCAATGTCCATCGCGGATGTGTTTGAACCACGAAAGCTTTGTTCCATATCGCATGTCTTGGGCAAGTTGTGACTTGTTGGCCAAAGTCAAGGTCACTTCTTGTTCATCGACATGGATTACGAAGCTTTCCCACTGTCAATAGGTCCCGCTTAACTGGAATCATTAAGCTTGTTACGCCAAAGCCATGGCTTAGTTGATTCAGAGGAAAAGGTTAGGAAAATATATTGGATATATTGGCATATATATTGTATATATGTTTCGGACTTGGAGGTCCACCTACCAGATCTAGGAATTGGATGAGATCCAATTGATCTTAGAGATCTACCTAGTTAAATATCATACAGCTTGTTGGCCAAAGTCAAGGTTGTGTGTTATTTAACGGGATCCTAGCCCACTAGGAAACTAGGTTTCCCGAGTACTCAACAGAGGGTTAAAGGCTCGCGGAAAATAGTGGGAGGCTAGTATTGAATTTGTAATTTCGTTCAAATACTTGCCGAATACGCGCTTTCAAATTATTTTCGTCATTTTATATATTTATTAGTTGGACTAATATTTTATTATTTTATTGTAACAGTTGGACTGTACCCAAAATCGTTAATTGAATAGTTAGACTATTGCAATTAAGATGGCCGGAAAGATCAACGTTAGAGACATTATCATGGGTGAAATGTCTTTAGTGGTGCGAACTTTCCTGACTGAGATATGAACCTCATGATTGTCCTGGGGGCCGAGAAGATGCTCTATACCATAGAGAGACCTCTCGGGCCTAAGCCCGGAATTGAGCAACCCATTGAGCTTGAGCTTTGGAAGACTCACAGTGATGAGAACTCAACTGCTCAATCTGTCATGCTTGCTGCAATGACCCCTCAATTTTTCGCGAGAACAAGGGATTTGATCCCTATAATATGATGGAAAAATTGAAGGACCTTCACCGATCTAACCTTATATCGTAAATGTATGAATTGCAGAAGAATCTCTTTCGCTCTCGAATATTAGAGGGTACATCTGTCTAGCACCATGTGTCGCAAATGATTGCTGACATCGAACAACTGGGTCAGCTAGGCATAACCTTGGAGGCTGAGACTTCCATAGATTTGATCTTACAGTCTCTTCCTGACAGTTGGAGTGGGTTCATCAAGAACTACAATATGATGAACCAAGATTATACTCTTGGAGAGTTGATGGCAATGATGCGAGAAGCAGAAAAAGAGCTTTTTAAAGGGAAAGAAGCGCGAGGCGCACTTCGCTTCGACATCTCAGTCTGCCAAGGCTTGGCCAAAGGCTACTGGAGTCGTGAAGAAGAAGAAGAAGAGAAAGGGCAAGGCCAAATCATCAAAGTCTTCTGGGAAGACAAAGGACAAATCCCAAGATGTCTGCCTGCAATGTGGAAAACGGGGTCACTGGAAGCGTGACTACCGTGAGTACAAGGCGCACATGATGTAAGTGAAGGTGGGCAAGGCTCCGGCTTCAGGTATGTTTGTTATAGAGATAAACATGTCTACTTCTAGTTTTAAAAATTGGATTTTTGATTCTGGTTGTGGCACTCATATATGTACTGATGTGCAGGATCTGCAGATTAGCATTAGACTGGCTTTAGGAAAGATTGGCATCCGAGTTGGAAATGGGACTAGAGTCGCCGTTTTGGCTGTTGGGACCTATATTTTGGAACTGCCCTCGGGGCATGTACTTAATTTATCAGACTGCTACTATGTGCCTAGTTTGACTAGGAATATTATTTCTGTATCTTGTTTAGCCCAATGTGGGTATACTTTTGTATTCAGAAACACATGGTGTTTTGTTTATAAAAATGATTTTGAGATATGCAATGCTGATGTAAATAATGGTCTTTATATTTTGAATATAAATCAATCTCAAACATATAATATGACAAACAAAAGGCTTAAATTAAGTAACAAAGATGAAACTTATATGTGGCATTATCGTCTGGGACACATTAACAAGACTCGTATATCCACACTTTCGAAGAATGGATACTTTGACGGATTTGATCCAAATTCATATGACGTCTGGGAATCTTGTTTATTAGCAAAATGCCTAAAACACCTTTTAGCGGTAAATGTGCACGTGCCACCGAACTGTTAGCCCTCGTTCATAGTGACGTATGTGGGCCTAACTCTAGCCAGGCTAGAGATGGATATGAATACTTCGTAACCTTTACGGATGATGCATCGCGTTATGGTTATGTGTATCTTATGAGACACAAGTCGTAAACCTTTGAGAAATTCAAAGAGTTTTGACATGAAGTAGAAAAATAGACCGGAAAAAAAGTATTAAAACATTACTGTCGGACCGTGGTGGAGAATACTTAAGCAATGAGTTTCTCGATTACTTGAAAAAGTATGGTATTCTTTCACAGTGGACTCCTCCCGGAACACCTCAATTAAACGGTGTGTGTGAACAAGAAACGAACTTTGTTGGACGTGGTAAGGTCTATGATGAGTCGTACTGAGCTACCTATTTCCTTCTAGGGATACGTATTGAACAGTACAATACTTATTTTGAATAAGGTTCCCTCAAAGTGTGTTCACAGTCTCTATATGAAATATGGACAGGAAAGAAACCGGGTTTCTCATTCCTGAAGATTTGGGGAAGCTGGGCATACGTTAAACGTTTGGATGGTACCAAACTAGAACCCAAATCGGATAAGTGTCTATTTTTAGGTTATCCTAGGGAAACCAAAGGATATTACTTCTACAACCCACAAGAGAACAAAGTATTTGTTGCTCTACATGCGGTCTTCCTCGAAAAGGAATTCCTAAATGCAGTGGTAATTGGGAGGAAAGTAGAACTCGATGAAAATCAGAGTGATATTGTTCCTAGCACCGATTCCTTAATGGAACATGAACAGTTCATTATGGATGAGACTGTACCACAATCTTCTAATACACAAAAATCGCGTAGGTCGGAGAGAGTCAAAAAACAACCTGAGAGGTATGGGTTTCTGATCTCACCTCACGTAGATATTAATCTTATTGAGGATAACGAGCCTGCTACGTATGAGGAAGCGATACAAGATATCGACTCCATTTTATGGCAAGAAGCCATGAAATCCGAAATGGATTCCATGTATACCAACCAAGTTTGGACACTGGTTGATGCACCAGAAGGCGTAAAGCCTATTGGTTGCAAATGGGTCTTCAAGAAGAAGATTGTCATGGATGGCAACATACAAACGTGCAAAGCTAGGCATGTAGTGAAAGGGTATCGTTAACGACATGGTGTCGATTACGATGAAACTTTTTCACCTGATGCCATCATTAAATCCATTCGGATAATGCTGCTATTGCTGCATATTTCAATTATGAAATATGGCAGATGGACGTCAAAACTCTTTCCTTAACGGAAACCTTTTGGAGGATGTTTATTTGCAACAGCCTGCTGATTTTGTCGTACCAAAAGATGCAAACAAGGTTTGCAAGTTAAATTAATCCATTTATGGATTGAAGCAAGCATCGCGTTCTTGGAACCAACGTTTTGATGAGATCATAAAAGATTATGATTTCATTCAAAACGAGGATGATCCTTGTGTATATAAGAAGGTTAGTGGGAGTGCACTGACATTCATTGTCCTTTACGTATGATGTATTACTTATTGGAAATGACATTCCCATGCTACAATCGGTGAAAGCTTGGTTTTCATTAAAATTCTCCATGAAAGATATGGGAGAAGCAGCTTTTATTCTAGGAATAAAGATCTACCGGAATAGATCTAGAAAGCTGTTTGGACTCTCCCAGAGCATGTACATTGATAAAGTGTTGAAGAGATTCAACATGTATCAGTCTAAGAGGGGACTGTTGCCAGTGTCACATGGCGTCACTCTATTTAAGGACATGTGTCCTAAAACCTTTGGAGGATGTTTATATGCAACAGCCTGACGGTTTTGTCGTACCAAAACATGCAAACAAGGTTTTCAAGTTAAATCGATCCATTTATGGATTGAAGCAAGCATCGCGTTCTTGGAACCAACGTTTTAATGAGATCATAAAAGAATATGATTTCGTTCAAAACGAAGATGATCCTTGTGTATATAAGAAGGTTAGTGGGAGCGCACTGACATTCATTGTCCTTTACGTTGAGGATGTTTTGCTTATTGGTAATGACATTCCCATGCTACAATCGGTGAAAGCTTGGCTTTCATTAAAATTCTCCATGAAAGATCTGGGAGAAGCAGCTTTTATTCTAGGAATAAAGATCTACCGGAATATATCTAGAAAGCTGCTTGGACTCTCCCAGAGCACGCATTGATAAAGTGTTGAAGAGATTCAACATGGATCAGTCTAAGAGGGGACTGTTGCCAGTGTCACATGGTGTCACTCTATCTAAGGACATGTGTCCTAAAACTTAAGGTGAGAGAGACAACATGAGTCGGATCCCGTTCGCTTCTGCAGTTGGATCGGTCATGTATGCCATGATATGTACGCGACCTGATGTCTCATATGCTTTGAGCATGTGTAGTCGCTATCAGACCGATCCAGGCGATGGTCACTGGGTTGCGGTTAAGAACATCCTTAAGTATCTTAGACGAACTAAGGATGCATTCTTAATCTATGAAGATGGAGAACTTGAGGTAACTGGGTTTACCGATGCAAGTTTCCAAACCGATAAAGACGATTGTAAGTCACAATCCAGGTACATATTTTGTTTGAATAACGGAGCAGTGAGCTGGAAATCTTCCAAGTAATAGACTGTTGTCGGTTCAACAACAGAAGCGAAATATATTGCTGCAGCTGAAGTAGCAAAAGAGGCAGTTTGGATCCGTAAATTCCTAATTGGATTAGGAGTAGTTTCGTTAGCAGCTGAGCTCGTTCCTTCGTATTGTGACAATAACGGGGCTATAACGCAGGCTAAGGAACCGCAGTCTCATCAACGATACAAGCATGTACTTCGACGTTACCATCTGATTCGTGAGATCATACATCGTGGCGATGTGAAGATCGAGAAGGTTGCATCAGATGACAACATTACAGATCCGCTGACGAAGGCTATTCCTTAGTAAAAGTTTGAGCGACAAGTACATTGTTCAGGTGTTAGATACTTGATTGATTGGCTATAGGCCAAGTGGGAGATTGTTGGACAATTATGACCCATAGCATCACTATTTCTAAAAGACATTGTGGTTTTTTAAAAAATTAACTACGTGACAAAGGAATTTGCCATTTTATCATGTTGTAATTAGATTATTTGAATATATAATGATAAAAGTCCTTATGATTAGTTCTGGATTAATAAGATATGAGACATTATCAATCCACTAAAGGTTTAATCATTAAATATCCCTAGTCGTAGTATTATCGACACTGGACATCGATAATGCAGAATAGACTAGTATTACACTTGTGCGCGTTATGGAAGCATAACAGAATAGTTCTCATATATCTGGGTATTGGATAATCATGCAAATGTAATATGAGGTTATGTTTATCGATGGTACGGGAACAGTTTCACTCTGGATAGACCCCTCGGAATCCCATTAGTAGTATGACTATGTGTCGATGGGAATCCGAATCAGGGTAGGTGTATTTGGTCTTAACCTGAGACTTGCATCGTTAATACTTGCGACAATCAATACGCTTTGGTTTTGGTCATCCGGGACTTTAACAGGTTCTGTGTACGCCTCTTCTGGGTTTATTGAGAATCGTAGTGTATTGGGTGTGATGTCAAGATGGAAGTATAACTTCAGTCATATGGAGATGATGATCACGCTGTGAACGGAACTGGTACTCTAATAAGTTGCAACTATCGGGATAATATGACAAGGTCATGATTATCCGATTAAAGAGACTAGTTGCTAGTGATCCGATATATGCTTCGTACGGGGTAGACACAATTCCAGCCACAGGCCTAGCATGTGACATCCGATACTGGATCATAATACACAATACTTGGTATACTACGCTTGATTTAGATTATGTATTCCTTAAAAGAATATTTCTGGAGAATTAGGTAGGCACGGTGCTTTGCTAGAAGCCAACCATGTCTTGTAAATCGGTAAAAACGTGGTATCGGGTATGCACGAATTCGGATAGTCTGATGACCAGATTTACTGCCAACATATCCAGGGATCTCATGGGTCGCTTCCAAAGATTCACCGATGACATTTGACTCGAACAGAATTAATTTAGTGTAATTATGAGAGAGAGAAAATTAATCTTTGATTAATTACGTCAAGAATTTATCTGGGATAAAATTCGAGTAGTAGAGAGAGAATGATTAAATTGGAATTAATCGATTAAATAATATATTCGATATATTAAATGAAATTAGATTTCATAGCGGAATTAAAATTGGATTTTAATTCAAGCGAACAAATTCATTTAGAATTAATTCGCTAGCGACTTTCGTAATAATTTTGAGAGGCATTATTATTTAATTAAATTTGATTTAATTAAGTCGCAACGGAAAATTCGTTAATTCGGAATTAACGAACCCGAGCCCGAAATGTGTTTTGCAGGCCCACTCGAATTTTGAACTTAAAATGGGGCCCACCTAGTCACATCACTAGTCAACTTTATTTAGCTTTTGGTTGATAGAAGTTGGTAGTTGGTGTTAGCTTGTAAATTACACAATCTTTATTTTATTTTATTTCTGTAAGACATTTACCAATTTTGGATTTTTGGTATTTGATAATTGATTTTGGAAAATCAAAACAAGTAACACACTCTCTCATTCCTCACAATTGCCGAAACTTTTCCCCCTATTTCTCTCAAATTGGCGTGAACCTAGGGTTCATGATTCTTGATTTTTGCTTCAAAAATCTTGATTGCTAGCACAACAAAGGAGTCTACAAAGGTGATAGGGACACTTACCATAGAGTTTGGAATTCAAAGGAAGGCTTGGAGCACTTCTCAAAGGAAAATTTTTGAAATCCCCACATTCTACTTGCCGATCATTGTAAGTAATTTTCCGCAAACTTACCTTAATTATTCACACAATCTAGGAACCCAACATGTTTGTTATAAACATGCCCACTACTAATTTTAAGAATTGGATTTTTGATACTGGATGTGGTACATAAATATGTACTGATGTGCAGAATTTGCTGATAAGCAGGAGACTGGCTTCAGATGAGATCGACCTGCGAGTCAAAAATGAGACGAGAGTCGCTGTTTTGGGCGTAGGAACCTATGTTTTGGAACTGCCATTGGGGCATGTACCTACATTAGGTGACCATTGTAATGTACCTAGTTTGACTAGAAACATTATCTCTATATCTAGTACAACCCGTTGCGGGTATACCTTTATGTTCTAGAACACTGAGTGTTTTGTTTATAAAGATGATATTGAGATATACACATTAGATGTGAATAATTGTCTTTATATTTCGAATATAAATGAATCTCAAACATATTATATGACAAATAAATGGCTCAAATTGAGTAAAAATGTTGAGACTTATTTGTGGCATTGTTGTCTGGGACACATTAAGAAGACTCGTATATCTATACTTTCGAAGAGTGGATACTTGGACGGATTTGATCCTAACTCAAATGATGTCAGCGAATCTTGTTTATTAGGCAAAGTGCCTAAAATACCTTTTACATGGTAATGGTGTACGTGTTAGTGTTCCTAGAACATACCAAGGATCTAATAAGCAAGAAAAGGTGATCATAAATTCATTATAAGTTGCGGAATTACTTACATTGAATGGATTTGAGCTATTAAAATTTTGAATGAAGATCTCCAAGATCCAACCTTTGTGTTGATTCCAAGCTTTGAGTTGTGAATGAAGATTTCCAAGATCCAACCTTTGTGTTGATTCCAAGCTTTGATTTGGTTTCCCTATCACCTTAGAAGACTTCTACAAGTGCTAGATTTGTTGATTTTACCACAAAATCAAAGAGAAAGAAGGAAGAAGCTCACGACCATATGCTTGATCTATTAGGGTTTCTTTGTGTCAAGTGTTGTGTAATGAGAGAGAGAGATGCCTTTTGGTAAAACCAATTTACCCTTTTACCAAACAAGGTGGTTGGGTAAATGGTTTCACCAAAACCATTCCAAGGTAGTTGAAAGTTGGTGGCTTGGCATAAATTCCAACTACCCTCCCAACTACACACAAATGTGAAGTGGCCCCCACATTTGAATTCAAAATTCAAATGGATTCTACGAATGTTTGTCGCGGCTCAGATTCGTTTAATCCAATTAAACGAATTTCCGCCGCTAAATAATTAAATCTAATTTAATTAAATGACGACGCCTCGTAAATATATTACGAATGCCGTTTACGAATTAATTCTAAATTAATCGTTCGCTCGCTTTTTAAAGTCCAACTTTAATTTCGTAATGAAATCCAATTCATTTTAATATATCCGATATATTAATTTTAGCCCATACTAATAATTTAAATAGAAAAATTCAAATTTAACTATTAAATTTATTTCACCGATTAATTCCAAATTAATCGCGTTCTCTCTCTTCCGAACACATTTAATCCCAGATTAAATAAAGCCTCAATTAATCCCAGATTAATTTTCTCTCTCTTAATTAATCCCAGATTAATTCTAGTTTAAGTCAACTGTCATTGGTGAATCTTTGAGAAGCGACCCAAGAGACCTCTGGATATGTTGGTAGTAAATCTGTTTATCGGACTATCCGATTAAGTGTGTACCTCGTACCACATGCTTACGGATTTACAAGACATGGTTGGCTTCTTGCAAAGTACCGTGCCTACCCAATTCTCCAGAAATATTCTTACTGGAATATACAATCTATGTCAGGCGTAGTATACGTAGTATTACGTATAGCGATCTAGTATCAGATGTCACGTGCTAGGCCTGAGGCTGAAATTATGTATGCCCCGTACGAAGCACATGTCAGTGTCTAGTAACTAGTCTCTATAATCGGAAGAACATGACCTAGTCATATCATCCCGATGACTGCAGTACTTAAGAGTACTAGTTCCGTATCCTACGTGACATCATCTCCACTATGACTGGAGTGATACTTCTGTCTTGACATCACACCCAATACACTACGATTCTCAATATACCCAGCAGAGGCGTACATAAAAACGGTTAAAGCCCTGGATGACCAAAACCAAAGCATATTAATTGTCGCAAGTACTAGCGGTGCAAGTCTCAGGTTAAGACCAAATACACCTACCCTGATTTCGGACTTCCTTAGACACATAGTCATACTACCAATGGAATTCCTAGTGGTCTATCTAGAGCGAAGCTGTTTTCTGTACCATCGGTAAAACACAACCTCATATTACACTTGCATGAGTATCCAATACCCAAATATATGAGAACTATGCTATTGTGCTCTCACAACGCGCACAAGTGTAATACTAGTCTCTTACGCATTATCGATGTCCAATCTCGATAATACTCTGACTAGGGATATTTAATGATTAATCCTTCGAGGACTGATACTGTCTCATATCATCTCAATCCAGGAACTAATCATAAGGACCTTCTATCATTTATACATCTAGGAGATCTAATCACAAATGATAAGAGTGCAATCTCCTTGTCACATAGTTAATTTGTACAACAACACCATGATCTGTATAAATAGTGACGCTATGGATCATAATTGTCCACAAATCTCCCACTTGGCCTATAGCCAGTCACTCGAGTGTCATACACGCGAACTATGTCCGGTTCACTCAAACTGCTGAGGAAAGGCTTTCGTCAGCGGATTTGCGTGATTATCATCTGATGCGATTTATTCGATCATCACATCGCCACGATGTATGATCCGAACGAATCAGATGAATAGTCAAAGTATATATCTGGATCGTTGATGAGACCATTAATTCTTTAGCCTGTGCTGACGCCTAGCTCAACTGCTAACAGAACTATATCTAATCTAATTAGATTTATTATCGACCCAAATGGCTTCTATTGCTGCCTCAGCGCCGCAAATAACCCACATTTGTTGTTTATTCGGTAACAGTATCTTGCTTGGAAGATTTCCAGCTCACTATTCCGTTATTCAAACTGTATAGTACCGTTGTTTTTTATCGGTTAGGAAACTTGTAGCAGTGATCCCAGTGACTTCAAGTTCTCTTTCTCCATAGTTTAAGACATCATTCTTAGTTCTCTAAGATACTAACAGATGTTTTTAATATCAATCCAGTGACTATCACTTGGATTGACCTGTTTGTGACTCCATATGCTCAAAGCGTATGAGACAACAGGTCACGTACATTTTTCAATGTACGAGTTCTCAGAGAGTGTTAACAACTTTAAATCTATCCCAGTAGATATTTATTCCTAGAATAAATGTTGTTTCTCCCAAGAATTCTATGGAGAATTTTCATGAAAGCCAAGCTTTCATCGATTGTAATATGGGAATATCATTTCCAAGAAATGACATATCATCATTATTTAGGACATTTACTTTCAGTGCGCTCCCTACTAACCTCCTTATATACACAAGAATCATTTCTCGTTTTGAATTAAATCATAAACCATTATGATTACATCAAAACGATAATTCCAAGAACCTAATGCTTGCTTCAATCCAAACATGGATCGAATAACCTACAAACCTTGTTTGCTAGTTTTGATATGATAAAATCGTCAGGATGTTGTAAACATCCTCCAAAAGGTTTCCTTTTCAGGAAAATGATATTTCGTTCAGCTGCCATATTTCATAAATGAAACATGCAGCATCAGCAAGCATTATCCAAATGGATTTAACGTGGCAACAGGTAAAAGATTTCGTTGTAATCAACACAATGTTGATAACGATACCTTTCCGCTACAAGCCTAGCTTAGTACGTTGGTATGCTGCCATCCACGTATGTCTTCCTTGAAGACTTATATAGTACCAATAGGCACAATACCTTGCGGTACAACAACAAGTCTCTAAACATAGTTGGTACACATGGAATCCATTTCGGACTTCATGGAACTTTGCCATAATGGGGAGTCGATACCTTGTATCACTTCCTCATATGTAGTCAATTCGTCTTCCTCAATAAGATTGACATTTTTATGAGGTGAGATCAGAAACCCATACCTCCCACGTTGTTTTCTGATTCTCTCTGACTAACGCGGTTCTTATGTATTCGAAGATTGTGGTACAGTTTCATCCTTGATGAACTGTTTATGTTCCATTAAAGAATCGGTGCCTGGAACAGTATTACTCTGATTTTTCATCGAGTTTTACTTCCCTCCCACTTACCACTGCATTTAGGTATTCCTCTTAGGAAAACCGCATGGCAAACAAAAATTAAATTGTTCTCAAGTGAGTTGTATAAGTACTATACTTTGGTTTCCCTAGGATAACCAATAATTAGGCACTTATCCGATTTGGGTTCTAGTTTGGTATCATCCAAACATATGCCCAGCATCCCAAATCTTCAGGAGTGAGAAAACCCAGTTTCTTTCCTGTTCATATCTAATATGAATTCTGTCAAACAGATTTTCATGGAACCTTATTCAAAATAAGTATTGCACTGTTAAATGCTTATCATTTGAAGGAAAATGATAGCTCAGAGTGACTCATGATTAACCTTATCATGTCCAACAAAATTTGGTTTCTCTCTTTCGGACACACCGTCAAACTGACGTGTTCCGGGGAGTCCTCATTGAAAGAATACTATACTCTTTCAAGTATTTGAGAAACTTATTGCTTAAGTATTTTTCCATCTCGTCTTACTGTGACGGTTTTAATACTTTAGCCGATCTGTTTGTCTACTTCGTGTCGAAACTCTAAAAGTTTCCGATTTGTGTTTCATAAGAGACACATAACCATAACGTGATGCCACATCCGTAAAGGTCACGAAATACTCATATCCACCTCTAGCCTAGCTAGATATGGGCCCACTTACGTCACTATGAACGAGGGCTAACAGATCGATGGCACTTACACTTTTACCAAGTAAAAGGTATTTTAGTACTTTACTTTACCTAATAAACTAGATTCGTAGACATCATTTGAATGGAATCAAATCCGTCCTAGTATCCACTCTTCAAAAGTGTGGATATACGAGTCTTGTTTAATGTGTCCCAGACAACACTGCCACAAATAAGTCTTATCTGATCAAATCAGTTTGAGCTATTTGTTCGTCATATTATATGTTTGAGATTTATTTATATTCAAAATATAAATACTGTTATTCACATCTAATGTGTTTATCTCAATATCATCTTTATAAAATAAAACACTTTAGTGTTCTAGAATATAAAGGTATACTCGCAACGAGTTATACTCGATATAGAGATAATGTTTCTAGTCAAACTAGTTATATTATAACAGTTTCCTAATTTAAGCACGCACCCAAAGGGTAGTTCCTAAACTTAGGTTTCTACGGTTAAAACAGCGACTTTCGTCCCGTTTCCGATTCGCAGATTAATCTCAATTGAAGTCAGTATCCTACTCATAGTAGATTCTGCACATCAATGTATATATTATGTACACACTTTAGTATCTAAATCCAATTTTAATACTATTAGTGAACATATTTATGACAAACATATTTGAAGTCAAGCCTTGCTCTTCTTCAATTCCTTCATGTCTACTTTGTCCATCACGGCATCACGCTTCAGTGATCCCATTTGCCACAGTTTAAGCAACATCTTGGGATATGTCCTTTGTCTTCCTAGAAGACAGTAATGATTTTGCCTTTGCCCTTTTCTATATCCCAGAAGCCTTTTGGCCAAGCCTTGGGTTTCTAGAATATCGAAGTAAGGTGCGCCTTGCGCTACTTGCATTATTGCAAACTTTGGATTTATCTCCTTGAGAATAGCCATTAACTCTCCAAGAGTTATTAATTGCAATTTAATACTTCTAAGATCTAAGAATAGATCTATGAAGATCCTTCAATTTCTTCATCATACTTTAAGGATCTAATCCTTAGTTCTGATTAGGAAATTAAGGAGTCATTTGACAAGTATAATGGATTAAGCACTAAAGTTATCATCACATGAATCTTCCAAAGATCATGCTCTACTATTTGCTTAACTCTGGGCTTAGGCCTAATATGTTATTTTATCAAATAAAGTAACTTATTAGTTTCCAGGACCATCCTGAAATTTTATTCCCAATTTGAAAATTAAGTCGTTCAAACACATTTTCACCCAGGATTATGTTTTTAAACACTAATCTTTCAGTTATCTTGATTCCAATAGTCTAACTATCCAATCAACGATTTCGGGTACAATCTAATGTAATGATTACTATAGTCTAACTATATAACTAATTACAATTTTATTGGTTAAAATCAAATATATATTGATTACTATAATCCAATTATATAATCAACTATAAATGATCGGTAAAATTCAATATATTGATTACTATAATCCAATTATATAATCAACTATAAATGAAGGGTAAAATTCAAATATATTGATTACTATAATCCAATTATATAATCAACTATAAATGAAGTAGTTTGAATACAGTCCAACTGTTTAATTAAAACAACAATTAAATATTAGTCCAACTAATATATTTATAAATAAATTATGACGAAAAATGAAATGAGCGCGTATTGGCAAGATTCTAAACGAAATTGCAAATCTAATACTTGCCTCCCACTATTTTTCTGCGAGCCTCTAACCCTCTGTTAAGTACTCGGGAAACCTTATTTTCTAGTGGGCTAGGATCCCGTTAAATAACACACAATCTTGACTTTGGCCAACAAATTGTATGATACTTAACTAGGTAGATCTCTAAGATCAATTGGATCTCATCCAATTCCTAGATCCAGTAGATGGACATCCAAGTCCGAAACATATATACAATATATATGCCAATATATCCAATATATTTTCCTAACCTTTTTCCTCTGAATCAACTAAGCCTTGGCTTTGGCACAACAAGCTTAATGATTCCAGTTAAGCGGGACCCATTGACATGGAAAGCTTCGTAATCAATGTCGATGGACAAGAAGTGATCTTGACTTTGGCCAACAAATCACGACTTGGACAAGACACCGATATGGAACAAAACTCTCATGATTCAAACACATCCGCAATTGACAAAGGTTTGACTTTGGCCAACAAACCAATGCCAACTTTGGATCTTGAGTAAGAATCACTCAACGGAAGGAAAAACGCTTAATATGTTTTGAGGGTTTTTCGCGTAAATTGGCAACCAATTTATTATCTTTGATTAGGTCTCATCATACACCCTTAAGCATGCATTCTAAAAGCATAATAAGGCGCGATAAATAAATTAATAATGATATGCGGATGGATATGTCACAAATTGTTCCTAGAACAAATCACTCACTTTCCTCTCCCCGACTAGAACTATTCTAACTTCTACCCAATTACATAATACAATAAAGAAACCTCATTTACATTGAGGGGAATTAGTGAGAAGAGAAATACAAATAGTAAGGAGGTAATAGACTGGACACGCAGGTCCAATTTAATAAATTCTAAATTTATTACAATTTCCAAAATTGCCTTCGCCCTTCTAATATCCATCTGATATACATTATTCATACAACACATTCATGTATTCACACAAAGCATGTTATTCAATCAATCTAATCCAATTAATTAATCTTTGATTAATGACCATCCAATGTTCAAACAACGATTTGATTTGCGCGAGTCCAACTCGTTTAAGAATAAATACTTAAAGTACGTATTCTTGAATTATATCGAACTACAACTATAAATCCAATTTATTTGTATTCAATACTAATTCCAATTTAATTCCAAATTAAATACTCACACTTATTTATATGCCTTAAGGACTTGGATTCCAAATCCAATCTTGATGGGTCTAAAGGCTAAATAACATCCAATGCCATTTTAATTAAAGTCCAATGAGCTTTTAATTGATTCTTAAGGCATGGGCTTTGGCCATAATGGATCAAACCCAAAATGCCAAGGCCCAATAGGAATCACCCTATTGCCAACTAATCAATTTAGGCCCATTAGGCCCAATTAAATTCTTTAAAGGGCCTAGTGATGTATTTGGACTTTATGGAATTGGTTTTGGGCCCAATTGGATCCAATCCAAAAGTCCAAAACCAAACTTGGTCAAACCAAGCCCATTAAGCCCAAATACACACTTTTAGCCCAATTCATAATTTAAAGGCTTATTAACATAATTATAATATTCCAAATATCACAATTATTTTAATTAAAGTGTATTAGCCATGATTAATTAATTAAACTCAATATTTCCAAAATACCAATTAACTTAATTAATCATGCTTAATCCATCAATTTATGCTCAACACAAATTGAAGCAAAACATATCATTTTCATGCTCAACATGCTCTTTGAATTTAACATAAACATTATTGACTTTGATTATAATCTAATCAAACCAACAATCAACATTTAATCATGCATTTAAACACATCCAATCTGTAAAACAATTCAAAAATGAGCAGTCCACTGCACTGTAGATTCGGCCACACTAAGGATTTTAAAAAAATTGATCCAATCAATTTTTCTCAAATCTAATCATGCACAGCTCTAAGTTAACATAATCTAAGCATGCTCAAAGCATCAATTTGAAGAAATCATATTCAAAACACAAAAGCCCCAAATTTTAGTCTCATGAACCCTAAAATTTTCATGCTTAAAATTGGCTCTTGATACCATTGTTAGTGTTCCTAGAACATGCCAAGGATCTAATAAGCAAGAAAAGGTGTTCATAAATTCATTATAAGTTGCGGAATTACTTACATTGAATGGATTTGAGCTTTTAAAATTTTGAATGAAGATCTCCAAGATCCAACCTTTGTGTTGATTCTAAGCTTTGAGTTGTGAATGAAGATCTCCAAGATCCAACCTTTGTGTTGATTCCAAGCTTTGAGTTGGTTTCCCTATCACCTTAGAAGACTTCTACAAGTGCTAGCTTTGTTGATTTTGCCACAAAATCAAAGAGAAAGAAGGAAAAAGCTCACGCCCATATGCTTGATCTATTAGTGTTTCTTTGTGTCAAGTGTTGTGTAATGAGAGAGAGAGAGATGCCTTTTGGTAAAACCAATTTACCCTTTTACCTAAACAAGGTGGTTGGGTAAATGGTTTCACCAAAACCATTCCAAGGTAGTTGGAAAGTTGATGGCTTGGCATAAATTCCAACTACCCTCCCAACTACCACATGTGATGTGGGCCCCACATTTGAATTCAAAATTCAAATGGATTCTACGAATGTTTGCCGCAGCTCAGATTCGTTTAATCCGATTAAACAAATTTCCGTCGCTAAATAATTAAATCTAATTTAATTAAATGACGACGCCTCGTAAATATATTACGAATGCCATTTACGAATTAATTCTAAATTAATTCGTTCGCTCGTATTAAAGTCCAACTTTAATTTCGTAATGAAATCCAATTCATTTTAATATATCCGATATATTAATTTTAGCCCATACTAATAATTTAAATAGAAAAATCAAATTTAACTATTAAATTTATTTCACCGATTAATTCCAAATTAATCGCGTTCTCTCTCTTCCGAACACATTTAATCCCAGATTAAATAAAGCCTCAATTAATCCCAAATTAATTTTCTATCTCTTAATTAATCCCAGATTAATTCTAGTTTAAGTCAACTGTCATCGGTGAATCTTTGGGAAGCGACCCAAGAGACCTCTGGATATGTTGGCAGTAAATCCGGTTATCGGACTATCCGATTAAGTGTGTACCTCGTACCACATGCTTACGGATTTGCAAGACATGGTTGGCTTCTAGCAAAGCACCGTGCCTACCCAATTCTCCAGAAATATTCTTACTAGAATATACAATCTATGTCAGGCGTAGTATACGTAGTATTGCATATAGCGATCCAGTATCGGATGTCACGTGCTAGGCCTGAGGCTGGAATTATGTCTGCCTCGTACGAATCACATGTCGGATGTCTGGTAACTAGTCTCTATAATCGGATGAACATGACCTAGTCATATCATCCCGATGACTGCAGTTGTTAAGAGTACTAGTTCCGTATCCTACGTGACATCATCTCCACTATGACTGGAGTGATACTTCAGTCTTGACATCACACCCAATACACTACGATTCTCAATATAACCAGTAGAGGCGTACACAGAACCGGTTAAAGCCCTGGACGACCAAAACCAAAGCATATTGATTGTCACAAGTATTAGCGGTGCAAGTCTCAGGTTAAGACCAAATACACCTACCCTGATTTCGGAATTCCATAGACACATAGTCATACTACCAATGGAATTCCCAGGGTCTATCCAGAGCGAAGCTGTTTTCCGTACCATCGGTAAAACACAACCTCTTATTACACTTGCATGAGTATCCAATACCCAAATATATGAGAACTATGCTATTGTGCCCTCACAACATGCACAAGTGTAATACTAGTCTCTTATGCATTATCGATGTACAATCTCGATAATACTCTGACTAGGGATATTTAATGATTAATCCTTCGAGGACTGATACTGTCTCATATCATCTCAATCCATGAACTAATCATAAGGACCTCCTATCATTTATACATCTAGGTGATATAATCACAAATGATAAGAGTGCAATCTCCTTGTCACATAGTTAATTTGTACAACAACACCATGATCTGTACAAATAGTGACGCTATGGGTCATAATTGTCCAACAGTACGTACCACCGATCTGTTAGCCCTCGTTCATAGTGACATATGTGGGCCCATGTCTAGCTAGTCTAGAAGTGGATATGAATACTTCGTAACCTTTACGAATATGGCTTCGCGTTACGGTTATGTGTATCTTATGAAACACATGTTGGAAACTTTTGAGTAATTCAAAGAATTTCGACACGAAGTATAAAAACAGACTGGCAAAGTATTAAAAACATTACGGTCAGACCATAGTGTACAATACTTAAACATATGAGTTTCAATATTACTTGAAAGAGTATGGTATTCTTTCACAGTTGACTCCTCCCGGAACCCTCAATTGGATGGTGTGTCCGAACGAAGAAACCGAACTTTCTTAGACATGGTAAGGTCAATGATGAGTCACTCTGAGCTACCAATTTCCTTCTAGAAATACGCATAAGACAGTGCAATACTTATTTTGACTAAGGTTCCATAAAAATCTGTTGGACAGACCCCGTATCAGATATGGATAGGAAAGAAATCGAGTTTCTCATTCCTTAAGATTTGGGGATGCTAGGCACGTTAAACGTTTGGATGGTACCAAACTAGAACCCAAATTGGATAAGTGCCTATTTGTAGGTTATCCTAGGGAAACCAAAGTATAGTACTTATACAACTCACAAGAGAACAATGCTCAATTGTTGCTTTCCATGCAGTTTTCCTTAGTGGAATTCCTATATGCAGTGGTAAGTGGGAGGAAAGTAAAACTCGATGAAAATCAGAGTAATACTGTTCCTGGCACCAATCCGTTACGGAACACGAACAGTTCATAAGGGATGAAACTGTACCACAATCTTCGAATACATAAGAACCGTGTAAGTCAGAGAGAGTCAGAAAACAACCTGGGAGGTATGGGTTTCTGATCTGACCTCATGTGGATATCAATCGTATTGAGGAAAATAAACCGACTACGTATGAGGAAACGATACAAGGTATCGACTCCGCATCATGGCAAGAGGCCATGAAGTCCGAAATGGATTCCATGTATACCAACCATGTTTAGACACTGGTTGATGTACTAGAAGGTATTGGTATAAATAGGTCTTCAAGGAAGACACACATAGATGGCAACGTACATATGTACAAAATTAGGCTTGTACAGAAGGGTGTCGTCAACGACATAGTGTCGATTACGATGAAACTCTTTCACCTATTGCCATGATTAAATCCATTCGGATAATGCTTACTATTGCTGTATATTTCTTTTATGAAATATGACAGCTGGACACTAAAATCGCTTTCCTTAACAGAAACTTGTTGGAGGATGTTTATATGCAACATCCTGATAGTTTTGTCGTGGTAAAACATGCAAATAAGGTTTGCAAGTTAAATCGATCCATTTATGGATTGAAGTAAGCATTGTGTTCTTGGAACCAACATTTTGATGAGATCATAATGGTATATGATTTAATTCAAAACAATGATGATTCTTGTGTATATAAGAAGGTTTAGTGGGAGCGCACTGACAATTATTATCCTAAAAGTTGATGATGTATTGCTTCTCGGCAATGACATTCCCATACTACAATTGGTGAAAGCTTGGCTTTCATTAAAATTCTCCATAGAATACCTGGGAGAAGCAGGCTTTATTCTAGGAATAAAGATCTACTTGGATAGATCTAGAAAGCTACTGACATTCTCCCAGAGCTCGTACAATTTTGATATGTACATGACCTGATGTCTCATATGCTTTGAGCATATGTAGACGCAATCAAGCTAATCCAGGTGATAGTCACTGGATTGATATAAAGAACATCCTTTTGTATCTTGGATTAACTAAGTAACTGGGTTTAATCCATGGGGAAAGAAACTTGAGGTAACTGGGTTCCCCACAAAAAGTTTCAAAAGTGATAAAAGATGACTTTGAGTCGCAATAAAGGTACATATTTTGTTTGAATAACGGAGCAGTGAGCTGGAAATCTTCCAAGCAAGATATTGTTGCCGATTAAATAATAAAAGTGGAATATTTATGCAGCTGAGGCAGCAAAATAAGCATTTTGGATTTAATAAAATTCCTAATTAGATTATGAGTAGTTCTGTTAGTAGTTGAGCTAAGCTACAACATAGGCTAAGGAATCACGGTCTCATCAATGATCCAAGTATGTACTTCAACTATTTCATCTGATTCGTCAGATCATACATCGTGGCGATGTGATTATCTAATAAACCGCATCAGATGATAACATTGCAAATCCGCTGAAGAAAGCCGTTTCTCAGCAAAAGTTTGAGCGACCCGTACATAGTTCAGCTGTTAGACACTTGAGTGATTGGCTATAGGCCAAGTGGGAGATTGTTGGACAATTATGACCCATAAAATCACTATTTTGTAAAGAATATGGTGTTCTTGTACAAAGTTAACTATGTGACAACGTAAATTGCTCTTTTATCATTTGTAATTGGATTACCTGGATATATAAATGAAAAAAGTCCATATGATAAGTACCGAATTAATAAGATATGAGACAGTATTAATCCATGAAGGTTTAATCATTAAATATTCCTAGTCATAGTATTATCGAGACTGGACATCGATAATGTGGAATAGGCTAGTATTACACTTGTGCACGTTATGGAAGCTTAACGACATAGTTCTCATATATTTGGGTATTGGATACTCATGCAAGTGTAATAGGAGGTTCTATTTACCGATGGTATGGAAACAGCTTTGCTCTGGATAGACCCCTCTGAATCCCATTGGTAGTATGACTATGTGTCTATGGGAGTCCAAATCATGGTAGGTGTATTTGGTTTTAACCTAAGGCTTGCATCGCTAATACTTGGGACAATCAATATACTTTGGTTTTGGTCGTCCGGGGTTTTAACAGGTTCTATGTACGCCACTTCTGGGTATACTGAGAATCGTAGTGTATTGGGTGTGATGTCGATGGAAGTATCACTTCAGTCATATGGAGATGATGATCACACATGGATACAAAACTGGTACTCTAATGTGTTGCAACCATCGGGGAAGTATGACTAGGTCATGACTTTCCGATTAAAGAGACTAGTTGCTTGTGATCCGATATATACTTCGTACGGGGCAGACACAACTCCAGCCCTAGGCCTATCATGTGACATCCGATACAGGATAATAATACACAACATATGTATACTACGCCTGATATAGATTATATATTCCGTAGAAGAATATTTCTGGAGAATTGGGTAGGCACGGTGCTTTGCTAGAAGCCAACCATGTCTTGTAAATCGGTAAGAACGTGGTACCGGATACGCACGTATTCGGATAGTCCAATGACTGAATTTACTGCCAACATATCCAGGGATCTCTTGGGTCGCATCCCAAAGATTCACCGACGACATTTGACTCGAACAGAATTAATATTGGATTAATTATGAGAGAGAGAAAATTAATCTGGGATTAATTCATGAAGAAGAGAGATCGCGATTAATTTAGAATTAATCGGTAAAATAAATTTAATAGTTAAAATTGGATTTTACTATTTAATTTATTTATTTGGGCTAAAATAATATATCAGATATATTAATTGAAATTGGATTTCAAAGCGGAATTAAATTGGATTTTAATTCAAGCGAACAAATTAATTTGGAATTAATTCGCAAGCGACTTTCGTAATAATTTTGCTAGGCATTATTATTTAATTAAATTGGATTTAATTATGTCGCAACGGAAAATTCATTTATTCGGAATTAAATTGGATGTTGCGTGTTGAGTTAGCCGACTTAAATTTGGAATTTAAAAGTGGTGGGACCCACTTCACTTACATCACTTGTTTGACTAATGATGTAAGTGGTTAGACTTAAAATTTTGGATTTGATTTGTTGAGTGAAAAGCTTGGATTGCTTTTACAACACACTAACCAAATCCAACACTCAACCTCACTATATATTACTTAGTCAACTTTGGAAGTAAGAAGTGGTTACTATTCACAGCAACATTTTCTTTCCCTTTTCTCTCCAAAAACGTGAGCTTCTTCCTCTTGGAGGAGGATTTTTGCTTCACAAATTGTTCTAGCTAGCACTTAAGGAGTCAAGTGAAGGTGATAGGGATACTCACCCTTGAGTTGGAATCCATCTTCAAAGCTTAGAGATTCACTACATCCATGGAAGTTTTGAAAGTCAAAGCCGATCAATGTAAGTTTTTTCCGCAAACTTCTTGATTATTTCACACACGAATCACGCTTAGAGATCCCGTGGCATGTCTAGGACACTAACTTAGAGATTCACTACATCCATGGAAGTTTTGAAAGTCAAATCCGATCAATGTAAGTTTTTTCCGCAAACTTCTTGATTATTTCACACACGAATCACGCTTAGAGATCCCGTGGCATGTCTAGGACACTAACAATTTTTGGGAGAGGCAACCTTTAATCTAGGAATAAGGATCTACCGAGATAGATCTAGAAAGCTACTTGGACTCTCCCAGAGCTCGTACATTGACAAAGTGTTGAAGAGATTCAACATGGATCAGTCTAAGAGGGGATTGCTTCCAGTGTCACATGCCGTCTCTCTATCTAAGGACTTGTGTCCTAAAACTCAAGATGAGAGAGATAACATAAGTCGGATCTCATTCACTTCTGCAGTCGGATCGATCATGTATGCCATGATATGTACACGACTTGATGTCTCATATTCTTTGTGTTGGACAGTTATGACCCATAACGACAGATCATGGTGTTGTCGTACAAATTAACTATGTGACAAAGGAAATTGCTCTTTTATCATTTGTGATTAGATCACCAAGATGTATAAATGATGAAAGGTCCATATGGTTAGTTCCTGGATTGAGATAATATGAGACAGTATCAATCCATAAAGGTTTAATCATTAAATATCCCTAGTCGTAGTATTATCGAGATTGGACATCGATAATGCGGAATAAACTAGTATTACACTTGTGCGCGTTGTGGGAGCCTAACGACATAATTCTCATATATTTGGGTATAGGATACTCATGCAAGTGTAGTAAGAGGTTGTGTTTTACTGATGGTACGGAAAACAGCTTCGCTCTGGATAGACCCTTCGGAATTCCATTGGTAGTATGACTATGTGTCTATGGAAATCCGAATCAGGGTAGGTGTATTTGGTCTTAACCTGAGACTTGCACCGCTAATACTTGCGACAATCAATATACTTTGGTTTTAGGTCGTCCAGGGCTTTAACAGGTTATGTGTACGCCTCTGCTGGGTATATTGAGAATCATAGTGTGTTGGGTGTGATGTCAAGACGGAAGTATCACTCCAGTCATAGTGGAGATGATGGTCACGTAGGATACGGAACTTGTTCTCTTATATGCTGCAGCTATAGGGATATTATGACTAGGTCATGTATATCCGATTATAGAGACTAGTTACCAGAGATCTGATATGTGCTTCGTACGAGGGAGACACATTTCCAGCCCCAGGCCTTGCACGTGACATCCGATGCTGGATCGAAATACGCAATACTACGTATACTACGCCTGCTATAGATCACCAAATTCCCGTAAGGATATTTCTGGAGAATTGGGTAGGCATGGCGCTTTTCTAGAAGCCAACCTTGTCTTGTAAATCGGTATAAACGTAGTACTAGGTACTTACGTGTTTGGATAGTCCGACGACCGGATTTACTGCCAACATATCCGGGGATCTCATGGGTCACTTCCCGAAGATTCACCGATGACGTATGACTCGCACTTTATTAATCTGGGATTAATTAGATGAGATAGAAAATTAATCTAGGATTAATTGCGGAGATATTTTATCTGGGATAAAATATCAATTAAAGAGAGAAAATGATTAATTTGGAATTAATCGATAAAAATAATATATTCGATATATTAAACGAAATTGGATTTTGACGCAGAATTGAAATTAGATTTTAATTCGGGTGAACGAGTTAATTTAGAATTAATTTGTTAGCGACGTGAATAGTAATTTTGCCCGGCAAAGTTATTTAATTAAATTAGATTTAATTTCGTCGCAACGGAAAATTCGTTAATTTGGAATTAGAGAACCCGAGCCCGGGAGTGTTTGCGAGCGCACTCGCATTACGAATTTAAGTGCGGCCCATAAGTCACATCAAACGTCAAATCATTAGTCACATCAAGCGTCAAATCACTTGTCACTTTGAGTGATGAGACAATTTGTCACTTGATTGATTGATGGAAGTGGTTGGAAAGCATTAATTGATTTTGGCTCCAAAATTATGTTTGACTTTTTGGAAAAGGTTTTTACAGTTTTGGATTTGATAAAAGTGTATTAGATACACTTTTCCCTTAACACATACATAACACACAACTCTCTCTTTCATCTTCTCCCTCTCACGCCCAAGAGGCTGATTTCTTCCTCCATTTCACTGGTTTCTGCCGAGAATGAAGAGGAGAAGCAAGGTGATTTTTGTGGCAAAAATTACTAAGTGCTAGCACACTTTAGAATCTTGCGAAGGTGATAAGGAACCGCACCCTGAGCATGGAATCACAACACAAAATCTTGGAGCTTGGAGGACCAAGATGACCGAATTTTTGGAACTTCAAAACAGCCCACTGCCGAGCCTTGGAGGAGAAAAGCTTGAAGTTTTGTTGTTCATCGCATCGCTCAACCGATCATTGTGAGTATTCCGCACCTCCTTGATGTATTCATATATTGTTTCATTGCTTGAAAACGATCCCGGTTAGACTGTAGAAATCCTACAATGGTATCAGAGCAGTTTAAGCATGAAATTTGAACTTAGGGTTAAAATTGGGCAAAATTGATTTGAGCATGTTTGAGTGAAATTGGATGTTTGAGTATGCTTAAATTATGATAACATGGTGTTATGCATTGTCAATTTGATGAATTTTGGATTGGACAAATTTTCCCCAAAATGTAAGGCTTGGCGAGACATTGATGAACCCTAATGTCTTGGTATTTTTGTTTCATTGATCATTGGATGACTTGAAACGATTGGAAATGTTGATTGTGGATTTAATTGGATTGAAACCAAATCGGACATAAATTAACCCTAATTGCCGAGACTATAAACATGTGAAATGGGTTTGATTTTTGATTCAATTGTGTTGGACACTAATTGATGATAATGAGCATAATTAATTGTACAAATTTGTGTTTTGGAAATGTTAATTTGGGTGATTAATTATGGCATTACACTTTGAGTAATTAAATTGTGAAATTGGAATTTTGGGATTTAATTATGTTGGGCCAAATTTGGAATTGGGCTTGTAAAGCTGTAATTGGGCTAATTGGGCTTGGTTGTACCAAGATTGGTTTAGGCAAATTGGTTGGATCCAATTGGGCCCAAAACCACATCCATAAAGTCCAATTATGACTAATGGACCTTTAACTTTAATTGGGCCTAATAGGCCTAAATTGGTTTCTAGGCATATATGGGTGATTCCTTTAAATAGGCTTTAGTCTTTGGGTTTGACCCAAGTTGACCAAAAGTCCATGCTTTAAGAAATTAATTGAAAGACCATTGGACTTTAATTAAATTAACATTGGATGTTAATCGGGCTTTGAGACCCGTAACGATTAGATTTGGAATCTAAGTCGCAAAGGTTTATTAATAAAGTGTAATATTTAATTTGGAATTAAATAGTGAATTAGTATTAAATACATATTAAATTGGATTTAATGTTGTAGTTTAATTTAATTCAAGAATTCTTACTTTGAGTACTTATTCGCAAAATGAGTTTGACTCGCGCAAAATCAAATCGTTGTTTGAACATTGGATGGTCATTAATTATCAGATTAATTAATTGGATTAGATTGATTGATAACATGCTTGTGTGAATACATGGTTGCGATGTATGAATAATGTATATTGGATGGATATTAGATGGGTGGGGTAATTTTGGAAATTGTTGTAATAAATTTAGAATTTATTAAATTGGACCTGCGTGTCCAGCCTATTACCTCCTTACTCTTTGTATTTCTCTTCTCACCTACTCCCCTCAATGTAAATGAGGTTTCTTTAGAAGTGTTATGTAACAGGTAAAAGTAATACTTGTGCTAGCGGGAGAGAGGAAATGGAGAGATTTGTTCTAGGAACAATGTGTTTAAGTATCCATCCGCATATCATTATTATATTTATTTATATGCGCCTTTTTATGTGTTTAGAATGCATGCTTAAGGGTGTATGATGATGAGACCTTAACAAAGATAATAAATTGGTTGCCAATTTGCACGCGAAAAACCCTCAACATCATATTAAACGTTTTTCCTTCCATTGAGTGATTCTTACTCAAGATCCAAGACTGGCATTGGTTTGTTGGCCAAAGTCAAGACCTTTGTCCGTCGAGGATGTGTTTGAATCATGAAGGTTCGTTCCATATTGGTGTCTTGTCCAAGTTGTGATTTTTTGGCCAAAGTCAAGATCACTTCTTGTCAATTGACATTGATTACGAAGCTTTCCATGGTCAATGGGTTCCGCTTAACTGGGATCACTAAGTTTGTTGTGCCAAAGCCAAGGCTTAGTTGATTCAGAGGAAAAAGGTTAGGCAATCTATTGGATATATTGGCATATATAAGATATATGTTTCGGACTTGGATGTCCACCTACTGGATCTAGGAATTGGATGAGATCCAATTGATCTTAGAGATCTACCTAGTTAATTATCATACAATTTGTTGGCGAAAGTCAAGATTGTGTGTTATTTAACGGGATCCTAGCCCACTAGGAAACAAGGTTTCCCGAGTACTCCACAGAGGGTTAGAGGCTCGCCGAAAAATAATGGGGGGCAAGTATTAAATTTTCAATATTCGTTTAGTTACTTGCCATACACGCTCATTTCAAATTTTTCGTCTATATAAATTAATTATTAGTTGGACTAATATTTAATGTTGTTTTAATTAAACAGTTGGACTGTATTCAAACTATTTCAATTAATAGTTGATTTTATAATTGGATTATAGTAATCAATATAATTGAATTTAACCTATTAAATTATAGTTGATTATATAGTTGGACTATAGTAATCATTATAATAAATAGTACATAAATCGTTGGTTAAATAGTTGGACTATTAGAATCAAGATAATTAGAAGATTAGTGTTTAAAACATAATCCTGGGTGAAAAATGTTTTAAACGACTTTAATTTTCAAATTGGGAATAAAACTTCAGGATAGTCCTGAAAACTAAGAAGTTACTTTATTGGATAAAATACAATCTTAGGCCTAAGCCCAGACTAAGAAATATAGAACATAATCTTGGAGATTCATGTGATGATAACTTTGTGCTGAATCCAAGATGCTTGCCAAATAGAATCCTTATGGCTTAATCAGATGAAGGATGAGATCCTGAAAGTATGATCGAAAGTGAAGGTCTTCATATAAGATCGATTGGTTAGATCTGTGGAAGGACGAAAGGGCAACAGTAAACTCTTGGAGAGTGAATGGCTATAGTCAAGAGACAAAGCAAAGTTTGCAATAAGGGCGAGAAGCGCAGGGCCGCATCTTACTTCGCCATTCCCGGAAGGCCAAGGCTTGGCCATAGGCTTTCTGGGGTACTGAAAAGGGCAAAGTAAAATCATTAATAATTGACCGGCGTAAACACACACGTATAACGCAAGCGTACGTATCGTTCAAGTAGTATAAAAAGTATCGATCCCACGAGGACTTAAAACCTTTTTGTTATCAATTTATTGGGCCAAATGATTACCAGTATCTAACAAGTTGTTTGATTGATTTGGAATGGCGACGATTCTAAATTTAAAGACAAATAACTAAAATTGCTTAAAAGTAGATTTTAAAGAAATTCAATATTAAAAACTATCCAGGGTTGTGATTTATTTCAATATTATTTAAAAGATGAAGTAGTTATCTTATAGTTGGGTAAAATATCAATTTATTAACCTGGAACACTAACTTATGTAAAAGCCTCTTCCGATGGTCAATTACAAATACCTAGTATAATCCAATTGAACCATATTCCTATGTCAACCACATTACCTAGATTCATTAAGTTCAAGTTCCAATTATGGCTACCCCCGCCCAACAGGTATATTCCTATCCTGTAAGGAAATCTATTAAAGGGTTATCTATCCTCAAGGAAGATCGTGGGCTATTGAGTCTAAGGTCTTAAACTTAAAATCCCTATGTCTAGTTCATTTTAAGTTTACCTAATCAATTTAATTAATGGCCAGTTAATTAAAGAGCTTTAAGATTAAGACTCAATAAATAAATCTTTAAATTACCCAAACTATAATCTAACCCTTATAAACCAGTTTAATTGAAATTCATCACAACCCTAGATAACTAACTTAGCTACGACACATAACTAGGGCTAAAAACTTAAAAGACTTAAAATAAAATTGCATAAAGTAAATGCAGTAAAATAAATGCTGAAAATGAATTAATAAAAATTGCTAAGGTAAAAAGGAATTACTTCTACTATATACTAATTAGATTTCTCCCATAATATAATATAAGCTTTGCAAAACATTTTCATCCAGCCATATAGGCGGTATTTTGATTTAATTAGTTTAAAAACAACCAGCCATAAAGGCGGAATCATTTTAAAAATAACCAGCCATAAAGGCGGAATCAAAATAAACCAGCCATAAAGGCGGAATTTAAATTAAACCAGCCATAAAGGCGGAATTGAAAATAAACCAGCCATAAAGGCGGAATTAAATAACCAGCCATAAAGGCGGAATATGAATTTTATTACCCACCGACCAATCTGGCGGTATCCTGATTAAGTCAATTTAAAACTTGAATATATTATAATTATGGGAGAATAATCTAAGAAGTAATAGTAAAAGAATTACCTTTTACCTTAACAGAAGGAAGTTACCTCCTCATAATGAGTAGTAAAAACTGTAAAATAAAGAAAGTAAATTATTATTATTACAGAACTTAGTTAAAAATTACAAAACTGAATAAAAAGAACTTAGAGAGAGAGAAACTCCCTAATTACATAGGATTTGGGAGAGGAAATGGTACAACAAAAACTGAACCATCGCGCTCTATTTATAGGCGCGGATGGGGTTTGCGCGTCGCGACGCCAAAGGGTTCCGCGTCGCGACGCCGCTACAGTGACACGTGTCACGCTGTGATGTCGACGGCTCAGATCTTATCCGATGACGTGGCACTGTTCATGACGTCATTGCTTACGTCACTGATGATGTGGCACTGTTCATGACGTCATTGCTGACGTCATGCTGACAATCACTGTCGGCAACTGTCGGCACCGTTTGGCGGTGGGGTGGGCACCGTGGCATGATCACGGCGGCACGTTAGCAAGTCCGTTGTGATGGTGACACGTGGCACGGCGCATTTAGCAAAGTCAAACTTTCAGATTTTGACCCGTTGGCCACGGCGCATTTTAGCAGATCCGGCGCAGCTTGGCGTCGCGACGCCAAGGTTCCATGCGCGGCGCGACGCGCCGAAGACAAAATATTCCAGTTGGTGCATTTTTGTCCGGTTTTGCCCCAAATTGCCTCCAGTGCTGTCCAAACTTTATTTATCTGCAAAATAACAACAAAACACATCAAAACGTTCATAAATCTCGAGAAACAATACAAAACATTAGGTCAAATGAGTGGGAAATAGTGGTATAAATACCACTCATCACACCCCCAAACCTAACATTTTGCTAGTCCTCGAGCAAAACAGAAAATAAAATAACAAAAAATAAACTTTAACTAAGCCACTTTCGTAGGGATCACGGTTGCATTTAGCGTATGCAACAAGCCTTTAAACCCCTAGGTGTCCCTAGTGGACGAGTGTAGTCTCGTGAGGGCTTACAGCAATGATACCCACAAACATTTTACAAAAGTAAAATTAGTAAAACTAATGCACACAAAAGCAAAAAGACAAGCGAAAAGAGAATAAAGAAAGTTAGTGACTAATCAGGTGAAAATTCTACTCCAAGTTACTAGTTGTTTTGTTTCTTTCTAAATACCGAATAAGATAAAGTAATTCTCCGATTATTTTTACCATTCTCCATATACACAGCTAACAAAATATTAATCAACTCATTTTTGCCCACAACAGTCATAAGTGCAGTTGATAAGAGAGTAATATTTTTGTCCTAAAGTTCTATCAGATTTCACACCTTTTTGTAGCAATGGAATAATTTTCTGATTTTTCTGATTTTTTCTTTGATTTTTTCTCTATTTTTTATTTATATACAATACCTTCCGTCTATGTAGCGAGCTTTGGGTCGGTGGCTCCCAAACCAGTTGGCTTTAGGGCACCAGGTGTTAAGACACCCCTACGAACTATATACTTACATATCTTCAGATATATATATTTTTGCAGCATCTTCGATCCATGTAACGAGCTTTGGGCCAGTGACTCCCAAACCAGTTGGTTTTAGGGCACTAGGTGTTAAAACACCCTTACAGACTTAATAACCGGATCTTAGATTTTTTTTTTTTTTTTTTTTTTTTTTTTTTTTTTTTACTCCATCACTATTTAGAGATGCTTCCTCCAATTAAACTATAGCACGGAATATTACAAACTTTTCAATTTTAGCTCATGACTGTATGTTCCATGTAAGTTCATAATACCTGTCAACTGAACATATGAAGATTCATTTTAGTCAGATTTATGGAGAATTCACAAATTAAATAATTTAAAAGGAAATAAACAAAAATTAACTTGTTTTGAAATAAATGGTTTGAGATACGTATCAGGAGTGGAAACTCCTTACTCAGCTACCTCTTACCAATTTCACCTTTTTAGTCAAAAAAAAACAAAAAAATGCAAAATATTTTTGTAATTTTTGAAAATTTTTCAATTTTTTTGTATTTTTCGAAAAATTTTGGACTAAAAATAAAAACAACATACAAACTAAAAACAAGGTACTAATCAACTAAATCCCTCCCCCAAACCTAAATGAGACATTGTCCCCAATGTCTTAAACAGTAAAAGGAGAGTTAGAAGGTTGTACCTGGTTAGCTGAAATCTACAGGAAATTAAAGGTTAAGATCCAGATTAATTCGACGCCTCTTACCACGATCGTCCTCAGACCAATTTATCTTTGATAGGATAGGGTCAACTTGTGGTTCATAGGCTATGAGTTGGTCTATCAGATCCGGAGCAAGTCTGGCAGTGAAGAGGAGTTCTTTCATAGGTTTTGACACGAACCCATTTCTCCGAGCATCATCAAGAAACACACAAAGAAAATCATAAAATCCATCAACATTGAGTAGTCCAATTGTTTCTGGTGTATGTTCAGGTTCGCCCAAGATAGAACTATAAAAATTTCCTCCAATGTACCCAAGCCACCTGGCAAAGCAATAAAAGCATCAGCACGGTTAATCATTTCTACCAAACGTTCAGACATACCTGATACGATCAGTTCCTCTCCGTTTGATGATCCAATAAGATTTGCCTCTGCCAAGGGTTTTGGGACGATTCCCAAAACATGACTGCCTCCTTCCTGTACGGCTTTTGAAACGATCCCCATAAGTCCGAGATTTCCTCCGCCATATATTAAGTGCATATTCCTTGCGGCTAAGACTCGACCCAATTCCTGTGCTGCTTCTATGTATTGTGGTTTAGTACCAACAGTACTACCACAAAACACACAGATGTTTTCAACTCGTCTTCTTGAAGTGGCTTCCATTTTTATGTTTTTCTTTCTTGACTCTGGATGACTTCAAAGGTGCAATGATGAGTTGAATTTATAATACCTGAAAAGGGTGAGTAAAAATAGCACAAGTATCTTCCAAAGGACGATTAGTAGCAAAATAGTAAAATAGATCGTGATAGTCAACAAGATCTGGATCCTGTCGGAGAAAAAGTAAACAACAAAACAAATTAATATTATTAGGAAAAGACAAAGAAATATAATATGTACAAAAATTTACAGCTTGATTAACGTCTATGCGTCAGGGACAAGCTTCCCATCCAATTTTCTTATAAATTGGCAAACAGGGTCTTTTTTAGTCAGATTCCCAAGACTTAACTGTTGTCTTTCTTTTTGAAATTGTGTATGTAATCTGCGAAATTCTATGTGAACATATCCACTGGGATGCGTCTCAAGAGTCGAAGATATATCATCTAAAGACTCCTTACTCAAGCCATCCCTAATGAATTTAATTTTGTCTTCGCGATTATCAGACACCATTCCTAAAGAACGACAACGAGTGTTGCAATTCCAACGTGCACATTTGTAACAAACACCCATTTGCTTAGCTCTTCGTTTCTTTGCATAGGTGCTTCTTCCAAAACCAGGCAAGTGTGAAATAAAAGAGTCAGAAGATTCACCTGCCAATCGGACTCGTGCTTCAATTACCCAACGAATGTCATTGGGAACACCATAGATCGTCAGTAACCTCATCCGTTCCAAGCGAGCTTTGTAGACTTTCATCAGAGATTTTTGAGGGAGAGAAGGAAATTGCTTGTGAAGATTTGAGAGAGCTTCTTCCATCTTGAAATGACTTAATCTGCAAAAACTAAACACACAAAATTAAATCACACAAATCACAATATATACAAAAATTGCATGGGTTGCCTCCCTGCGAGCGCTAAGTTTAAAGTCGTCAGCTAGACGTGACTTCTTGAACGTTTATGCTGGATCTGAAAGTGTGACACTTTCTTTTTGTCGCTCAAATGATTCTCCCCAGTAGTGCTTGACACGCTTGTTTTTCACTTTGAAAGTTTTGTTGGAGTCAGGATCATTTATCTCAATGGTTTTGTCTGGTAAAACCTTAGTGATTAGGAATGGACCTGACCACCTTGATTTTGACTTCCATGGGAAGAATTTCACTCCTGATTTATTGAACAATACCTTCTGCCCTGGTTCCAGTTGTATGCGTACTAACTTCTCATCATGTCTTTTCCTGGCCTTTTCTTTGTATAATATGGCATTTTTAAAAGGCTGAATGTGAAATTCCTCCAATTCATTGAGTTGGTGGAACTGTTTCTCTTCTGTTGCTTGTAGGACAAGACTTGGCTTTTCGATTGCACAAAACCCTTTATCATCAGTCTCCACAGGCGATTGACATGCCTTAGGTTTGTTGGTAGAACTTTGTTTTGCGTCAGAGTTCTGGATGGTATGGTGTATCACATCAAGTCTGAAACATTCTTCCTTCTTTTCATCATCTGGAAAATTTATGGCTTTGAAAACATTGAATGTTACTTCTTGGTCCTGTACCCTCATGGTTAGTTCTCCTTTCTGTACATCAATAATGGTCCGACCAGTAGCCAAGAATGGTCTCCCAAGGATGATTGGCACATCTGCGTCTTCCTCCATGTCAAGGACAATAAAATCTGCTGGAAAAATGAATTTATCAACTTTTACCAGCACATTTTCAACTACACTCCTCTTGGAAATACGAGCGTTCGATCAGCAAGTTGCAGTGAGACTGAGGTAGGCATTGTTTCTCTCTCTTTTTTTGATGTAGTTTCCTGTAATAGAAAAAGGCATTAAGTTAACACTTGCACCTAAATCACATAAAGCCTTACCGAAATTATGTTCTCCTATGATGCATGGAATGGTGAAACTGCCAGGATCTTTCAACTTCGGGGGAAGTTTCCTCTGAATGATGGCGCTGCATTCTTCTGTCAAAGCTACTGTTTCGTAATCTCCCAATCTCCGTTTTCGTGAAAGAATATCTTTCATGAATTTGACATAACTGGGCATTTGTTCCAAGGCTTCTGCAAATGGTATGTTAATGTGCAGCTTTTTGAAAATCTCCAAGAAACGAGCAAACTGTTTGTCCAGTTTGTTTTTCTGAAGACGTTGAGGAAAAGGTGGTGGTGGAGTGATCTGTTCTTTTTCTTTTTCCTTTGCTTCTTTTTCTTTTGCTTCTTTTTCTTCCATCTGTGGAACTGCATCTTTTGGAACTTCCTCAGCAGCTGTTTTGACTCCAACATCTTTGTTGATCTCAGTACCACTCTTTAACATAATGGCATGACATTGCTCCTTCCCCATATTCCTTGGATTTGGTTCAGTGTTGCTAGGAAGGGTTCCTGGCGGTCTGTAACTCTGAGCATTGGCCAGTTGTCCGATTTGATTCTCCAGTGCTTTGATGGAAGCTGATTGGCTCTGAATCATGGCTTCATATCTCTTTAATTGAGCTAGCATTTCTGCCATCCTGGTTCATTTGCCTGCTCCTGGCCTTTGTTCTGTTGCTGGAATCCAGGTGGTGGATAGTTCTTCTGCCCTGAATTGTTGCTCCATGAAAAATTAGGATGATTCCTCCACCCTGGGTTGTAGGTGTTGGAATATGGATTGTTCCCCTGTCTGTTGAAATTGTTGACATAATTCACCGTCTCTTCATGTTGGTGTGGTTCTGGTGCTCCTCCATATGGTGAACTTGTGGATCCAGTGGTGCTTTGAGTGTTGAGAGTCTCCATAAATTTGCATATCTGGTCCAGCTTGGTGTTGACTGCTGTATTAGCTCCAACTTCATATATTCCTGCAATTCTTTGAATCAGACTTCTTTCTGTTGGCCACAAGGAGTTGTTGTTGGCCATTTCTTCAATTAGGTCCCAAGCTTGATCTTCTCCTTTTGCCATTAAAGCTCCTCCAGCAGCAGCATCGATTGTGGTTCTCATCAGTCCAGAAAGTCCATTGTAGAAAGTTTGGACTTGAAGCCATTTTGGAATCTCATGGTGAGGACATTTCCGGAGCAAATCTTTATCTCTCTCCCCCAAGCTTCGTACAAGGATTCTGAATCTTGCTGCACAAAGGATGTGATGTCATTCCTCAACTTTGCAGTTCTGGCTGGTGGAAAGTATTTTGCAAGGAATTTTGTAGCAAGAGTGTTCCAGGTGTGATTGATCCTGCTGGTAGTGAATGTAGCCATGCTTTTGCTCTGTCTTTCAGGGAATATGGGAAAACTCTCAACCTCATAGCTTCTTCAGCTCCTCGGTTGTAATTGAACGTGCCGCAGACTTCCAGGAAGTTGCTGATGTGGGCATTAGGATCTTCAGTTGCATTTCCCCCAAACTGAACTGTTTGCTGAATCATCTGAATGCAAGTTTTGATATCACCTGCATTTGCTGGTAAAGGAGGAAGTACAATACACGAAATGAGGCCATCTACCACCGGAATGGTTCTGTCTCGAATGGGAATTGGTGGTGCAACCTCCAAAGGTTCAGGTTCCATGTTGACTAAAGCTTCTTGGCCTTCTCGCCTTTCCCTTCTCAACTGTCTGATAGTTCTTTCAATTTCTGGGTCAAGCGGTCGGAATTCAAAGCTTCTGGTTCGTCTCATGAAGTTTCTTGAGAATCTGAAATACAAGAAAACAAAAACAATAAGTAAAAAAAAATTAGATACAAGTAAAAGTATCTAACCCTTAAACTAATAATAAAAGATAACTAAGTCCCCGGCAACGGCGCCAAAAACTTGACCGGCGTAAACACACACGTATAACGCAAGCGTACGTATCGTTCAAGTAGTATAAAAAGTATCGATCCCACGAGGACTTAAAACCTTTTTGTTATCAATTTATTGGGCCAAATGATTACCAGTATCTAACAAGTTGTTTGATTGATTTGGAATGGCGACGATTCTAAATTTAAAGACAAATAACTAAAATTGCTTAAAAGTAGATTTTAAGGAAATTCAATATTAAAAACTATCCAGGGTTGTGATTTATTTCAATATTATTTAAAAGATGAAGTAGTTATCTTATAGTTGGGTAAAATATCAATTTATTAACCTGGAACACTAACTTATGTAAAAGCCTCTTCCGATGGTCAATTACAAATACCTAGTATAATCCAATTGAACCATATGTCTATGTCAACCACATTACCTAGATTCATTAAGTTCAAGTTCCAATTATGGCTACCCCCCCCACAGGTATATTCCTATCCTGTAAGGAAATCTATTAAAGGGTTATCTATCCTCAAGGAAGATCGTGGGCTATTGAGTCTAAGGTCTTAAACTTAAAATCCCTATGTCTAGTTCATTTTAAGTTTACCTAATCAATTTAATTAATGGCCAGTTAATTAAAGAGCATTAAGATTAAGACTCAATAAATAAATCTTTAAATTACCCAAACTATAATCTAACCCTTATAAACCAGTTTAATTGAAATTCATCACAACCCTAGATAACTAACTTAGCTACGACACATAATAGGGCTAAAAAAAACTTAAAAGACTTAAAATAAAATTGCATAAAGTAAATGTAGTAAAATAATGCTGAAAATGAATTAATAAAATTGCTAAGGTAAAAAGGAATTACTTCTACTATATACTAATTAGATTTCTCCCATAATATAATATAAGCTTTGCAAAACATTTTCATCCAGCCATATAGGCGGTATTTTGATTTAATTAGTTTAAAAACAACCAGCCATAAAGGCGGAATCATTTTAAAAACAACCAGCCATAAAGGCGGAATGAAAATAACCAGCCATAAAGGCGGAATTTAAAATAAACCAGCCATAAAGGCGGAATTTAAAATAAACCAGCCATAAAGGCGGAATTTAAAATAAACCAGCCATAAAGGCGGAATATGAATTTTATTACCCACCGACCAATCTGGCGGTATCCTGATTAAGTCAATTTAAAACTTGAATATATTATAATTATGGGAGAATAATCTAAGAAGTAATAGTAAAAGAATTACCTTTTACCTTAACAGAAGGAAGTTACCTCCTCATAATGAGTAGTAAAAACTGTAAAATAAAGAAAGTAAATTATTATTATTACAGAACTTAGTTAAAAATTACAAAAACTGATAAAAAGAACTTAGAGAGAGAGAAACTCCCTAATTACATAGGATTTGGGAGAGGAAATGGTACAACAAAAACTGAACCATCGCGCTCTATTTATAGGCGCGGATGGGGTTTGGCGTCGCGACGCAAAGGGTTCCGCGTCGCGACGCCGCTACAGTGACACGTGTCACGCTGTGATTCGACGGCTCAAATCTTATCCGATGACGTGGCACTGTTCATGACGTCATTGCTTACGTCAGACTGATGATGTGGCACTGTTCATGACGTCATTGCTGACGTCATGCTGCTGATTCACTGTCGGCAACGTGGCGTCCGGCAAAAAAGCCGTTGGATGGGTGACACGTGGCATCCGGCGGCACGTTAGCAAGTCCGTTGTGATGGTGACACGTGGCACGGCGCACGTTAGCAAGTCAAACTTTCAAATTTTGACACGTGGCCACGGCGCATTTTAGCAGATCCGGCGCAGGCTGGGCGTCGCGACGCCAAGGCTCCAGCGTCGCGACGCGCAGAAGACAAAAATATTCCAGTTGGTGCATTTTTGTCCGGATTTGCCCCAATTGCCTCCAGTGCTGTCCAAACTTTATTTATCTGCAAAATAACAACAAAACACATCAAAACGTTCATAAATCTCGAGAAACAATACAAAACATTAGGTCAAATGAGTGGGAAATAGTGGTATAAATACCACTCATCACACCCCCAAACCTAACATTTTGCTAGTCCTCGAGCAAAACAGAAAATAAAATAACAAAAAATAAACTTTAACTAAGCCACTTTCGTAGGGATCACGGTTGCATTTAGCGTATGCAACAAGCCTTTAAACCCCTAGGTGTCCCTAGTGGACGAGTGTAGTCTCGTGAGGGTTTACAGCAATGATACCCACAAACATTTTACAAAAGTAAAAAGTTAGTAAAACTAATGCACACAAAAGCAAAAAGACAAGCGAAAAGAGAATAAAGAAAGTTAGTGACTAATCAGGTGAAAATTCTACTCCAAGTTACTAGTTGTTTTGTTTCTTTCTAAATTACCGAATAAGTAAATTCTCCGATTATTTTTACCATTCTCCATATACACAGCTAACAAAATATTAATCAACTCATTTTTGCCCACAACAGTCATAAGTGCAGTTGATAAGAGAGTAATATTTTTGTCCTAAAGTTCTATCAGATTTCACACCTTTTTGTAGCAATGGAATAATTTTCTGATTTTTCTGATTTTTTCTTTGATTTTTTCTCTATTTTTTATTTATATACAATACCTTCCGTCTATGTAGCGAGCTTTGGGTCGGTGGCTCCCAAACCAGTTGGCTTTAGGGCACCAGGTGTTAAGACACCCCTACGAACTTAATTACTCAGACTTCAGATATATATATTTTTGCAGCATCTTCGATCCATGTAACGAGCTTTGGGCCAGTGACTCCCAAACCAGTTGGTTTTAGGGCACTAGGTGTTAAAACACCCTTACAGACTTAATAACTCGGATCTCGGACGTTTTTTTTTTTTTTTTTTTTTTTTTTTTTTTTACTCCATCACTATTTAGAGATGCTTCCTCCAATTAAACTATAGCACGGAATATTACAAACTTTTCAATTTTAGCTCATGACTGTATGTTCCATGTAAGTTCATAATACCTGTCAACTGAACATATGAAGATTCATTTTAGTCAGATTTATGGAGAATTCACAAATTAAATAATTTAAAAGGAAATAAACAAAAATTAACTTGTTTTGAAATAAATGGTTTGAGATACGTATCAGGAGTGAAAACTCCTTACTCAGCTACCTCTTACCAATTTCACCTTTTTAGTCAAAATAAAAACACAAAAATGCAAAATATTTTTGTAATTTTTGAAAATTTTTCAATTTTTTTGTATTTTTCGAAAAATTTTGGACTAAAAATAAAAACAACATACAAACTAAAAACAAGGTACTAATCAACTAAATCCCTCCCCCAAACCTAAATGAGACATTGTCCCCAATGTCTTAAACAGTAAAAGGAGAGTTAGAAGGTTGTACCTGGTTAGCTGAAATCTACAGGAAATTAAAGGTTAAGATCCAGATTAATTCGACGCCTCTTACCACGATCGTCCTCAGACCAATTTATCTTTGATAGGATAGGGTCAACTTGTGGTTCATAGGCTATGAGTTGGTCTATTAGATCCGGAGCAAGTCTGGCAGTGAAGAGGAGTTCTTTCATAGGTTTTGACACGAACCCATTTCTCCGAGCATCATCAAGAAACACACAAAGAAAATCATAAAATCCATCAACGTTGAGTAGTCCAATTGGTTTCTGGTGTATGTTCAGGTTCGCCCAAGATAGAACTATAAAAATTTCCTCCAATGTACCCAAGCCACCTGGCAAAGCAATAAAAGCATCAGCACGGTTAATCATTTCTACCAAACGTTCAGACATACCTGATACGATCAGTTCCTCTCCGTTTGATGATCCAATAAGATTTGCCTCTGCCAAGGGTTTTGGGACGATTCCCAAAACATGACTGCCTCCTTCCTGTACGGCTTTTGAAACGATCCCCATAAGTCCGAGATTTCCTCCGCCATATATTAAGTGCATATTCCTTGCGGCTAAGACTCGACCCAATTCCTGTGCTGCTTCTATGTATTGTGGTTTAGTACCAACAGTACTACCACAAAACACACAAATGTTTTCAACTCGTCTTCTTGAAGTGGCTTCCATTTTTATGTTTTTCTTTCTTGACTCTGGATGACTTCAAAGGTGCAATGATGAGTTGAATTTATAATACCTGAAAAGGGTGAGTAAAAATAGCACAAGTATCTTCCAAAGGACGATTAGTAGCAAAATAGTAAAATAGATCGTGATAGTCAACAAGATCTGGATCCTGTCGGAGAAAAAGTAAACAACAAAACAAATTAATATTATTAGGAAAAGACAAAGAAATATAATATATACAAAAATTTACAGCTTGATTAACGTCTATGCGTCAGGGACAAGCTTCCCATCCAATTTTCTTATAAATTGGCAAACAGGGTCTTTTTTAGTCAGATTCCCAAGACTTAACTGTTGTCTTTCTTTTTGAAATTGTGTATGTAATCTGCGAAATTCTATGTGAACATATCCACTGGGATGCGTCTCAAGAGTCGAAGATATATCATCTAAAGACTCCTTACTCAAGCCATCCCTAATGAATTTAATTTTGTCTTCGCGATTAACAGACACCATTCCTAAAGAACGACAACGAGTGTTGCAATTCCAACGTGCACATTTGTAACAAACACCCATTTGCTTAGCTCTTCGTTTCTTTGCATAGGTGCTTCTTCCAAAACCAGGCAAGTGTGAAATAAAAGAGTCAGAAGATTCACCTGCCAATCGGACTCGTGCTTCAATTACCCAACGAATGTCATTGGGAACACCATAGATCGTCAGTAACCTCATCCGTTCCAAGCGAGCTTTGTAGACTTTCATCAGAGATTTTTGAGGGAGAGAAGGAAATTGCTTGTGAAGATTTGAGAGAGCTTCTTCCATCTTGAAATGACTTAATCTGCAAAAACTAAACACACAAAATTAAATCACACCAAATCACAATATATACAAAAATTGCATGGGTTGCCTCCCTGCGAGCGCTAAGTTTAAAGTCGTCAGCTAGACGTGACTTCTTGAACGTTTATGCTGGATCTGAAAGTGTGACACTTTCTTTTTGTCGCTCAAATGATTCTCCCCAGTAGTGCTTGACACGCTTGTTTTTCACTTTGAAAGTTTTGTTGGAGTCAGGATCATTTATCTCAATGGTTTTGTCTGGTAAAACCTTAGTGATTAGGAATGGACCTGACCACCTTGATTTTGACTTCCATGGGAAGAATTTCACTCCTGATTTATTGAACAATACCTTCTGCCCTGGTTCCAGTTGTATGCGTACTAACTTCTCATCATGTCTTTTCCTGGCCTTTTCTTTGTATAATATGGCATTTTTAAAAGGCTGAATGTGAAATTCCTCCAATTCATTGAGTTGGTGGAACTGTTTCTCTTCTGTTGCTTGTAGGACAAGACTTGGCTTTTCGATTGCACAAAACCTTTATCATCAGTCTCCACAGGCGATTGACATGCCTTAGGTTTGTTGGTAGAACTTTGTTTTGCGTCAGAGTTCTGGATGGTATGGTGTATCACATCAAGTCTGAAACATTCTTCCTTCTTTTCATCATCTGGAAATTTATGGCTTTGAAAACATTGAATGTTACTTCTTGGTCCTGTACCCTCATGGTTAGTTCTCCTTTCTGTACATCAATAATGGTCCGACCAGTAGCCAAGAATGGTCTCCCAAGGATGATTGGCACATCTGCGTCTTCCTCCATGTCAAGGACAATAAAATCTGCTGGAAAAATGAATTTATCAACTTTTACCAGCACATTTTCAACTACACCTCTTGGAAATACGAGCGTTCGATCAGCAAGTTGCAGTGAGACTGAGGTAGGCATTGTTTCTCTCGATTTGCAGTTTCCTGTAAATAGAAAAAGGCATTAAGTTAACACTTGCACCTAAATCACATAAAGCCTTACCGAAATTATGTTCTCCTATGATGCATGGAATGGTGAAACTGCCAGGATCTTTCAACTTCGGGGGAAGTTTCCTCTGAATGATGGCGCTGCATTCTTCTGTCAAAGCTACTGTTTCGTAATCTCCCAATCTCCGTTTTCGTGAAAGAATGTCTTTCATGAATTTGACATAACTGGGCATTTGTTCCAAGGCTTCTGCAAATGGTATGTTAATGTGCAGCTTTTTGAAAATCTCCAAGAAACGAGCAAACTGTTTGTCCAGTTTGTTTTTCTGAAGACGTTGAGGAAAAGGTGGTGGTGGAGTGATCTGTTCTTTTTCTTTTTCCTTTGCTTCTTTTTCTTTTGCTTCTTTTTCTTCCATCTGTGGAACTGCATCTTTTGGAACTTCCTCAGCAGCTGTTTTGACTCCAACATCTTTGTTGATTCAGTACCACTCTTTAACATAATGGCATGACATTGCTCCTTCCCCATATTCCTTGGATTTGGTTCAGTGTTGCTAGGAAGGGTTCCTGGCGGTCTGTAACTCTGAGCATTGGCCAGTTGTCCGATTTGATTCTCCAGTGCTTTGATGGAAGCTGATTGGCTCTGAATCATGGCTTCATATCTCTTTAATTGAGCTAGCATTTCTGCCATTCCTGGTTCATTTGCCTGCTCTGGCCTTTGTTCTGTTGCTGGAATCCAGGTGGTGGATAGTTCTTCTGCCCTGAATTGTTGCTCCATGAAAAATTAGGATGATTCCTCCACCCTGGGTTGTAGGTGTTGGAATATGGATTGTTCCCCTGTCTGTTGAAATTGTTGACATAATTCACCGTCTCTGCATGTTGTTGTGGTTCTGGTTCCTCCATATGGTGAACTTGTGGATCCAGTGGTGCTTTGAGTGTTGAGAGTCTCCATAAATTTGCATATCTGGTCCAGCTTGGTGTTGACTGCTGTATTAGCTCCAACTTCATATATTCCTGCAATTCTTTGAATCAGACTTCTTTCTGTTGGCCACAAGGAGTTGTTGTTGGCCATTTCTTCAATTAGGTCCCAAGCTTGATCTTCTCCTTTTGCCATTAAAGCTCCTCCAGCAGCAGCATCGATTGTGGTTCTCATCAGTCCAGAAAGTCCATTGTAGAAAGTTTGGACTTGAAGCCATTTTGGAATCTCATGGTGAGGACATTTCCGGAGCAAATCTTTGTATCTCTCCCAAGCTTCGTACAAGATTCTGAATCTTGCTGCACAAAGGATGTGATGTCATTTCTCAACTTTGCAGTTCTGGCTGGTGGAAAGTATTTTGCAAGGAATTTTGTAGCAAGAGTGTTCCAGGTTGTGATTGATCCTGCTGGTAGTGAATGTAGCCATGCTTTTGCTCTGTCTTTCAGGGAATATGGGAAAACTCTCAACCTCATAGCTTCTTCAGCTCCTCGGTTGTAATTGAACGTGCCGCAGACTTCCAGGAAGTTGCTGATGTGGGCATTAGGATCTTCAGTTGCATTTCCCCCAAACTGAACTGTTTGCTGAATCATCTGAATGCAAGTTTTGATATCACCTGCATTTGCTGGTAAAGGAGGAAGTACAATACACGAAATGAGGCCATCTACCACCGGAATGGTTCTGTCTCGAATGGGAATTGGTGGTGCAACCTCCAAAGGTTCAGGTTCCATGTTGACTAAAGCTTCTTGGCCTTCTCGCCTTTCCCTTCTCAACTGTCTGATAGTTCTTTCAATTTCTGGGTCAAGCGGTCGGAATTCAAAGCTTCTGGTTCGTCTCATGAAGTTTCTTGAGAATCTGAAATACAAGAAAACAAAAACAATAAGTAAAAAGAAATTAGATACAAGTAAAAGTATCTAACCCTTAAACTAATAATAAAAGATAACTAAGTCCCCGGCAACGGCGCCAAAAACTTGACCGGCGTAAACACACACGTATAACGCAAGCGTACGTATCGTTCAAGTAGTATAAAAAGTATCGATCCCACGAGGACTTAAAACCTTTTTGTTATCAATTTATTGGGCCAAATGATTACCAGTATCTAACAAGTTGTTTGATTGATTTGGAATGGCGACGATTCTAAATTTAAAGACAAATAACTAAAATTGCTTAAAAGTAGATTTTAAGAAATTCAATATTAAAAACTATCCAGGGTTGTGATTTTTTCAATATTATTTAAAAGATGAAGTAGTTATCTTATAGTTGGGTAAAATATCAATTTATTAACCTGGAACACTAACTTATGTAAAAGCCTCTTCCGATGGTCAATTACAAATACCTAGTATAATCCAATTGAACCATATTCTATGTCAACCACATTACCTAGATTCATTAAGTTCAAGTTCCAATTATGGCTACCCCCGCCCTACAGGTATATTCCTATCCTGTAAGGAAATCTATTAAAGGGTTATCTATCCTCAAGGAAGATCGTGGGCTATTGAGTCTAAGGTCTTAAACTTAAAATCCCTATGTCTAGTTCATTTTAAGTTTACCTAATCAATTTAATTAATGGCCAGTTAATTAAAGAGCTTTAAGATTAAGACTCAATAAATAAATCTTTAAATTACCCAAACTATAATCTAACCCTTATAAACCAGTTTAATTGAAATTCATCACAACCCTAGATAACTAACTTAGCTACGACACATAACTAGGGCTAAAAACTTAAAAGACTTAAAAGACTTAAAATAAAATTGCATAAAGTAAATGTAGTAAAATAAATGCTGAAAATGAAATAATAAAATTGCTAAGGTAAAAAGGAATTACTTCTACTATATACTAATTAGATTTCTCCCATAATATAATATAAGCTTTGCAAAACATTTTCATCCAGCCATATAGGCGGTATTTTGATTTAATTAGTTTAAAAACAACCAGCCATAAAGGCGGAATCATTTTAAAAACAACCAGCCATAAAGGCGGAATGAAAATAACCAGCCATAAAGGCGGAATTTAAAATAACCAGCCATAAAGGCGGAATTTAAAATAAACCAGCCATAAAGGCGGAATTTAAAATAAACCAGCCATAAAGGCGGAATATGAATTTTATTACCCACCGACCAATCTGGCGGTATCCTGATTAAGTCAATTTAAAACTTGAATATATTATAATTATGGGAGAATAATCTAAGAAGTAATAGTAAAAGAATTACCTTTTACCTTAACAGAAGGAAGTTACCTCCTCATAATGAGTAGTAAAAACTGTAAAATAAAGAAAATAAATTATTATTATTACAGAACTTAGTTAAAAATTACAAAACTGAATAAAAAGAACTTAGAGAGAGAGAAACTCCCTAATTACATAGGATTTGGGAGAGGAAATGGTACAACAAAAACTGAACCATCGCGCTCTATTTATAGGCGCGGATGGGGTTTGGCGTCGCGACGCCAAAGGGTTCGCGTCGCGACGCCGCTACAGTGACACGTGTCACGGCTGTGATTCGACGGCTCAATCTTATCCGATGACGTGGCACTGTTCATGACGTCATTGCTTACGTCAGACTGATGATGTGGCACTGTTCATGACGTCATTGCTGACGTCATGCTGACGTCACGGTCGGCACTGTCGGCCCGTTGGAGGGTGACACGTGGCATCCGCGCACGTTAGCAAGTCCGTTGTGATGGTGACACGTGGCACGGCGCACGTTAGCAAGTCAATCTTTCAGATTTTGACACGTGGCCACGGCGCATTTTAGCAGATCCGGCGCAGGTTGGGCGTCGCGGCGCGCAAGGTTCCGCGTCGCGACGCGCCGAAGACAAAAATATTCCAGTTGGTGCATTTTTGTCCGGTTTTGCCCCAAATTGCCTCCAGTGCTGTCCAAACTTTATTTATCTGCAAAATAACAACAAAACACATCAAAACGTTCATAAATCTCGAGAAACAATACAAAACATTAGGTCAAATGAGTGGGAAATAGTGGTATAAATACCACTCATCAATAATCTTCTGGGAAGATAAAGGACAATCAAAATGTCGCCCTGCCTAAACTGTGGCAAATGGGGACACGGAAGCGTGACTGCCGTTGGACCAAGGCAGACATGAAGGAATTGAAGACGGTGCAGCTCGACTTCAAATATGTTTGTATAAACATGTTTCACCAACTAGTATTAAATTGGATTTTAAATACTCGTGTGGTACAAAATATATGCTGATGTGTAGAATCTGCTGATAGCAGGATACTGACTTCAGTTGAGATTAATTTGCGAATTGAAAACGGGACATAAGTTGATGTTTTACCGTAGATACCTTAAGTTTAGGAACTACCTTTCGGGTGTGTACTTAAATTAGGAAACTGTTAAAATGTAACTAGTTTGACTAGATACATTATCTCTTTATCAGGGTTTAATTCGTTGCAGATATACCTTTATATTCTAGAACACTAAAGTGTTTTATTATATAAAGATGATATTGAGATAAACACATTAGATGTGAATAACAGTATTTATATTTTGAATATAAATAAATCTCAAACGTATAACATGACAAACAAATAGCTCAAACTGATTTGATCAGTTGAAACTTAATTGTGGCATTGTTGTCTGGGACACAATTAAACAAGACTCGTATATCCACACTTTCAAAGATTGGATACTAAGACAAATTTGATTCCATTCAAATAAAGTCTACGAATCTAGTTTATTGGGCAAAGTGCCTAAAACACTATTTACTTAGTAAAAGTGTAAATGCCACCGATCTGTTAGCCCTAGTTCATAGTGAAGCAAGTGGGCCCATATCTAGCTAGGCTAGAGGTGGATATGAATATTTCGTGACCTTTACGGATGTGGTATCGCGTTATGGTTATGTGTTTCCTTAGAAACACAAATTGGAAACTTTTAGAGTTTCGACACGAAATAGACAAACAGATCGGCTAAAGTGTAAAACCATCACGGTTGGACCATGATGAAAATACTTAAGTAATAAGTTTCTCGAATACTTGAAAGAGTATAGTATTCTTTCAATGAGGACTCCTCCCGGAACACGTCATTTTGACGGTGTGTCCGAACGGATAAACCGAATTTTGTTAGACATGATAAGGTTAATCATGAGTCGCTCTGAGCTACCATTTCATTTAACAGATATGCATAAATAGTGTAGAACTTATTTAGAATAAAGTTCCATAAAATCTGTTTGACAGACTTCATATTAGATATGAACAGGAAAGAAACCGGGTTTCTCATTTCTAAAGATTTGGGTATGCTAGGCATATGTTTGGATGATACCAAATTAGAACCCAAATCAGATAAGTTCCTAAGTTGTGGGTTATCCTAGGGAAACCTAAGTATAGTACTTATACAACTCACAAGAGAACAATGTAATTGTTGTTCACCATACGGTTTTCCTAAGAGGAATACCTATATGTAGTGGTAAGTGGGAGGAAAGTAAAACTCGATGAAAATTAGAGTAATACTATTCCAGGCACCGATTCCTTAATGGAACACAAATAGTTCATCAAGGATGAAACTATACCAGTAATCTTCGAATACACAAGAACCGCGTAGATTGGAGAAAGTCAGAAAACAACCTGGGGTATGGGTTTCTGATCTCACCTCGAAAAGATGTCAATCTTGTTGAGGAATACGAACTGACTACGTATGAGGAAGTGATACAAGGTATCGACTCCCTATTATGGCAAAGTGCCATTATATCCGAAATGGATTCCATGTAAAACAACCAAGTTTAGACACTAGTTGTTGTACCACAAGGCATTATGCCTATTGGTACTATATAAGTCTTCAAGGAAGACATACATGGATGGCAACATACCAACGTACTAAGCTAGGCTTGTAGCGAAAAGGTATCATTATCAACATTATGTTGATTATGAAGAAACCTTTTACCTGTTGCCACGGTAAATCTATTTGGATAATGCTTGCTAATGCTGCATGTTTCATTTATGAAATATGGTAGCTGAACTGGAAAATCGCTTTCCTTAAACGGAAACCTTTTGGAGGATGTTTAAAACATCCTGATAGTTTTGTCATACCAAAACTTGCAAACAAGGTTTGCAGATTATTCGATCCTTGGCTGGATTGAAGCAAGCATAGTGTTCTTTTAATTGTCGTTTTTGATGTAATCATAATAGTGTATGATTTAATTCAAAACGAAAATGATTCTTGTGTATATAAGGAGGTTAGTGGGAGCGCACTGACAGTGAAAGTCCTAAGTAATAATGACATATCATTTCTTGGAAATGATATTCCCATAATACAATCGGTGAAAGCTTGGCTTTCATGAAAATTCTCCATAGAGAAAAACAACCTTTATTCTAGGAATAAAGATCTACTGGGATAGATCTAAAGGTTGTTCATACTCTCCGAGAAACCGTACATTGAAAAATGTACGTGACCTAGTATCTCATATGCTTTGAGCATATGGATTCACAATTAGGCCAATCCAAGTGATAGTCATTGGATTGATGTTAAGAACATCCTTTAGTACCTTAGATGAACTAAGGATGCTGTCTTAAATTATGGAGAATGAGAACTTGAAGTGACTAGGTTCACTGCTGCAAGTTTCCTAACCGATAACGACTATAAGTCGTAACAATGGTACTATACAGTTTGAATAACGGAACAGTGAGCTGGAAATCTTCCAAGCAAGATACTGTTACCGAATAAACAACAAAAGCGGGTTATTACTGCAGCTGAGGCAGCAATAGAAGCCATTTGGGTCGATAATAAATCTAATTAGATTAGATATAGTTCTGTTAGCAGCTGAGCTAGGCTACAACGCAGGCTAAAGAATTAATGGTCTCATCAACGATCTAGATATATACTTCGATTATTCATCTGATCCGTTCGGATCATACATCGTGGCGATGTGATGATCGTATAAATCGCATCAGATGATAATCATGCAAATCCGCTGACGAAAATATTTTCTCAGTAGTTTGAGCGAACTGTACATAGTTCGGGTGTAAGATACTCGAGTGACTGGCTATAGGCCAAGTGGAAGATTGTTGGACAGTTACGACCCATAGCGTCACTATTTGTACAGATCATGGTGTTGTACAAATTAACTATGTGACAAAGGAAATTGCTATTTTATCATTTGTGATTAGATCACCAAGATGTATAAATGATGAAAGGTCCATATGATTAGTTCCTGGATTGAGATGATATGAGAAAGTATCAATTAATAAAGGTTTAATCATTAAATATCCCTAGTCGTAATATTATCGAGATTGGACATCGATAATGCGGAATAGACTAGTATTACACTTGTGCGCGTTGTGGGAGCATAACAGCACAGTTCTCATATATTTGGGTATAAGATACTCATGCAAGTGTAGTAGGAGGTTGTGTTTTACCGATGGTACGGAAAACAGCTTCGCTCTAGATAGACCCCTTGGAATTCCATTGGTAGTATGACTATGTGTCTATGGAAATCCGAATCAAGGTAGGTGTATTTGGTCTTAACCTGAGACTTGCACCGCTAATACTTGCGACAATCAATATAATTTGGTTTTAGGTCGTCCAGGGCTTTAACAGGTTCTGTGTACGCCTCTGCTGGGTATATTGAGAATCGTAGTATGTTGGGTGTGATGTCAAGACGGAAGTATCACTCCAATCATAGTGGAGATGATGGTCACATAGGATACGAAACTTGTTCTCTTATATGCTGCAACTATCGTTATATTATGACTAGGTCATGTATATCCGATTATAGAGACTAGTTACCAGATATTCGATATGTGCTTCGTACGGGCAGACACATTTCCAGCCCCAGGCCTTGCACGTGACATCCGATGCTGGATCGAAATACGCAATACTACGTATACTACGCCTGATATAGATCACCATATTCCTGTAAGGATATTTCTAGAGAATTGGGTAGGCATGGCGCTTTGCTAGAAGCCAACCTTGTCTTGTAAATCGGTATAAACGTAGTACTAGGTACTTACGTGTTCGGATAGTCTGACGACCGAATTTACTGCCAACATATCCAGGGATCTCATGGGTCACTTCCCGAAGGTTCACCGATGACGTATGACTCACACTTTATTAATATGAGATTAATTAGATGAGAGAGAACATTAATCTGGGATTAATTGCGGAGATATTTTATCTGGGATAAAATATAATTAAAGAGAGAAAACGATTAATTTGGAATTAATCGATAAAAATAATATATTCGATATATTAAACGAAATTGGATTTCGACGCGGAATTGAAATTAGATTTTAATTCGGGCGAACGAGTTAATTTAGAATTAATTCGTTAGAGATGTGAATAATAATTTTGCTAGGCAAAGTTATTTAATTAAATTAGATTAATTTTCGTCGCAACGAGCCCGGGAGTGTTTGCGAGCGCACTCGCATTGCGAATTTAAGTGCGACCCATAGGTCACATCAAGCGTCAAATCATTAGTCACATCAAGCGTCAAATCACTTGTCACTTTGAGTGATGAGACAATTTGTCACTTGATTGATTGATGGAAGTGGTTGGAAAGCATTAATTGCTTTTGGCTCCAAAATTGTGTTTGACTTTTTGGAAAAGGTTTTTACAATTTTGGATTTGATAAAAGTGTATTAGATACACTTTTCTCTTAACACAAACATAACACACAACTCTCTCTTTCTTCTTTTCCCTCTCACGCCCAAGTGGCTGATTTCTTCCTCCATTTCACTGGTTTCTGCCGAGAATAAAGGAGAAGCAAGGTGATTTTTGTGGCAAAAATTACTAAGTGCTAGCACACTTTAGAGTCTTGCGAAGGTGATAGGGAACCGCACCCGTGAGCATGGAATCACAACACAAAAGCTTGGAGCTTGGAGGACCAAGATGGCCGAATTTTTGGAACTTCAAAACAGCCCACTGCCGAGCCTTGGAGGAGAAAAGCTTAAAGTTTTGTTGTTCCTCGCATCGATCAACCGATCATTGTGAGTATTCCGCACCTCTTTGATGTATTCACATATTGTTTCATTTCTTGAAAACGATCCCGGTTAGACCGTAGAAATCCTACACTTTGAGCATGTGCAGTTTGTAAATGTTCCTAGAACATGCCAAGATCGTCGAAGAGTGATTTGTGTGTGAATAAAATCCAAAGAGTTGCGGAAAATACTCACATTGATCATATGAGTTCAAAACTTTTTATGCATTTTGGTGGAAGCTCCAAGTCCTTCTTGAGTGTTTCCAACACTTGGGTGAGTTTCCCTATCACCTTGATTCACTCCTTTAAGTGCTAGCTTGAACAAATTTTGAAAGAAAAATTTTCCCTCCAAGGAAGCAAGTATTCGGCCATGAAGAAGAAAAGAGAGAGAGAGAGTTTTTGTTTTGTGTTTCTAAAACCCAACTTTCAAAATTGCCTTGTAAAAATGTGGTATATCTTTTCCAAAAAGAATAAAGAAAGTCAAAGTGTATTGGAGGGAAAATGTCAATTAATGCCTCCAACCACTTCCATCACTCAAGTTGACACATGATAGACATCTGATGAAAGTTGGTGGGACCCACTTTCATTCAAAATTCAAGTGGTTTGCTCCAAACACTTCGGGCTCGGGTTCGCTTAATCTGATTTAATGAATTTTCCGTTGCGATATAATTGAATCGAATTTAATTAAATAATAATGCCTAGCAAAATTATTACGGAAGTCACTCGCGAATTAATTCTAAATTAATTCATTCGCTTGAATTAAAATCCAATTTTAATTCCGTGTTGAAATCTAATTTCAATTAATATATCTGATATATTATTTTAGCCCAATTAAATAAATTAAATAGAAAAATCCAATTTAACTATTAAATTTATTTTGCCGATTAATTCCAAATTAATCGTGTTCTCTCTTCTCGATGAATTTAATCCTAGATAAATTCTCGTCGCAATTAATCCCAATTAATTCTTTCTCTTTTAATTAATCCTAGATTAATTCATTGCCGTAATTAATCCCAGATTAATTTTCTCTTTCATAATTAATCCCAAATTAATTTTCTGTTCGAGTCAAATCTCAACGGTGAATCTTCGGGAATGACCCAAGAGATCCATGGATATGTTGGTAGTGAATACGGTCATCAGACTATCTGAATACGTGCATACCCGGTACCACATTCTCACTGATTTACAAGACATGGTTGGCTTCTAGCAAAGCACCGTGCCTACCCAATTCTCCAGAAATATTCTTTAAAGGAATATGTAATCTTTGTCAGGCGTAGTATACGTAGTATTGCGTATTACTATCTAGTATCGAATGTCACATACTAGGCTTGGGGCTGGAATTGTGTCTGCCCCATACGAAGCATATATCGGATCTCTGGTAACTAGTCTCTATAATTGGATAATCATGACCTAGTCATATTTTCCCGATGATTGCAGTACACAAGAGTACCAGTTCCGTATCCAACGTGATCATCATCTCCATATGACTGAAGTGATACTTCCATCTTGACATCACACCCAATAAACTACAATTCTCAGAATTCCCAGAAGAGGCGTACACAGAACCTGTTAAAGCCCCGGACGACCAAAACCAAAGTATACTAATTGTCGCAAGTATTCGATGCAAGTCTCAGGTTAAGACCAAATACACCTACCCTGATTCGGATTCCCATAGACACATAGTCATACTACCAATGGGATTCCGAGGGGTCTATCCAGAGCGAAGATGTTTTTGTACCATCTGTAAACAGAACCTCCTATTACACTTGCATGAGTATCCAATACCCAAATATATGAGAACTATGCCATTACGCTTCCATAACACGCACAAGTGTAATACTAGCCTATTCTGTATTATCGATGTCCAGTCTCGATAATATTACGACTAGGGATATTTAATGATTAAACCTTACATGGATTAATACTGTCTTATATCTTATTTATCCGATACTAATCATAAGGACTTTTATCATTTATAAATTCCGGTAATACAATTACAAATGATAAAAGAGCAATTTCATTTGTCACATAGTTTATTTGTACAACAACACCATGTTCTGTACAAATAGTGATGCTATGGGTCATAATTGTCCAACAATCTCCCACTTGGCCTATAGCCAATAACTCAAGTGTCCTACACCTGAAATATGTACGGGTCGCTCAAACTTCTGCTGAGAAACAGCTTTCGTCAGCGGATTTATAATGTTATCGTCTGATGTGTTTTATTCGGTCATCACATCGCCACGATGTATGATCGAACGAATAAGACTAATCATTTGAAGTACATACTTGGATCGTTGATGAGACCGTAATTCTTTAGCATGTGCTGTAGTCTAGCTCAGCTACTAACAGAACTATACCTAATCCAATTAGGATTATATCGATCCAAAATGCTACATTTGCTGCCTCAAGTACAGCAATGTTCCGCTTTTGTTATTTATTCGGTAACAGTATCTTGTTTGGAAGATTTCCAACTCCACTGTTCCGTTATTCAAACTA
>SKCR01027323.1:0-50787 GCA_019454045.1 Zanthoxylum bungeanum | reverse complement strand
ACAAAAACACATCAAAATATTCATAAAACCCGAGAAACCACACAAAATATTAGGTCAAATGGGCGGTAAATAGTGATATATTTTCCGCTCATCAGCTTGCGTAACGTGTGTGATTTCACCCGACCAAGTTTTTGGCGCCGTTGCCGAGAACTTATTTTTCTTGCGTTATTAATTTTGAAGCTATTTACTTTACTTCTATTTAATTTTCTTTATTTTTATTTTTATCTTATCATTTTTATTTGTTTCTTTTATTTCAGGTGGTTGAAAATGGATCATTATTGGGCTATGGAAGCATTAAGAGCTTTAAGAGGTGATGATACACCCCATATCAGGAAGCAGCAGTCCGGTTTTCTGAGGCCTGTTGTCCAGCCCAACCAATATTAGTGGATGTCAGAGAGAAATAACATAATATTTGCTCAACTGTTTCAGTGATGTGAGATATGTGATGGTAACCACCCGATCGATCATTGCACGTACCACTACAATTCAGGGTGGCAGAGCTATCAGAGACCTTCATATGATGAACCAGTATGTTTCACTGAGCCATATTCTCCATCTTATCCACCATCAACCTATGATATTCTTCAAAAACCAAAATCATCGGAGGAAGAATGGTTGATTGACATGCTCGACACATAATAAACAGATGGCTGACAAGTTCAATAAATGAGAAGCTAAATTTAATGCACACTTTCAGAGTCAAGCGACATCCCTACAGAGAATGACAGATTAAGTGAGACAATTAATAGAAAACCAGATTTATATACCTCACAGAACATTTTCAGATGACACTGATGAAGCATTCGAGTACCAAGAATTTCATGATGACACCTTAACAGACGAGGAGCCCAAACAAACATAATCTCAACTTGATCTGGATACTTGTCTGGTCGCTGATTGCATCTAAGAGAAACAAGCAGAGGAGCTACCCGAATCATTTTTACCAACCGCAGAGGATAAAGGCCTACAATCAAATATATCTTTACATCCTCAGGTTGACACTTATGGAGCATGCATTATGCAGATGTCGGATGAAGAGCTGAACGATGAAATACTAAAATACATATGTGAAGAAAAGTTGGAGCAAGATACAAAACAGAGGGAAGAGCAATTATTTGAACATACTGAAAATCTCGTGACACCAGAGATAACACAACAACATTGGGGAGTACATATCGAGAACACCACCCAGAAGCTTGGCAGAATGACACTCCCATTCAAAGTCAAGCACCATACGAGACCTCCTAATTCATTGTTGTTTCTTTCAGGAACCACTGTAGCTACAAAGTTTAAGAAAGTGGCACAGGCACTTAATCGAACAAAATTCTTTTGGCCACTTTACCGTTCGAAGAGACCCTTCAAAAGAAACGCTTGTCCTCAATCGGACATCCACAACCACGATGAAGCCTATTTGATGGATGGACTTCAGTCACGTCTGACTGAAAACGTAAAATTTAGCGCTAGCATGGAGGCAACCTTTGTAAATTTTTTATTTTTTATTTCTATTTTTGCATTTTGTGTACACATGTTGTAGTATTTTTAATTTTGTGTGTTATTTTTGCAGGGAAAATCACATATAGAGCACTTAAAGTAAAGTAAGCCAGTGAAAACGGAGTTATCACGGAATAATATTTGACAAAATCGCGAAGATAAAAATTCAATTCATTAGAGATGGCAGAGTAAGGAGTCAACTCTTGAAACGCGTCTTAATGTATATGTTTGAAGGATTCATATTTTGCCAAAAAAACGAGTCACGACATATAAAAACCAGCATGTCGCGACGCGATGAATAAACACGTGTAACCCCAAATTTTAGGGCACCGCGTCACAATGCGAAACATGCTGTGTCACGACACACGCTCTATTCCAGGCCTCAAAACAAGCAGACCACGCGAATTTTTCTTCATCTCCTCTCAATTTTCCCTCAGTCTCTCTCGATTTTTCACCTTCTTCATCACCATCCCTCATATTCTTCAACAAATCTCACCAAATCCACTCCTTAACTCACCCAAACCACAAACTCAACTCAAAATCACACACCCACCACTTAGTTTGCGTGTAAGCCACTCGGATTTGGGACATAACTTGCGAAAATCCAGGTTTTTTTGTTCCATCTATCCAGGTTTTGGGACATAATTTGTAAATTGGAGTGTGTGATCTGAAATTGTGTGTTTGAGTTTGTGTTTGCCGTTGAAATTTTGGAGTTGTGGGCGTGTGTTTGTGGCTGATGAGTGGAAAATATATCATTATTTACCGCCCATTTTACTTAATATTTTGTATAGTTTCTCGAGTTTTATGAACATTTTGACGTGTTTTAGTTTATTTTGCAGATAAAATAAAATCAGGACTCAATGGAATCAATTAGGACGAAATATGGAACAAATAATGGCAAAAAATGGACTTGACATTTTGATTTTAGAGATTGGAAACTTGAAATGGCGTTCTAATGAAGTACAATTTTGGAAACTCCAACTTTGCGTAATTGTCGTATTTTGGCCATAACTTTTTACTCCGATATCGGATTGAGGTGATTCAAGTTCCAGATTAAAGAAGACTCAAAGAGATAAAACTTTGAAGTTCATAATAATTTCGAATTCTGATGTTTCCCTGATAGAAATTGATAAAAAATGCGCAAGTGTGTTATGTGTAATTATTTAAGTCATTTTCAAAATAATAAAATAATAAAATAAAAAAATAAAAATTGTCAAACTTCCACCAAACATGCTTGCATATTTGGTGGAGGATTTGGTGCCATGTTTGGTGCAATGTTTGATGCCATGTTTGGTGGAGAAATTGGTGGAAGCCTTTAGATTTGCCTATAAATACCAAGCTAAACTTTGTAAATTTTTCATGCTTTCTTTGGAGGAATTTCTCCATGAAAACCTAAAGGAAAATGTCTTATATATTTATTTAAGTTTTCTTGTATTTTCTTTTTATTTAATTAATAAAATTTTGTGTGTTTTCATTTACAGCATGAACAGGTAATCTCATTATGTTGGGGTGAAAATGTGAGACTTTTAATATAATAAATTAGATTAATCTCCCTTATTTTAATTAAAATTTGGATTAATTAGTTACCGCCTATATGGCCGTGTAGGACACAGAAATCGGTGACGCCGTTCCAAGCTCGCGGCCTGGTCGGGAGTATGGAGTAGCCCGTGGGGGACTAAACTGGAGAATAAAGGATTCAAGGCCACACTCACCCCTCGTAAGGGAAGACCTCAAACTGTTGGGTTCAGAATGGTCCCTTACTTATGCCACTTGTAATGAACGGATTTATGCAATAATATAACCAAGTCTACGCAACATACATACGCAAGACTAACCTATATCTAAATTGGCATACCACCTATTTCTAAGTTTGCATACTATCTATATCTAAGTTTGCATGCATAAAAGTAAGTCGACATAATGGCAAGCACACAATTTCATGAACATATTAAATAAATAAATGCGAGAAGATAAATAAACAATAACGGTAAAAGCATAAATATTAAAGAGAGATAACTAAGCATATGATGGCAAATGAATAACTAATGAGACAAGCATGCATAAAATATGATGAAGGAATCTGTGCAGTGTGTGCGCATTTGTGTATCGTTCATAAATGAGTTCGAACGGTAAATAGAATGCACGCGTTCGTGTAGCGTTCGAACGGGCCGAGGCAGAATGCATACGTTCGTGTAGCGTTTGATAACGCGTTCGAACAGGATCACAAAAATGACATCTATAAGCACATAAACACATGCACAAGTGCTTCCCCAAGCGGTACGTGGAGTTGTATCCCAAGTACAGACCGCATTACCGTCCATTCGGATTCGGTTACGGAATTTACGTCTGGGTTTCCATCCGATATACCACGAGAGGCAACACTCAATCATTCATCCAACAACAATGACATACATGAACCAACAATATGCATGCGAAGAAATACTAATAAATAACTAAAAAAGATGAACGAAAATAAATAAAAGGGGTGCCTTCAGGTCTTACCTTTTAAGTCGCCTCTTGGAAGTGCGTTACGCAGCCGTCAGAAGGGTTAATGCTCCGCAACTCCTCCGGTTCACTGGTTTAATGTTTTCCTTCGTCGACTCACTGTTTTGGGCTGTTGTTTCCTCTGTTTTTACTACTGTTTTTGGACAGTTTAAGGGTGTAATTTAGGGGTGCAGTTTGCGGTATTTTGGGGGTGTTTTGGGTGACTGTTTTAGGGCTATTTTACGGTAGTTGAAGGCTATTTTTCAGGGTGTGTTTTACGGTTTTCAGGGGTGATTTGAGCTGCTATTTTGTAGTTTTCAGGTGCAGTTTTGGTGGACCGTTTGCGGTAAATGGAAGGGTTTCAGGGGTGTAGTTTTACGGTAGTGCAGAGACTATTTTAGGCTACTGTTTTCGGTGAAGGATGGGCTGTTTTGATGGTGCCATTTTTACGGTAGTTTAAGGGCTGTGTGGGGCTTGCTGTTTCGGTATTTTATAGGCTGTGTGGGCTGCTGTTTTGTGGTAGTTTAAGGGCAGTGTGGGGCTTGTTGTTTTGGTGTTTTAAGGGGTGATTATGGGACTGTTTTGCGGTGATGATGGAGCTAATTTGTGGTGATGTTTTCGGTGATGAAATGGGCTGGTTTGTGGTGATGGTTTTCGGCAATGATGGAGGCTGTATGGGGGTTTGATTCTTGGTAATGTGGAGGCTGTTATTCTTTGTCTTAGGCGTGTATGTGCTCTAGGGGAAGAATGGTTTGGTTTGTGCTTCATTTTATAAGAAAGGTTTATGGTTTTCCTTGTACGAGAAGGGAATAAATCATGCAATTATGAGGGATATCTTTTAATTAGTGTGTGATAAGGAAAAGATCCATTCAATTAGGAAGGTGATTTGTTTTGGTTTAGGAAGGGATTTAGGGGATTTGATTTGATTTTTTTAATTTAGGCATGTGATTTGATTTGATTTATTTAATTTGGGAAGGTGATTTGATTTGATTTATTTAAATTAGGAAGGTGATTTGCTTGGATTTTAACATGTGTTTAATGTGTTGGATATTTTTTTGGATGAGATTTGGTGGGCTTGGGCGTGAATTAGAGGGGCTTATGGGCGTGTGGCTTGGTTTTTTTGGTGTGTGGGCCTGGGTATATGTCTTGGTGTAGGTTGCGGGGTTTTGGGCTAAGGATAAATTTTAAAACAGAGATCCAACGAGCGACCCCGAAGCTAAGCAAACGAATTAAGTCCAACAAGGTATTGATTTCTGAATTTTCCCTTCCGACGTCTGTTTCCCGCGACTTCCGCAACTTAAAGGGTAGTGCCTCCGTATGAGGCTCATCATCGGGACTTATACGCAAAAATGCAGTGCCTACAGTCGCCCCCACTTTGATGGGACTTGTGCAGTGTGTGACAATGACAATCCTATCAAAGTTATGCATGCATTTTTACTTACCTTGCTCGCCAGCCGCTGCTTGACTTGCCTGTTGCTTCGAACTGAGTTGATCTGGTGGTGAGGTGCTGCGACCCCTGAGGTTCATCCCTGCAAGATGATGCGATCTCTAGGAATCACTACCAGACTGCTGATATAGTGGCGAGGTGTTTCGACCCCTGGGCTTTGTTCCTGAACCACCGAATGTGGGCTTTGTTCCCGAACTGTGCGGATAAGTTGTGGTCCCCTTCCGAACCTTTCTCTATTCCCGGAACGCCATTCTCGGCATGCTAAACCTCATTCCTGAGGTGTCGCGGTTGTGGGCCTCGACCCATGCTCCATTCCCGGAGCGCCATTCCCGTCATTTAATGATATGGGCCTCGACCCATGCTCCATTCTCGGAGCGCCATTCCCGGTATCGCTGATGTGGACCTCGACCTATGCTCCGTTCTCGGAGCGCCATTCCTGGCATGTGATGATATGGGCCTCGACCCATGCTCCATTCCCGGAGTGCCATTCCCGGCATCGCTGATGTGGGCCTCGACCCATGCTCTATTCCCGGAGCGCCATTCCCGACATGTGATGATGTGGGCCTCGACCATGCTCCATTCCCAAAGCACCATTCCCGACATTGCTAATGATGTGGGCCTTGACCCATACTCCATTCCCGGAGCACCATTCCCGGCATTGCTGATGATGTGGGCCTCGACCCATACTCCATTCCCGGTATTACTGATGATATGGGCCTCGACCCATGCTCCATTCCCGGAACTGCTTGTCTTTGCTGCTTCATTAGGTTAGTGTAGATCTCCTGACGTGACGTTGTATACCATACTATTTTTTTTGTGAGATAATCCTGATAGTTATACATATTTTCGTCCTCATAGGATGTCTAGTGTCGAAACCAGGGAACCTTCAAAGTACTTGATACAACTCAAATCCGACCGTTTGAATAAATGATTTGAACTAGACTCCAAATGTGTGTGTGCCAAGGTTCTTTCACAATTTAATCCTCAAGCAAGCCAACTCGATTATTTTGTCTCGAAGAATGGGATCAGTGGGTCTAACCAACCTAGATGTCTTGGTCATGCTCTGTGATTACTTCTTTGTACTCAATGTGATATGGCTTTCTTCTTCTTTTCCTTTGTCTCTTCATCATTTTTCATTTTATTTTATTATTTTATTATTATTATTATTATTATTATTATTTATTTTTTTTGCAACACATCTACCCTTTAAGGTAGCATTTCTCCTCATGGTGGTCCTAATACTCGCCCATGGGTAACTTCACGCTTATCGGTTATAGGGGGTTTATTTTTCCTCTTCAGAGACTTTTCATTCGTTTCCAACCATATCACATATCATAACACGAGTAAACCAGGATGGACATCTAAGCAAACAGTCATTCACTGATTCGCTATCTCTTCGACTAGTCATCTTGTTGACTACTCAGGCTTCTACTACTAAGATCTTATAATTAAGTGCCCGCGAGTCTAGCCAAAGTCAATCACTCAAAATACCGGATGAGAACACATCTCGCACTTATTGTTTCCAAGGTTTCTCCCTACAGCAAACAATTTCATCACCGGACATATGCCTAACCATCAAGGACTTTTTTTTCAACACTGGAATTCTTCCTTTCAACTGCTGATAGTGCGGGCTTTGCCCCCTGGGATTCATTCCCGAAAACTGTTGGTGATGTGGGCCTCAACCCTGGGATTCATTCCTGAAACTGGTACTGGTGTGGGCCTCAACCCTGTGATTCATTTCCGAAACTGATACTGATGCTGGCCTCAACCCTGGGATTCATTCCCGAAACTGATACTGATGTGGGTCTCAACCATGAGATTCATCTCCGAAACTGATACTGATGTGGGCCTCAACCCTGGGATTCATCCCCGAAACCGATGATACTATGTTGCTGCTTCTGGTTGGCTTGCATTTGCCGTTTTCTCCTTCTCTTTTTTGAAACTTGTAAATACAAAATGAAACGAAACAAAAAAAAGAATGCAAGTACGTTACATGTATGGATGCATGCATGGATGAATTTCCTATTCCGTTGGGTTAGGTCTTCCACCAGTTCTCTCGGTGATCGCTCGGTTTTCTCTTCCTCAGGCAAAATATTGCTTCAATTTGTCCACGTTGATTGGCTTGGTGAACTCGTTCCCTTCTAAATCTAACAGTCTCACTGCCCGTTTCCCATCACTTTCTTGACTATGTAGGGTCCTTCCCAGTTGGGTCTGAACTTTCCTCAGGTCTATCATCAACAGCTTTGACTGCTTAAGTACCAGATCACCCTTTCTGATCTTGGTAGGACGCACCTTCTTGTTGAATGCTCGAGCCAATCTCTTCTGGTATAACTGCATATGATGTAAGGACTTCATCCTCTTCTCATCCAGCAATGCTAACTGTTCAAATATCTGCAAGGTCCATTCTTGTTCAGGTAACTCTGCTTCTGCTAATACCCTCATGGACTGTATCTCAACTTCCACCGGCAGTACTGCTTCCATTCTGTAGACCAAAGAGTAAGGCGTGGCTCCCGTTGCTGTTTTCACAGAAGTTCTGTACCCGCACATGGCGTACGGTAGTTTGTCAGCCTATTAGCGGTCTGTAAGGTGACGACTTGTGATGTCCTATCCCTTTACTTCTGTAGCATTACTTTTATTTCTCCTTGAAACTGGAATCCATTATCTGTTACTACGTGATGCGGCATTCCATATCGGCATATGAGGTTCCAGGTTATAAACTTCGCCATTTGCTTTGCTGTGACGTTACGAAAGGACTCGGCTTCCACCCATTTTGAAAATTTGTCTACTGCCACTACTATGAAACGATGTCCATTCGGTGCGTGCGGTCGAATTTCTCCGATCATGTCAATTCCCCATGCTGAGAAAGGCCATGGCTCTGACAGCCCATGCAACTCTGTGTGCGGCAAATGGTTCAAGTTACCGTGTGCTTGACAATCGTGACAATGCTTCACCAGCTTCGCGCAGTCAGCTTCTATGGTCGACCAGTAGAAACCTTGTCTTACTATTTTGTGAGACAAATTCAATCCATTCATGTGTGGTCCACATACTCCGGCATGTACTTCTTCCATTACCTTCTGAGCCTCTTCATTCCTTAAGCACTTCAGCTAGATGCCATTCGCTTCCCTCTTGTATAGTTCTCCCTTCAAACTCACATATTGGGAAGCCAACTTCTGAATGGCTATCCTGTCATTCTTACTTACTTCTTTGGGGAATTCCCCGCGTTCTAGGTATCTCTGAATGTCGTAGTACCAAGGTTTCCCATCGTTGACCTCTACTTCTAATATCTTTTCTATCTCGTAAGCCGGTCTGCTTGCTGTTGTCAACACTAGAGGTCTCATCACCAATTTCTCTGGATTTTCCAAGTTGCGGCTAGGGTAGCCAATGCGTCTGCCATTTGATTCTCTTCCCGCGGTAAATATTGGAATTTACAATCGGGGAGGGCCTATGCCAGATTCCTAAGGTGGAATAGGTAGGGTTTCAACCGTTCTTCCTTCAATTCCTATTCTCCTTGCATCTGTCGGACTACCAACATCGAGTCTCTGTAGACCTCCATGTTCTTAGCCTTCAAGGTTATCATTGCAGTCAGCCCAAAGGCGCATGCTTCATACTCGGCCATGTTGTTGGTTACTCCGAACATCAACCTCTTGGCCATAGGTAGTGTTTCTCATTCAGGGGTTACTATCACGATTCCTATTCCGGCTCCTTTGTAGTTCACTGCTCCATCGAAGTACATCTTCCATCCTTGGACTGTTATTGCCTGGATCCCCTCGCTTGGGAATTCAAACTTGTATTGGTCTCATTCTATAGGTTGTAATACTAAGAACTCTGCCACGGCTCGACCCTTGATTACTTTAGAAGTGAGATACTCGACATCAAACTCTGTCAGCAACACCAACCATCTGCCTAACTTCCATACTAGCGAAGGCACCGAATGTAGATACTTTAAGGGATTCTCTTTTACTACCACTTAGATATTGTAAGATTGGAAGTAATGACGCAGTTTTCTGGATGCCCATACTACTGCGAAACAGATCTTCTCTACTTCTTGATAGCGGGCTTCGTATGGAAGCATCTTCTTACTAAGGTAATAGACTGCATGTTCTACCCCCGTCTCATCCGCTTGTACCATCATCGCCCCCAGCAAGGGTTTGCCTGGTCTCGGAGGCTTCAAGACAAGAGGTTTCACCAAGTATTCCATGATCTTATCGAAAGCCTCTTGGCATTGCTCATTCCATTTCACTGGCTGGTCCTTCTTAGCAATTTGAAGATAGGCTCGCATACTGCCGTCAACTTGGCGATGAACCGACTGATGTATTGAATTTTCCCGAGGAATGCTCTCATTTCTTTCTCTGTCTTCAGCGCGGGCATCTCGGTGATCGCTTTGATCTTTTTAGGGTCTACTTCTATCCCTCCCATTCCTACCGTGTGTCCTAGTAACTTTCCTAATGTTACTCCGAACACGCACTTCTTGGGATTTAGTCACAGGTTGTATTTGTCGACTCGTTCAAGGAACTTCTCCAGTGCTTCTATGTGTCCGTTTCCTGTCTCTGACTTCACCATATAACGCCGCACGTTGCCTTCAATTTCTTTATGCATCAAGTCGTGGAATAATGTAGTGGCCATCCGTTGATAAGTAGCTCATGCATTCTTAAGTCCAAATGACATCACCTTGTAGCAATACATATACCCCACTCCGTGACAAAGACAGTCTTATGCTTATCTTCTTCAGCCATAAGAACCTGATTATATCCCGAGAACCCATCTGCGAACGAGTACATGGCAGATAACGCCGCACTATCAACCAGTACGTCTATATGGGGTAAAGGAAAATCATCCTTCGGGCAAGCTTTGTTAAGGTCTCTATAATCCACGCACATTCTGACCTTCCCATCTTTCTTTGGTACTGGCACAATATTTTCCAACCACTCGGGGTACTTCACTACTTCTAGAAATCCCACATCTATCTGTTTCTTGACTTCTTCTCTGACCTTCTCGGCCCATTCAGGTCTCATCCTTCGGAGCTTCTGCTTTACCGACTTCATATTCAGATAAGTCGGTATCGCGTGCTGGGCGATACTTCTGTCTACTCTGGGCTTGTCCTCGTAGGACCAAGCAAATACTTTAGCATATTTGACTAACATCCCTTCTAATTTCTTCCGCTCCTCGGGGGTAACCTCACTTGCAATTAGAATCTCCTTGGGGCTTTCAGGCGTACCTAGGTTAAATACGTTTGTTTTAGTTGAGTTGATGTCAAATATGCTCAAGTCGTGCAAGTTGAAAGGAAGAGACTCAGGCAAGTAAGCGAAATGAATGTCTTTATTATTAGCGAATGCAGGGGTACACTCAAATAAATCAGGGAGATAAATGTCTTCGTCCTCTACAGACGCTTCATCCTCCACAGCTGAGTTTTCATCAGTCTCCTTGCTCTCCTCGAGAGTCAAGCTCTCCAGCTGCATCAGCTCATCTTCCCACTTGTCTTCCTCTTTTACAACTTCTACTGCCAGTGTGGTTTCTCACCCATCACATCCTAGAAGATCTCAAATCTCAGTACTATGATCCCATTGACTTCCACTAGTTCAGGTTCTCCTTGATACCCGTGGCTTTCATAAAATATTCTGCCAGCTTTAACCCTTTCTTCTTAGTCTTCAGCTTATCCCCGTCATATTTGTATCCCAAACCTCTCATGGTGGTCTGCCCCTTGAAGTCGGGCAATGCTCCTCCAACATCCGAACCTGTACCCAGCTCGAACTTCATCTTCTCCTTGATCCTAGCCACCTTAGGATCCACCCACTCCTCAAAGGTTGCTGACACTTGGAACCTTGTGAAAGGTTGTATCTCCAAGGCGCCCACATCATTGTCTACTTCAGCTCTAATAGTGACAATCTCTCCCCCATACATAAACTTGATGGCCTGATGCAAGGTGGAGGGCACGCCCCCAAGCTTGTGAAACCATGGCCTCCCCAATAGCAAAGCAAAAGTTACCGGGATATCAAGCACCGTGAACTCGAACTCATCCTCAATTGAGCCTACTTTAAATATCGTAACAAAAGTACCCTCTACTCCCCACTTGCTATCATCATACGCCTTGATAGTCATGTTCGGGGGATTCAGATCTGTCGCCTTCATACCCAACCTAGATAGAATCTTCATAGGGTACACATTGATAGATGAGCCATCATCCACCATCACACAAGATGTCTTCTTGCCATTCACTTATGCTCTTATGAATAATGGTCTATTGTGATTCCTTCCTTCCGCCGGAAGCTCCTCCTCAGAGAAGATTATCACCTACAAAGCTTCCTTCTGCACCGATCCTACGAACATTATAGGGTTGGCATCTTTTGATACTATTATCTTGCTCAAGGCCTCAACCATGGCACCCCTATGCTTCTGTGATGCACACAATAACTCCCAAATGCTCACTTGTGCCCGTGTCTTCTTCAACTGACGCAACACCACATCTCTTTCACCATTATCAGTGTTCTCTGCCACTTCTCTGCCTTCTGCCAACACTTCCTTGCCTTTCTCTGCTGTATCACTGTAAAAACGCCCACTGCGTGTCATCCCATTCACCTCTTCTTCATCACTGCTTGAGAAGTCCTGCCAGAAATTCTTCCCATGCTCCGTTTCATCCTCACTATTGCTATCCCAAATCCCCAGGCAAAAGGCTTGGTGGTCAAAGGTTTGGAGGACAAGACTTTCAGGTAGGCCGGAGCTAATGTAATGTAGGTAGGTGGTGGACATAGGATAGTTAGGTAGGGGGTTTCTTGTGTGTGTGTTGGGTTGTTCTTTTTCTGGGTCGGGTATTTTGTGGGAGTCTATGAGGTCCTGGATTTCATGTCTGAGGCGGGCACAACTGTGGTGTCATGGCCTTTTTGCTGGTGGTAGTGATAGTACAGGTTGATGTTGAGGTGTGATGGTAGAGGGTATGGAAGTGGTTTAGCTTCTACGGGTTTTAGGAGTCCTTGTCTCGCCAACTTCTTAAGCACTTTAGACAAAAGCCTACTGTAGGACACAGAAATCGGCGACGCTGTTCTAGGCTCGCGGCCTAGTTGGGAGTACGGAATAGCCCACGGGGGAACTAAACCGGAGAAATAACATGGAGTTGCCACCCGGTGTGAACCGGGACAAAGGTTTAAGGCCACACTCACCCCTCGCAAGGGAAGACCTCAAACCGTTGGGTTCGGAATGGTCCCTTACTTATGCCACTTGTAATGATGTGATTTGTGCAATATCTTAACCGAATCTACGCACCATGCTCAAGAACATCCTATATCTAGTTCATGTTCATAGAGATAAATCATATGTCTAAGTTTGCATGCATGGAAAGTAAGTCATCATAACACACGACAACACAGGGCAATCTCATGAACATATTTCAATTATATAATGCGAAATGCAAACAACAACATAAACTTAATGCAAATTCCAAATGAAAAACAAATAACTAATCATGCTTAAAAATAAACAACTAAATCATGATTAAAGATAAATAACATACTAGACTAAATCATGCTTACAAAAATAAATAACGTACTAGCAACCTAATCATGATCAAATACATGGTTGGATGAAACGAAATACGTGTGTCTCTTAAGTAGTACGTGGCGTTGTATCCCGAGTGCAAACCGCACTACCGTCCATTCGGATTCGGCTACAGAATTTACGTACGGGTTTCCATCCGATATACCACAAAAGAGAACACGTATTCCGTTCAACCGGAATTCACATCATGCCTCAACAAACGACTCTCATGCGATAATATATTAAAATAAATAAAAAAATGAAGAATAATAAATAAAGAAGGGGTGCCCTCAGGACTAACCTCTTAAGTCGTCTCTCGAAAGCGCGTTACACGGTCGTCGAAAGGGTTAATGTTCCACAACTTTTCTGGTTCACTGACTTTCTGTTTTCCTTCATCGCCTCACTGGTTCGGGCTGTTGTTTCCTCTATGTTTGCTGTATTTTCTGGTCCTTGGGTTTAGTTTCTGTTTGCGATATTCGGGGACTATTTGGGGCTGTTTTGTGTGGTTTTGGGGAATGTTTTTGGTGCAGTTTTTGAAGGCAGTTTTCGGTGAGGGGGAGTGTAGTTTTTTAGAGGCAGAATTCGGTAGTTGCTGGCAGTTTTTGGTGTGGTTTGTACGTGAATGTGAGGCTGTTGTGGTGTGTTCAGTGGGTGCCGTCGGTGAAGGTACGCTCGGTGAAGGCTGACTTGCATTTGGCGGGAGTGAGGGGAGAGGGTGGAGAGTTGGGGGGAGCTTTGGCTTTGAGAAAGGTTGAGGTGGCGAGTGGGATGTGTAGTTACGTGGTGTGTGGCAGTTAGTGAATGGCGTGGAGGGGCTGTGGGGTGGGGGCTTTGGGATGAATGTAGGGTGCTCGTGGGTGAGAAGGGGACGAGTGAGTGAGAGAGAGAAGGTCTGAGTGCCGTTTTTGAGTGGGGTCAGGTGAGGGTAGTTAGTCGGTTTTGTCTATGTGCGTCAGTGTGTGTTTTATGCATGTGTCTAGGGTTTGCTGGTCAGTTTTACGAGAGGGGGAGAGATCATGCGGCTGTTAGGGTTTGGGTTTGAGGGAAGTGTGATTTTAGAGATAGAGAGTGAGAGAGAGGGTGTGGAGAGAAGTTGGTGAAGAGAGTTGGTGAGAGCTAGGGTTTTTGTGTAGGGTTAACTAGCAAGTGAAAAGAAGGACGATGGAGAAAGGGGCGTGAATCACTTAGGTTATTTTTGGTTTTCGTGAGAATGAGCCAGGGTTTATTTCTTTTGCTTCTGATTTTTTGTGAGAATAGGCCAGGGTTGAATGTGTGGGTTAAGGGTTCTTTTTATAGGCTAAGGGATGTGGTTTACCTTGTTGGAGAAGGAATATGATTTGTGTGTTTAAGGGGGATATCTTTTAATTTAGTATGTGATAAGGAAATCCTTTGATTTGGGGAAGTGATTTATGTATTTTAGGAAAGAGATTTAATTTAATTATGAAGGTGATTTAATTTGTGACATGTGTTTTAATTTAATTTAATTTAAGTTTAATTTAATTTGTGAATGTGATTTAATTTAATTTAAGTTAAATTTAATTGGTTTTAATTTAATTTGTGACATGCATTTTAAATGTTTTAATTATTTTGAATTGAGTTTGGTTTGTTTAAAAACAGAGGTCCAACAAGCGAACCCGAAGCGAAACAAGCGAGTTAAATCTGACTAAATGCTAATTTCCAACTTTACCCTTCCAACGTCCGTTTCCTGCGGCTTTCACAACTAAAGAGGTAGTGTCTCCATACGAGACTCATCATCGGGCTAATATGCAAAAATGTAGCGCCTACACCTACCCAGGTTGGAGAAACGCCGGTTCCTGATGGCGGCAACCTCAGCAGAAACGGGCTTGGTACCTTATGGTCATCCAACAGTCCTCCTATTCAGGCCATAAAACTTCATATTCTCCGCTTCTTCTTCCTCAATGTCCATGACAGTCTCCCTCAACTGTCGAAAATCAGTAATCATAGAGGTCATCCTCCTCAGCTTGCCATAAATAGAGGGCTTAGTGCCCTTGATGATCATCTTGATCCGGTCCTTCTCCGAGGGTCGAGTTTGCATCTTCAGAAGCTGGCTTCTCCAGCGATCTACATAATCCTTGAAGCTCTCCTCCGGATTCTATTTGGTATTCTCCAGGTCGCGAAGCGACAAGTCGATCTCCAAATCCGTGACATACTAATTCAGAAAGGCCTCTGCCAATGCCCTCCAATCATCTTTGAATTTCGTCTCAAGGCCGTGATACCATACCACGGGTGCTCCTTCAAGTGACATCCCAAACATCTTATGAACCTGACGCTTCGACAGACCCACTGAACTCATCACAGAAACATACTGTCGAAGATGGACCCTCGGATCCCCGTTTCCGTTGAACTGGCTATGTCAGGCATCTTGAATTGAGCCGGCAGCTGCTCCTCAAAAGTCATCGCCTCATAGTCTAGCAAATCCTAATGTTTACCATTCAGCTTGCGGGTAACCGACTCTACCTGATCCCGGAGTTTCTACAACTCTGCATGGGACCCGGCTATCCTTCCCGCGGGCTCATACTCATCCACATCATCATCAAAAACAGAGATATCATCACTCAACCTGTTTGGAGGCTCTTCACGCCTCACATTCTCAGAGCCTCCCCCAGTACGGGGTATAACCATATTAGCCATAGCGGTGGTCAAAGCTTGCAACTGCTCGGTAACCTTAGTGAGACTAGTCTCCAGCTGATCCATAAGGGATCCCTCATTTTCTGATTCGCTCATGTTCGCTAACAGCCTTTTCACGAGTCTTCCCTCTTCCCTAACCCAACGGGTATCTATGGTGTCTTTTAAAACCGCATGTTACCATGTATGCGTGCGATGCATGGAATATACAAGCCCATCCAGGTTTTCATACAAGTCGGCCCATTATCATTTTAAAGTATCCAACCATACTATTGCGAGGTGCAAACTTATCCCAGTTGAAAAGGCCCAACAGGTTTACACTTTCGAGATAACGTGCCTAAATAACTTCAAATGGTAAGGGGCCCAAACACAAAATGGCCCATTGTCATTTTAGAAGCTTTTGGCCCAATTGTCATAAGACACAAACTCGTCCCAGTTTAAATGGCCCAACAAGTTCATAGCTCATGACGAAAGGTCCAACTGAATCCAAATGATGATAGTCCCCAAACGCAAGTATAAAGGGATGGTTTCTATTGGTCATACAACTATGGTTCACATGTGGGTTTATGAGAGTGTAGACAAAGGCTCCTGATGACGAAGGATTGCCCACAACTAGGTCTCCCCACTCAAGGGTCCGAGCGACCAAGCAAGCGCACCCTTTTTATATGCTGAGGTACGTGCCAACGAGTGATAATACATGACTGACTGTCAAATGGATTTCTCATTGAAGATTCCCCAGAGGGAGGGTGGAGCGGACTCTCTTAAATACCCAAGCCTCTTAGGCTCTTATCACATTGGTGACAAGAATAGACAATAGGTCCTCCAAATTAGTCCATCACGGTAAGCTTCTGGTAAATGATTATCTATGTGCCTTCACAGCTTTTCCCTTCAGCTATAGAAAGGTAGTGAATGAAGCAAGACACCAAAGCATTACCTAGCTTTAATAATGCCTTTAATTAAACCCCTTTCAACGCACGATAGACACAATTAACTAAAGCACAAATCACAAACATTACAAGACATTATTTCGGAGCCGATTCTCTATCCCCAGTGGAGTCACCAGACTGTAGGACACAAAAATTGGCGACGCTGTTCCAGGCTCGCGGCCTGGTCGGGGGAGTACGGAGTAGCCCGCGAGGGACTAAACGCGGAGAATAAAAGAGTCGCCACCCAGTGTGAACTGGGAAATGATTTAAGGCCGCACTCAACCTCGCAAGGGAAGACCTCAAACCGTTGGGTTCGGAATGGTCCCTTACTTATGCCACTTGTAATGAACGGATTTGTGCAATAATATAACCAATTCTACGCAACATACATACGCAAGAATAACCTATATCTAAATTGGCATACCACCTATATCTAAGTTTGCATACTACCTATATCTAAGTTTGCATGCATAAAAGTAAGTCGACATAATGGCAAGCACACAATTTCATGAACATATTAAATAAATAAATGCGGGAAGATAAATAAACAATAACGGTCAAAGCATAAATATTAAAGAGATATAACTAAGCATATGATGGGAAATGAATAACTAAGAAGACAAAGCATGCATAAAATATGATGAAGGAATCTGTACAGTGTGTGCGCGTTCGTTGTATCGTTCGTAAACATGTTCGAACGGTAAACAGAATGCACGCGTTCGAGTAGTATTTGATAACACTTCGAACATGATCACAAAAAAGACATCTATAAGCACATAAACACATGCACAAATGCTTCCCCAAGCGGTACGTGGAGTTTTATCCCAAGTACAGACTGCATTACCGTCCATTCGAATTCAGTTACGGAATTTACGTATGGGTTTCCATCCGATATACCACGGGAGGCAACACTCAATCATTCATCCAACAACAATGACATACATGAACCAAGAATATGCATGCGAAGAAATACTAATAAATAACTAAAAAAAATGAACAAAAATAAATAAAAGTGGTGCCCGCAGGTCTTACCTTTTAAGTCGCCTCTTGGAAGTGCGTTATGCAGCCGTCAGAAGGGTTAATGCTCCGCAACTCCTCTGGTTCACTGGTTTAATGTTTTCCTTCATCACCTCGTAGTTTTTGGCTGCTATTTCCTCTGTTTTTGCTGCTGTTTTTGGACTGTTTAAAGGTGTGTAATTTAGGGGTGCAGTTTGCGGTATTTAGGGGTGTGTTTTGGGTGACTTTTAGGGTTTATTTTGCGGTAGTTGAAGGCTGTTTTCAGGGTGTGTTTTGCTATTTTCAGGGGTGATTTGATCTGCTGTTTTGTGATTTTAGGTGCAATTTTGGTGGACTATTTGCGGTAAATGGAGGGGTTTCAGGGGTGGTGCAGTTTTGAGGTAGTGCATGGACTGTTTTAGGCTACTTTTTTTGGTAAAGGATGGGCTATTTTGATGATTCCGTTTTTGCGATAGTTTAAGGGCTGTGTGGGGGCTTTCTGTTTTGGTATTTTGAAGGCTGTGTGGGCTGCTGTTTTGTGGTAGTTTAAGGGCAGTGTGGGGCTTGTTGTTTCGGTGTTTTAATGGGTGATTAGGGGATTGTTTTGCAGTGATGATGGAGCTAGTTTGTGGTGATGTTTTCGGTGATGAAAGAGGCTGGTTTGTGGTGATGGTTTTCAACATTGATGGAGGCTGTATGGGGGGTGTGATTCTCGGCAATATGGAGGCTATTCTTCTTTGTCTTAGGCGTGTATGTGCTCTAGGGGAAGAATGGTTTGGTTTGTGCTCCTTTTTATATGAAAGGTTTAGGGTTTTCCTTGTATGGGAAGGGAATAAATCATGAAATTATGGGGGATATCTTTTAATTAGTGTGTGATAAGGAAAAGATCCATTCAATTAGGAAGGTGATTTGTTTTAGTTTAAGAAATGAATTAAGGGGATTTGATTTGATTTCTTTAATTTAGGCATGTGATTTGATTTGATTTATTTAATTTGGGAAGTTGATTTGATTTGATTTATTTAAATTAGGAAGGTGATTTGCTTAGATTTTAACATGTGTTTAATATGTTGGATATTTTTTTGGATGAGATTTGGTGGGCTTGGGCGTGAATTAGAGGGGCTTATGGGCGTGTGGCTTGGCTTTTTTTGGTGTGTGGGCCTGGGTATGTGGCTTGCTGAGGATAAATTTTAAAACAGAGGTCCAACGAGCGACCCCGAAGCTAAGTAAACGAATTAAGTCCAACAAGTATTGATTTCTGAATTTTCACTTCCGACGTCTGTTTCCCGCGACTTCCGCAACTTAAAGGGTAGTGCCTCCGTATGAGGCTCATCATCAGGACTTATATGCAAAAATGCAGTGCCTACAGGCTGGTTTAGGTGACAATCATATTTACCGCCTATATGGTCGGTTTTACATTTCAGACGTAGTTTCCGCTTATATGGTCGGTTTAGGTAATAACCTTGTTACCGCATATATGGTCGGTTGGATTTAATTGAGACAAATGGAATTACTGCCTTTATGGTCTTGTTAAATATAATTAATTAATCGGTAAACATTGACAATAAGAGAGATTTTTAATTTTGAAATATTAAAAATGGATCCTCTAACCCCCAGCATTTTTCTTTCATTATTGTAATTTTACTTTTATTTATCTCCAAGTTATTTTCTAATGATGTTTTGTTTATTTAAATGTTTAGTAATCCTAAGTATGTTTATAACTAAAATATTATCTGGGGTTGTGACGAATTCCAATATCACCGGTTTATAAGGGGTTATTTTATATCTTGGGTAAGATAAAATTTTATTTATTAAGTCTTAAGCTTAATGCTTCTTGTTAACTGGCCATTAATAAGATTGATCTGGTAAACTTTAAAAAATAAACTTGACGGAGGAATTTTAGGTTTCAGCCTTAGACTTAATAGCCCACGATCTCCCTTAAGGATTAGATACCCCTTAATAGATTTCCTTCCAGGATAGACATATACCTGTCGGACGGGGGTAGCCACAATTGGAACTTAATCTTAATGAATTCAGGTAACTTGATTAACATAGACATATGATTAATTAGGTTACACTGGGTATTTGCATCTGACCATCGACAGAGGCTTTTGCATAATTTCGTGTTCCAGGTTAATAAACCAATATATTGCACAAACATGAGATAACCACTTCATTTTTAAAAGATATTGGAAGGATTCACTACCCTAGATAGTTTAATAATATAGAATTTTCCTTTAATTTACATTCGTACTATTTTATTTACTTTTTTAGTTTAAAATCACCATCCAATCAACAACCAATCTATTAGATACTCGTAAATATTTGGCTTCATAAATTAATAGCTTAGGGTATTAATTCATCGTGGGATCGATACTTTTTATACTACTTGAGCGATACGTGCGCTTGCGTTATACGTGTGTGATCACGCCGATCAAGTTTTTGGCACCGTTACCGGGGACCTATTTATCTTTTACTATTAATTTTGGGGTTAGATACCTTTACTTGTGTCTAATTTGTTTTTACTTATTATTTTTGTTTTCTTGTGTTTTAGGTTCTCAGACACTACATGAGAAGAACCAGAAGCTTTGAAATCCGTCCGCTTGACCTTGAAATTGAAAGAACAATTAGACAATTGAGAAGGGAAAGACGAGAAGGTCAAGAAGTAATTATCAACATGGAACCTGAACCTTTGGAAGTTGCACCACCGATTCCCATTCGAGACAGAACAATTCTGGTGGTTGACAGCTTCATTTCATGTATTGTACTTCCTCCCTTACCAGCAAATACATGTGACATTAAAACATGCATTCATATGATATAGCAGTCAGTTCAGTTTGGGGGGAATGCAACTGAAGATCCTAAAACCCACATCAGAAACTTCCTGGAAGTTTGCGACACTTTCAACTATAACCGAGCGGCTGAAGAAGCAATGTGACTGCGTGTTTTTCCATATTCTTTGAAAGACAGAGCTAAGGTTTGGCTACACTCACTACCAGCAGGTTCCATCACAACTTGGAACTTTCTAGCCACCAAATTCCTTGCAAAATACTTTCCCCCAGCCAGAACTGCAAAGCTAAGGAATGACATCACATCCTTTGTGTAACATGATTCAGAATCCCTTTGCGAAGCTTAGGAAAGATACAAAGATTTGCTCAGAAAATGTCCTCACCATGAGATTGCGAAATGGCTACAAGTCCAAACCTTCTACAATGGACTTTCTGGATTAATGAGAACCACAATTGATGCTGCTGCTGGAGGTGCTTTAATGGAAAATGAAAAGATCAGGCTTGGGACCTAATTGAAGAAATAGCCAACAACAATTCTTTGTGGCCAACATAAATGAGCATGATCCAACGAATTGCTGGAATTTATGAAGTTAGAGCCAACACAACATTGAGTGCCAAGCTGGATCAGATTTGCAAAAGTCTGGATACTCTTAACATGAAGGTTGATGCTGGATCCACAAGTTCACCATATGGAGGAGCACCAGAGTCAGAATCTTACAACCAACATGATGAGATGGTGAATTATGTCAACAATTTCAACAAACAAGGGAACAATCCATATTCCAACACCTACAACCCAGGTTGGAGGAATCATCCCAATTTCGCATGGAGCAACAATTCAGGTCAAAAGAATAATCCACCACCAGGATTCCAACAGCAGAACAAAGGCCAAGAGTATGAAAAAGAACCAGGAATAGCAGAAGTACTTGCCTTGTTGAAAAAGCAACAAACAATATATCATGCTATGTTTCAAAGCCAATCTGCTACTATAAAGGCACTGGAAAATCAAATAGGACAACTGGCCAATGCTCAGAGTTACAGACCGTAAGGAAACCTTCCTAGCAACACAGAACCAAATCCAAGGAACAGAGGGAAGGAGCAATGTCAAGCCCTTACCTTGAAAAGCGGTACTGAAATAAAAAAAGATGTTGGAGTCAAGGCAACTATTGAGGAAGTTCCAAAAGAAAGCAGCAAAGCAGATCCACAGATGGAGGAAAAAGAAGCAAAAGCAAATGATCAAGAAAAATTCACTCCACCTCTACCTTTTCCACAGCGTCTCCAGTAAACTAAACTGGACAAGCAATTTGCTTGATTCCTGGAGATTTTCAAAAAGCTGCATATCAACATTCCATTTGCAGAAGCGTTGGAAAAAATACCCAGTTATGTCAAATTCATGAAAGACATTTTGTCACGAAAGCGAAGATTGGGAGATTACGAAACAATAGCTTTGATAGAAGAATGCAGCGCCATCATTCAGAGGAAGCTTCCCCCAAAGTTGAAAGATCCTAGCAGTTTCACTATCCTTAGCACCATAGGCGAACATTACTTTGGTAAGGCTTTATGTGATTTAGGTGCCAGTATTAACTTGATGCCTTTGTCTATTTACAAGAAACTGAAAATTGGAGAAGCAATGCCCACCTCAGTTACTTTGCAGCTTACTGACAGATCGCTCATATTTTCGAGGTGTGTAGTGGAAGATGTATTGGTTAAAGTCGACAAATTCATTTTCCCTGCAGATTTCATTATCCTTGAGATGGAAGAAGACAAAGATGTACCTATCATCCTCGGGAGACCATTCTTGGCTACAGGTTGAACTGTTATTGATGTACAAAAAGAAGAATTAACCATGAAAGTGCATGACAAAGAAGTTACATTCAATGTTTTCAAAGCCATGAAATTCCTGAGTGATGAAAATGAGGAGGAATGTTTCAGAATTGATGTTGTAGATAGTAACATCCAGGATACTGATGCAATGCAACTTCCTATGGATAAACTTGAAGTTTGCATCACCAACATGATTGACAGCGAGCTAGATGATGAAATTCTGGAATGTATCAACTATCTTGACAGACCATTTCGCTTCAAATCGTCACCACAGGTGGAAAGTTTGGAACTACCGAAACAAGAGCGAATCAAGCCCTTGATTGAAGAACCACCGCAGCTGGAACTAAAGCTACTTCCAAGCCATCTCAGGTATGCATTCTTAGGAAACTCTTCTGATTTACCTGTGATTATTTCTTCATCGCTAACATTGGAGCATGAAGATAAGTTGCTGAGAGTGTTACGAGAACACAAGAAAGCCATTGGTTGGACTATAACAGACATTCGAGGTATTAGTCCATCATTTTTCATGCATAAAATTTTGATGAATGACGAATACAAAGCCACAATGGAGCATCAACTGAGACTAAATCCAATCATGAAGGAGGTCGTGAAGAAAGAAATTATCAAATGGTTAGATGCCGACATCATTTATCCCATCTCTGACAGCACGTGGATGAGTCCTATGCAATGTGTGCCAAAGAAAGGAGGAAATATTGTAGTCACAAATGAAAATAACGAGCGGATTCCAACAAGAACGGTGACTGGATGAAGAGTATGCATGGACTACATGAAGCTGAACAAAGCAACAAGGAAAAATCATTTCCCGCTACCATTCATTGATAAGATGCTAGACAGATTGGCGGGACATGAGTTCTATTATTTTCTGGATGGATACTCGGGGTATAATCAGATTTCCATCGCCCTAAAAGATCAGGATAAAACCACTTTTACATGTCCGTATGGTACTTTTGCTTTCCGTAGAATGCCATTTGGACTATATAATGCTTCTGCTACATTTCAACATTGCATGATGGCCATCTTCTCATACATGCTGGAACAAAGTATGAAGGTTTTCATGGATGGTTTTTCTATTTTTGGAAACTCGTTCGACCACTTTTTGTAAATATGGAAAAAGTGTTAAAAAGGTGTGGAGATACCAACCTCGTACTCAATTGGGAGAAAGGCCACTTCATGGTGCATGAAGACATTATCCTGGCACATCGGATCTCACAAAAGGGAATCGAGGTAGACAAAGCAAATATCGAGATAATTGAAAAACTACCTCCACCATCATCCGTCAAAGAGATTCAGAGTTTTCTCGGACATGCAGGCTTTTATAGAAGATTTATCAAAAACTTCTCCAAGATTGCTAAACCTCTGTGCAATCTTCTGGAGAAAGATGTGCATTTCAACTTCACCAAAGAATGCCATGAAGCTTTTGAGATCTTAAAACATAAGCTGGTTTCTGACCCCCATCATAGTACCACCAGACTAGACCCTTCCATTTGAGTTGATGTGCGATGCTAGTGACTTTATTGTAGGTGCAGTTTTGGGACAACGCAAAGCAAAAATTTTCCATACCATTTACTACTCCACCAGAACTCTAAATGAAGAACAACTTAACTACACAACCACTGAAAAGGAGTTTCTCACAGTTGCATTTGCTTTTGATAAATTTTGCTCATATTTGCTGGGTCCCAAAGTGGTGGTCTACACAGATCATTCAGCAATTAAATATCTGATCGCGAAGAAAGGTGCCAAACCCAGATTGATCCATTGGGTGCTTCTATTGCAAGAATTTAACGTGGAGATCTGAGACAGAAAAGGCAAAAAAAACCAAGTGGCAGATCATTTATCGAGGCTTTAGAGTGGAGAAACAAATGGCAATGAATTGACAATCAAAGAAACTTTTCCAGATGAACAATTGTTTGCCATGAAACAACATGATGTCCCTTGGTATGCTGACTATGTAAACTACATAGTATCAGGAAAATGGTCATTGGAATAGACACGTCAGCAACGAAACAAGTTCTTCAAAGAAGTCAAGCATTATCTTTGGGATGAGCCGTACTTGTTCAAACGCTGTGCTGATCAATTACTGAGGCATTGTGTTCCACATGAGGAGGTCAATAGTGTCTTGCAGCACTGTCATTCATCACCATACGGCGGTCACTTCAGCGGAAATAAAACTGCAGCCAAAGTCCTACAATCAGGTTTATTCTGGCCCACTCTGTTTAAGGATGCTTACTTATTTACTCTTCAATGTGTCAGGTTCCATAGAACGAGAAATATATCGAGGAGAAATGAAGGACCTCTGCAAAATATTCTGGAAGTGGAGATATTTGATGTTTGGGGGATTGATTTTATGGGACCATTTGTTCCATCATTCGGAAAGTTGTACATACTAGTTGCAGTAAGCAATAACACTGCCATCAAATGATTCAAAAGTGGTAATAAAATTCCTTAAAAAGAATATTTTCACTCGCTTCGGAACATCTCGGGCAATTATCAGTGATGGTGGCACATATTTCTGCAACAGATACTTCAATGCACTCCTATCCAAATACGAAGTTACTCATAAAGTTGCCACTGCCTACCATCCACAATCAAATGGACATGTTGAAGTTTCAAAAATGGAGATCAAAAGAATCTTGGAAAGAACCGTTGGATCAACAAGGAGGGACTGGTCTACAAAACTGGATGACGCATTATGGGCCTACCGGACACCTTACAAAACACCCATTGGTATGTCCCCATATCGAATGGTGTTTGGGAAAGAATGCCATCTGCCAGTGGAGCTTGAACATAAAACGTACTGGGCACTGAAGAAGTTAAATCTTAATCCACAAGCAGCAGGAGAAAAACGGCTCCACCAACTCAACGAATTGGAGGAATTTTGCCTACAGGCTTATGAGAATGCCAGAATATACAAAGAAAAGACCAAGCAGTGGCATGATAAAAACAATAGTGCGCAGACAACTGGAACCAAGGCAGCAGGTGTTGTTATACAATTCAATTTTGAAACTTTTCCCTGGAAAGCTGAAATCAAGGTGGTCGAGTCCATTTGTGATTACTCAGGTTTTACCATATGGTGCTGTTGAGTTACTTGATACCAACACCAACGATACAATCAAAGTTAACAGCCAGCGTGTCAAGCACTACAAATGAGAAGCATTTGAGCGACAAAAAGAAAATGTCACACTTTCAGATCCAGCCTAACGTTCCGGCAGTCATGTCTAGTTGACGACATTAAACTTAGCGCTAGTGATGAGCGGAAAATATATCAATATTTACCGCCCCTTTTACGTAATATCTTGTTTAATTCCTCGGGTTTGATGAACGTTTTGATGTGTTTTAGTTTATTTTGCAGATAAAATAATATTGGGACTCAATGAAATTATTTAGGATGAAATGTGAGTCAAATAAGGGCAAAAATTAGACTTGACATATTAATTTCGGAGATTGGAAACTTGAAAGGGCGTTCTAACAAAGTGTAGTTTCAGAAATTCCAATTTTGCGTAACTGTCGTATTTTGCGCATAACATATTACTATGATATCAGATTGAGGTGATTCAAGTTTCATATTAAATAAGACTCAAAGATCTACAACTTTGAAGAATAAAATAATTTCGAATTCTGAATATGTCATGACCGAAATTGATGAACCATCTGGAAGTGTGTTATGTGTAATTATTAAAGTCATTTTCAAAGAAAACAAATAAATAAATAAATAATGGATTTGGTTGAGCAATTAGTGGAGCAATTAATAATGGATTTGGTGGGGGCAAAATTTTGCCTATAAATACCAAGCCATTTCATTTGTAAATGCATACTTTCTTCTTTGAAATTCCTTAAGAATAACTAAGAAGATTGTATCTTGTTTGTTTATTTACGGCTTTTAGTAATTAATTTCCCCTTTCACACTTTCTTTTCTTTACTTTTCAGTTTTTACTTTCCGCAATTTACTTTTACGCACAATACTTTCATTTCTTTACTTTTTCAATTTTTACTTTTCAAGCAATGAGGAGGTAACTCCCCCTTGCTGAGGTAAAAGGTAAAACTTTTATTATTGCTATTTAGATTAATCTCCCTTAATTATAATATAATAACTATTTAAAATCTGACTTAATGAGGATACCGCCATATTGGTCGGTTGGTAATTAATTATAAATTGGTTTTAACCTGACTAAGCATGTATACCGCCTGGTTGGTCGGTTGGTAATTAATTCTTAATTTGACTTAATCAGGATACCGCCTATATGGCTGGTTGATAATTATCACGCAAAGTTAATATATTATATTAAGAGAGATATCTAAAATAGTAGTAATAAAAGTGGATCCTCTAACCCCAACATTTTCTTTTATTGTACTTTTACTTTATTTACTTTCAGCAATTTACTTTTCAGTAATTTACTTTCAGTAATTTACTGTCAGCATTTACTTTTCAGCATTTAATTTTCAGTATTTAATTTTTAGCATTTACTTTCCGTCATTTACTTTTCAGTATTTAATTTCCAGCAATTTACTTTATGTCTTTTATTTTATTTAAGTTTTTAGTACCCGTAAATATGTGTCATAACTAAGTCAGTTATTTGGGGTTGTGATGAAGTCCAATATCATCGGTTTATAAGGGGTTATTTTATGGTTTGGGTAATATAAAGGTTTATTTATTGAGCCTTAGTCCTAATATTTTTTATTAACTGGTCATTAATAAAATTGAACTGGTAAACTGAAAATGAACTTGGAAAAAGGATTTTAGGTTTAAGACCATAGATTCAATAACCCACGATCTTCCTTGAGGATATATAACCCTTTAATAGATTTCCTTACAGGATAGGAATATACCTGTTGGGCGAGGGTAGCCATAATTGGAACTTAATCTTAATGAATTCAGATCACTTAATTGACATAGGAATATGATTAATTGGGTTACACTGGGTGTTTGTATCTGACCATCGGAAAAGGCTTTTACATAATTTCGTGTTCTAGGTTAATAAACTAATATATTACACAACCGTAAGATAACCACTTCATCTTTAAAAATGATATTGGAAGGATTCACAACCCTGGATAGTTTTAAAATTGAATTTTCCTAAATCAACTTTTGTGCAATTTTATTTACTTGTTTTAAATTTAAAATCACTTTCAAATCAAACAATCAATCCATTAGATACTTGTAAACATTTAACTTCATGAATTAATAGCTTAGGTATTAAGTCCTCGTGGGATCGATACTTTTTATACTACTTGAACAATACGTGCGCTTGCGCTATACGCGTATGAAAACGCCGATCAAGTTTTTGGCGCGGTTGCCGGGGACTTATTTATCTTTTACTATTAGTTTTGAGGTTAGATACCTTTACTTGTATCTAATTTTATTTTTACTTATTGTTTTAGTTTTCACTTGTTTTAGGTTCTCAGACACTACATGAGACGAACCAGAAGCTTTGAACTCTGACCGCTTGACCCAGAGATTGAAAGAACCATCAGACAGTTGAGAAGGGAAAGGCGAGAAGGCCAAGAAGCAATCCTTAACATGGAACCTGAACCTTTGCACATTGCACCACCAATTCCCATTCGAGACCGAACCATTCCAGTGGTGGATGTCCTCATTTCCTGTATAGTACTTCCTCACTTGCCAGCAAATACGTGTGACATCAAAATATGCATTCAAATGATTCAGCAGTCAGTACAGTTTTGAGGGAATGCAACTGAAGATCCTAATGCCCACATCAGCAACTTCCTGGAAGTTTGCGGCACTCTCAACTACAACAGAGCATCAGAAGAAGCAATGAGACTGTGATTTTTTCCATATTCCTTGAAAGACAGAGCAAAAGCTTGGTTACATTCACTACCAGCAGGTTCCATCACAACTTGGAACACTCTAGCCACAAAATTCCTTGCAAAGTACTTCCACCAGCCAGAACTGTAAAGTTAAGGAATGACATTACATCCTTCATTCGACAAGATTCAGAATCCTTCTGCGAAGCTTGGGAAAGATTCAAGGATTTACTCTAGAAATGTCCTCACCATGAGATTACAAAATGGCTACAAGTTCAAACCTTTTACAATGGACTTTCTGGAATAATGAGAACCACAATTGATGCTGCTGCTAGAGGAGCGCGAATTGCAAAAGGAGAAGATCAAACATGAGACCTAATTGAAGAAATGACCGAAAACAATTTCTTGTGGCCAACAGAAAGGAGCTAGATCTAACGAATTGCTGGAATTTATAAAGTTGGAGCCAACACTGTAGTGAATGCCAAGCTGGATCAGATATGTAAATTCATGGAAACTCTCAGCATGTAAGTTAATACTGGATCCACAAGTTCACCATATGGAGGAGCACCAGAGCCAAACCAACATAAAGAGACGGTGAATTATATCAACAATTTCAACAGACAGGGGAACAATCCATATTCCAACACCTACAACCCAATGTGGAGGAATCATCCCAATTTCGCATGGAACAACAATTCAGGGCAAATGAAAATCCACCACCCGAATTCCAATAGCAAAACAAAGGCCAGGAGTATGACAAAGAAACATGAATAACAGAAGTGCTGACCCACTTGAAAAAGATAGAAGCAAAATATGACTCTCAAACAGCTAGGTATGATGCTTTTTTTCAATCCCAAACAACATTAATTCAAAGTCAATCTTCTTCTATTAAAGCACTGGAGAATCAAATTGGACAACTAGCCAATGCTCAGTGTTACAGACCGCCAAGTAACCTTCCTAGCAACACTGAACCAAATCCGAGGAACATGGGGGAAGGAGCAATGTCATGCCATCATATTAAAAAGCGGTATTGAAATTAACAAAAATGTTGGAGTCAAGGCAACTATTGAGGAAGTTCCAAAAGAAAGCAGCGAAGCAGTTCCACAGATGGAGGAACAAAAAACAAAGGAAAAAGATCAAGAAAGAATCACTATACCTCCACCTTTTCCACAGCGTCTCTAGAAGAATAAACTAGACAAGCAGTTTTCTCGATTCCTGGAGATCTTCAAAAAGCTGCATATCAACATTCCATTTGCAGAAGTGTTGGAACAAATGCCCAACTATGCCAAATTCATGAAAGACATTCTTTCATGAAAACGGAGATTGGGAGATTACGAGACAATATCATTATCAGAAGAATGCAGCGCTATCATTCAGAGGAAACTTCCTTCAAAATTGAAAGATCCTGGCAGTTTCACTGTTCCTTGCACCATAGGAGAACATGACTTCGGTAAGGCTTTGTGTGATTTAGGTACGAGTGTTAATTTGATGCCTTTTTCTATTTTCAGGAAATTACAGATTGGAGAAACAATGCCCACCTCAGTCTCTCTATAACTTGCTGATAGAACGCTCGTATTTCCGAGAGGTGTAGTTGAAGATGTGCTGGTCAAAGTTGACAAATTCATTTTCCCAGTAGATTTTATTGTCCTTGATATGGAGGAAGATGAAGACGTGCCGATCATCCTCGGGAGACCATTCTTGGCTACAGGTCGAACCATTATTGATGTATAAAAAGAAGAACTAACCGTGAGGGTACACGACCAAGAAGTAACATTCAATGTTTACAAAGCCATAAATTTCCCGGATGACGAAAAGAAGGATGAATGTTTCAGACTTGATGTGATACATAGTACCATCCAGAACTCCAATGCAATGCAAAGTTCTACTGACAAACTGTCTGTGGAGCCTGAAGATAATGCGTACTGCGTACTGAAGAAGCCTATTCTTGCACTACAAGCAACATAAGAGAAACAGTTCCACCAGCTCAAAGAATTGGAGGAATTTCACATACATCATTTTAAGAATGCCAAATTATATAAAGAAAAGGCCAGAAAGAAACATGATGAGAAGTTAGTGCGCATACAACTGGAACCAGGACAGATGGTACTGTTAAACAAATCAAGGGTGAAACTCTTCCCATGGAAGCCAAAATCAAAGTGGTCAGGTCCATTCCTAATCACCAAGGTTTTACCAGATAGAGCCGTTGAGTTACATGATCCTGACTCCAACAAAACATTCAAGGTTAAAAACAAGCGTGCCAAGCACTACTGGGGAGAATCATTTGAGCGACAAAAAGAAAGTGTCACACTTTCAGATCCAGTCTAACGTTCGGGCAGTCATGTCTAGCTGATGACTTTAAATTTAGCGCTAGCTGGGAGGCAACCCATGCAATTTGTGTATATATTATGATTTGGTGTCTTTTGATTTTTGTGTGTTTAGTTTTTGCAGGTTAAGTCATTTCAGGATGGAAGAAGTTCTCGAAAAACTTCACAAGCAATTTCTTTCTCTCCCTCAAAACTCTCTGATGAAAGTTTACAAAGCTCGCTTGGAACGGATGAGACTACTGATGATCAAAGGTATTCCTACTGACATTCGTTAGATTATTGAAGCACGGGTCCGATTGGCAAGTGAGTCTTCTGACTCTTTTATTTCACATCTGCATGGTTTAGGTAGAAGCACATATGCTAAAAAGAGAAGAGCCAAAAGAATGTGTGTTTGTTATAAATATGCTCGTATGTTTTGTGATACCCGTTGTTGATCTTTAGGAATGGTGTCTGATAACCGCGAAGATAAGATTAATTTCATTAGGGATGGCTTGAGTAAGGAGTCTTTGGATGACATATCTAAAACTCTTGAGACGCATCCCAGTGGATATGTGTATCACGAAATTCGCATGTTATATGCACAATTTCGTAAAGAAAGAAACAATTAAGTCTTGGGAATCTGACTCTAAAAGACCCTGTTTGCCAATTTATAAGAAAATTGGATGGGAAGCTTGTCCCTGACGCATAGACGTCATTCAAGCCGTTACATTCTTGTAAATATTTTATCTCTTTATCTTTTCCTAATAATTGTGATTTATTTTGTTATTTTCTTTTATTTTCTCCGACAGGATCCAGACTTTTTGACCTTTGACGATTTCTTTTATAATTTTGCTATAATCGTCATTTGGAAGATACTAGTGCTATTATTATTAACCCTTTTCAGGTGTTGTAAATTCAACTCATCATTGCACTTTTGAAGGCATCCAGATAAAAATGGAAGCCACTTCAAGAAGACGAGTTGTAAATATCTGTGTCTTTTGTGGTACTAGTGTTGGTACTAAGCCACAATATGTAGCGGCAGCACATGAATTGGGTCGAGTCTTAGCTGAAAGGAATATGCACCTAGTATATGGCGGTGTCAATCTTGGACTAATGGGGATCGTTTGAAAGGCCGTACAAGATGGAGGCAGTCAAGTCTTGGGAATCATCCCAAAACCTTTGGCGGAGGCAAATCTAACAGAACCATCAAACGGAGAGGAACTAATTGTGCCAGGTATGTCTGAACGACTGGTAGAAATGATTAACCGTGCTTATGCTTTTATTGCTTTGTTAGGTGGCTTGGGTACAATTGAGGAAATTCTTACAGTACTATCTTGAACATACTCCAGAAACCAATTGGATTGTTCAACGCAAATGGATTTTATGATTTTCTTTGTGTATTTCTTGATGATGCCCGAAGAACTGGGTTTGTGTCAAAACCTTTAAAAGAACTCCTATGCACTGCCAAAACTTCCCAGGATTTAATTGACCAAATCTTAGCATTTGAACCACAAATTGACATTATCCTTTCCAAGATTAATTGGTCCGATAATGATCGTGGTAAGAAGCGTCGGATAAATCTGGATCTTAACCTTTAATTTTCATTTTAGATCCAGAATTTCAGCTAATCAGGTATTGTTTCTAAACTCTTATTCTACTTTTTAAGACATTGGGGACAATGTCTCATTTAGGTTTGGGGGAGATGAATAGTTGACTAGTATCTTGTTTTTATTGCGTTATTTTTAGTCTAAAATTTTCGAAAAAAAAATTAAAATTTTTTACCAAAATCAAAAAATATTTTTTTTTTTGTGTTTTTAATTTGATTAATCAGATAAAATTGGTGAGAGATAGCCGAGTAATGAATTTCTACTCTTGAGACATATCTCAAACTATTTCGAAATAAGTTAATTTTTGTTTATTTCCTTTTGAATTATTTAATTTGTAAGTTCTCCATAAAACTGACTAAAATGGATCTTCATATGCTCAATTGACAGATATTATCAACATGCATGGTAACATACAAACATGAGCTGAAATTGAAAAGATTGTAATATTCAGTGCTCTAGTTTAATTGGAGGGAGCATCTATAAAAATCGATGGAGTAAAAAAAAAACGTCTAAGACCCGAGTTATTAAATCTGAAGGGGTGTCTTAACACCTAGTGCCATAAAGCCAACTGGTTTGGGAGTCACTGGCCCAAAGCTCGCTACATGGATCAAATATGTTGCAAAAAAAAAAAAAATAATATATATATCTGAAGTCTGAGTAATTAAGTCTGTAAGGGTGTTTTAACACCTAGTGCCCTAAAACAAACTGGTTTGGGAGTCATTGGCCCAAAGCTCGCTACATAGATGGAAGATATTGTATATGAAAAAAAATTAAAAATCAAAAAAAAACATTATTCCATTACTTAAAAAAAGTGTGAATTCTGATAAAACTTTAGGACAAAAATATTACTTTATTCTCAACTACACTCGTGACTATTTGGGCAAAATGATTTGATTAATATTTTGTTGACTGTGTATATGGAGAATGGTAAAAATAATCAGAAATTTACTGATTCGATAATTTAAAAAGAAACGAAACAACTATTGACTTGGATTAGAAGTTTCATTTGTTTAGTCACTAACTTCTTTATTCTATTTTCTCTTGTCTTTTTGCTTTTGTGTGCATTAGTTTTATTATCGTTTTATTTTTATAAAATGTTTGTGGGTATCGTTACTGTAAGCCCTCCCGAGACTTCAACTCGTCCACTAGGGACACCTAGGGGTTTAAAGGCTTGTTGCATATGCTAAATGCAACCGTGATCCCTACGAAATTGGCTTTGTTTAATTTTAATTGTTTATTGTATTGTATTTTTTTGTTTTGCTCGAGGAGTAGCAAAATGTTAGGTTTAAGGGTGTGATGAGCGGAAAATATATCAATATTTACCGCCCCTTTTACTTAATATTTTGTTTAATTTCTCGGGTTTGATAAACGTTTTGATGTGTTTTAGTTTATTTTGCAGATAAAATAATATTGGGACTCAATGAAATTATTTAGGACGAAATGTGGGTCAAATAAGGGCAAAAATTGGACTTGACATATTAATTTTGGAGTTTGGAAACTTGAAAGGGAGTTCTAACGAAGTGGAGTTTCGGAAATTCCAATTTTGCGCAACTGTCATATTTTGGGCATAACTTTTTACTCAGATATCAGATTGAGGTGATTTAAGTTCCAGATTAAAGAAGCCTCAAAGATCTACAACTTGGAATTACAAAATAATTTCGAATTCTGAAGATTTCATGACCGACATTGATAAAACATCCGTAAGTGTGTTATGTGTAATTATTAAAGTCATTTTCAAAGCCAATAAATAAAAAATAAAAATAGTCAAGCTCCCACCAAACATGATAGCAATTAATAATTAATTTGGTGGAGCAATTAATGGAGCAATTAATAATGGATTTGGTGGAGGTAAAATTTTGCCTATAAATACCAAGCCATTTCATTTGTAAATGCATACTTTCTTCTTTGAAATTCCTTAAGAATAACTAAGAAGATTGTATCTTATTTGTTTATTTACAGCTTTCAGTAATTAACTTCCGCTTTCGCATGTTCTTTTATTTACTTTTCAGTTTTTACTTTCTGCAATTTACTTTTACGCACAATACTTTCCTTTCTTTACTTTTTCAGTTTTTACTTTTCAAGCAATGAGGAGGTAACTCCCCCTTGCTGGGGTAAAATGTAAAGCTTTTATTATTTCTATTTAGATTAATCTCCCATAATTATAATATAATAACTATTTAAGATCTGACTTAATGAGGATACCGCCATATTGGTCGGTTGGTAATTAATTATAAATTGGTTTTAACCTGACTAAACATGGATACCGCCTGGTTGGTCGGTTGGTAATTAATTCTTAATTTGACTTAATCAGGATACCGCCTATATGGCTGGTTGATAATTATCACGCAAAGTTAATATATTATATTAAGGGAGATATCTAAAATAGTAGTAATAAAAGTGGATCCTCTAACCCCCAGCGTTTTCTTTTATTGTACTTTTAGTTTATTTACTTTCAGCAATTTACTTTTCAGTAATTTACTCTCAACAATTACTTTCAGCATTTAGTTTTCAGCATTTAATTTTCAGTATTTAATTTTCAGCATTTACTTTCCATCATTTACTTTTCAGTATTTAATTTCCAGCAGTTTACTTTATGTCTTTTATTTTATTTAAGTTTTTACTACCCGTAAATATGTGTCATAACTAAGTCAGTTATTTGGGGTTGTGATGAAGTCCAATAACATCGGTTTATAAGAGGTTATTTTATGGTTTGGGTAATATAAAGGTTTATTTATTGAGCCTTAGTCCGAATGTTTTTTATTAACTGGCCATTAATAAAATTGATCTGGTAAACTTAAAATGAACTTGGAAAAGAGATTTTCGGTTTAAGACCCTAGATTCAATAACCCAGATCTTCCTTGAGGATAGATAACCCTTTAATAGATTTCCTTACAGGATAGAAATATACCTGTTGGGCGAGGGTAGCCATAATTTGAACTTAATCTTAATGAATTCAGATAACTTAATTGACATAGGAATATGATTAATTGGGTTACACTGGGTGTTTGTATCTGACCATCGGAAGAGGCTCTTACATAATTTCGTGTTCCAGGTTAATAAACCAATATATTACACAACCGTAAGATAACCACTTCATCTTTAAAAAAATGATATTGGAAGGATTCACAGCCCTGGATAGTTTTAAAATTGAATTTTCCTAAATCAATTTTTATGCAATTTTATGTACTTGTTTTAAATTTAAAATCACTTTCAAATCAAACAATTAATCCATCAGATACTTGTAAATATTTAACTTCATAAATAATAGCTTAGGTATTAAGTCATCGTGGGATCGATACTTTTTATACTACTTGAACGATATGTGCGCTTGCGTTATACGCGTGTGAAAATGTCGGTCAGCTAGCATGGAGGCAACCCATGTAAATTGTGTATATATTCAGATTTAGAGTGTTTTATTTTTTATGTGTTTAATTTTTGTAGGTAAAGTCACATTTCAGGATGGAAGACGTTCTCGTAAATCTTCACAAGGAATTTCCTTCTCCCCTCAAAACTCTCTGACGAAATTCTACAAAGCTTGCTTGGAACGAATGAGACTTCTGATGATGAAAGGTATTCCTAATTACATTCGTTAGATTATTGAAGCACGGGTCCGATTGGCAGGTGAGTCCTCTGACTCTATTATTTCATATCTTCTGGTTTAGGAAGAAACACCTATGCTAGGAAAAGAAGAGCTAAAAGACTAGGTGTTTGCTATAAATGTGCACACATGACATGTACTACTCGTTTTCATTCTTTAGGAATGGTGTTTGATAACCGTGAAGATAAAATTAAATTCATTAGGGATGGCATGATTAAAGAGTCTTTGGATGATATATCATTGACTCTTGAGACGCATTCCAGTGGATATGTGTATCATGCAATTCGCATGTTACATGAACAATTCCAAAAAGAAAAATAACATTTAAGTCTCGGGAATCTGACTCTAAAAGACCATGTTTGCCAATTTATAAGAAAATTGGATGGGAAGCTTGTCTCTGACGCATAGACGTCATTCAAGTCGTTACTTCTTGTAAATATTATTATCTCTTTATATTTATCTAATAATTATGATTTGTTTTGTTATTTTCTTTTATTTTCTCTAACATGATCCAGACTTTCAAGATATATTTTACCATTTAGCGAATAATTGTCATTTGGCAAGTACTAGTGCTATTATTACTCACTCTTTTTCAGGTTCTATAAATTCAACTAATCATTGCACTCTTGAAGGCATCCAGACTTGAGAAAAAAATACATAAAAAATAAAAATTGAAGCAACTTCAAGAGGACGAGTTGTAAACATTTGTGTGTTTTACAGTACTAGTGCTGGTTCTAAACCAGAATTCGTAGCGACAACACAAGAATTGGGTCGAGTCATAGCTGAAAGGAATATGCACCTAATATATGGTGGTGGCAATCTTGGACTAATGAGGTACGTTTCAAGGGCCGTACAGGAAGGAGGTAGTCAAGTTCTGGGAATCATCCCAAAACCTTTGCTAGAGGAGAATCTTATAGGACCATCAAACAGAGAGGAACTTATCGTACTAGGTATGTCTGAACGACTGGTAGAAATGATTAACCGTGTTGATGCTTTTATTGCTTTGCCAGGTGGCTTGGGTACGATGGAGGAAATGTTTACTGTACTATCTTGGGCGAACTTGAACATACACCAGAAACCGATTAAACTGTTTAATGCTGATGGATTTTATGATTTTCTTTGTGTGTTTCTTGATGATGCCCGGAGAAATGGATTCGTGTCGAAACCTGTAAAGATATCCTCTTCACTACCAGAACTGCCCATGATTTAATTGACCAACTTTTAGCCTTTGAACCACAAATTGACCATATCATTTCCAAGATTAACTGGTCTGATAATGATCGTGGTAAGAAGTGTCGGGTAAATCTGGATCTTAACCTTTAATTTTCTTTCGAGATGTAGAATTTCAGCTAACCAGGTACTATCTTCTAAACCCTTATTCTTCTTCTTTTTGAGACATTGGGGATAATGTCTCAATTAGGTTTGGGGGTTGGGGAATAGTTGACTAATATCTTGTATTTATTTTTTGTTATGTTGTTTTTATTTGATTTTTAGTCAAAATTTTTCAAAACATAAAAAAAATTATAAAAATCAAAAATATAAAAAAAATATATATTTTGTTTTTTTATGTTTTTAATTTGACTAATCAGGTGGAAATTAATGTTTGAGATAGCTGTGTAAAGAATTTACACTCCTGAGACGTATCTCAACCTATTTCCTAACAAGTTAATTTTTGTTTATTTCCTTTTGAATTATTTAATTTGTGAATTCTCCATAATACTGACTAAATTGGATCTTCATATGTTCAGTTGACAGATATTATCAACTGCATGGTAACATACGACCATGAGTTGTAAGTGAAAAATTTGTAATATTCAGTGCTCTAGTTTAATTGGAGGAAGCATCTAAAAAAAGCAATGGAAAAAAAAAACATCTGAGATCTGAGTAATTAAGTCCGTAGGGGTGTTTTAACACCTAGTGCCCTAAAGCCAACTGGTTTGGGAGTCACTGGCCCAAAGCTCGCTACATGGATTAAAGATGTTATAAAAAACACATCTGAGATCTGAGTAATTAAGTTCGTTGGAGTGTCTTAACACCTAGTGCCCTAAAACCAACTGGTTTGGGAGTCACTGGCTCAAAGCTCGCTACATGGATCAAAGATGTTATGAAAAAAAAAAGATATATGAAATCCGAGTAATTAAGTCTGTAAGGGTTTCTTAACACCTAGTGCCCTAAAGCTAATTGGCTTGGGAGTCACTGACCCAAAAATCGCTACATGGATGGAAGATATTGTATATAAAATAAAAAAAAAACCATTGCAAAAAAAAAGGTGTGAATTCTGATTTAACTTTAGGACAAAAATATTACTCTCTTTTCAACTACACTTATGAATATTGTGGGCACAATGATCTGATTAATACCTTGTTGGTTGTGTAAATGAAGAATGGTAAAAATAATCGGAGAATTTACTTATTTGGTAATTTAGAAAGAAAGAAAACAACTACTAACTTGGATAAGAAGTTTCACTTGTTTAGTCACTAACTTGTTTATTCTATTTTCTCTTGTCTTTTTGCTTTTATGTGCATTAGATTGACGTCTGTGGGCATCGTCACTGTAAGCCCTCACGAGACTACAACTCGTCCACTAGGGACACCTAAGGGTTTAAAGGCTTGTTGCATACGCTAAATGCAACCGCGATCCCTACGAAAGTGGCTTAGTTTAATTTTAATTATTTGTTGCATTTTATTTTATTGTTTTTCTAGAAGACTAGTAAAATGTTAGGTTTGGGGGTGTGATGAGCGAAAAATATATCATTATTTACCGCCCATTTTACTTAATATTTTGTATAGTTTCTCGAGTTTTATGAATGTTTTGATGTGTTTTAGTTTATTTTGCAAATAAAATAAAATCGGGACTGAATGGAATCAATCAGGACGAAATGTGGAACAAATAAGGGCAAAAACTGGACTTGACATTTTGATATTGGAGATTGGAAACTTGAAATGACATTCTAACGAAGTACAATTTCGGAAATTCCAACTTTGCACAATTTTCATATTTTGGCCATAACGTTTTACTCCAATATCGGATTGAGGTGATTTAAGTTCCAGATTAAAGAAGACTTAATGATCTACAACTTTGAAGTTCATAATAATTTCGAATTCGGAGGTTTCCATGACCGAAATTGATAAAATATTCATAAGTGTGTTATATGTAATTATTTAAGTCATTTTCAAAATAAAAAAATAAAAAAAATAAAAAATAGAAATTGTCAAACTTCTTGCATGTTTGGTGGAGGATTTGGTGCCATGTTTGATGCCATGTTTGGTGGAGCAATTGGTGGAGAAATTGGTGGAAGCCTTTAGATTTGCCTATAAATACCAAGCTAAACTTTGTAAATTTTTCATGCTTTCTTTGGAGGAATTTCTCCATGAAAACCTAAAGGAAATTGTCTTGTATATTTATTTAAGTTTTCTTGTATTTTCTTTTTATTTAATTAATAAAATTTTGTGTGTTTTCATTTATAGCGTTAGCAAGTAATCTCATTCTGCTGGGGTGAAAATGTGAGACTTTTAATATAATAAATTAGATTAATCTCCCTTATTTTAATTAAAATTTGGATTAATTAGTTACCGCCTATATGGCCGGTTTAAGTGACAACCATATTTACCGCCTATATGGTCGGTTTTACATTTCAGACGTAGTTTCCGCCTATATGGTTGGTTTAGGTAATAACCTTGTTACCGCCTATATGGTCGGTTGGATTTAATTGAGACAAATAGAATTACCCCCTTTATGGTCTGGTTAAATATAATTATTTAATCGGTAAACATTGACAATAAGGGAGATTTCTAATTTTGAAATATTAAAAGTGGATCCTCTAACCCAACATTTTCTTTCATTATTGTAATTTTACTTTTATTTATCTCCAAGTTATTTTTTTATGATGTTTTGTTTATTTAGGTGTTTAGTAATCCTAAGTATGTTTTGTAACTAAACTTATTAACTGGGGTTGTGATTAATTCCAATATCACTAGTTTATAAGGGGTTATTTTGTATTTTGGGTAAGATAAATGTTTATTTATTAAGTCTTAAGCTTAATGCTTCTTGTTAACTGGCCATTAATAAGATTGATCTGGTAAACTTAAAATAAAATTGACGGAGGAATTTTAGGTTTCAGCCTTAGAGTTAATAGCCCACGATCTCCCTTAAGGATTAGATACCCCTCAATAGATTTCCATCCATGATAGACATATACATATCGGGCGGGGGTAGCCACAATTGGAACTTAATCTTAATGAATTCAGGTAACTTGATTAATATATACATATGATTAATTAGGTTACACTGGGTACTTGCATCTGACCATCGACAAAGGCTTTTGCATAATTTCGTGTTCCAGATTAATAAACCAATATATTGCACAAACATGAGATAACCACTTCATCTTTAAAAGATATTGGAAGAATTCACAACCCTAGATAGTTTAATAATATTGAATTTTCCTTTAATTTACATTCGTACTATTTTATTTACTTTTTTAGTTTAAAATCACCATCCAATCAACAACTAATCTATTAGATACTCGTAAACATTTGGCTTCATAAATTAATAGCTTATGTATTAAGTCCTTGTGGGATCGATACTTTTTATACTACTTGAGAGATACGTGCACTTGCGTTATACGTGTGTGATCACGCCGATCAGTGGCTACTACTATTGACAAATTCATAGTTTTGGGGGCGAAGGCTGTTTGTGATTTGTGAATTGTTGAAGTGTTAGGAATTTTAGGGTTAAATTTAGGAATTCTTGAAAATTAGGGGAAATTCTGCTGAACTTTTTTCAAAAAATAAAAAATAGCCCCAATGAGATCGAGGACCTCAGTGACATCCGGACCGAGTTTCGATGCCACTAAATTTTTATCAGCAACTTCTGAGCGTCGTTATGAAAAAGGGATGAGACAAAAAGTCCCAATTAAGGAGAGGGGTTTCGATATAGACCCCGAGAAGTACCCCCAAATTGATATAATTATCGCCATCAGGCATTGGCATAAGCTTTGCCAGCAGCCTACCCCAGCCTGCATACCAGTAGTTTGTGAATTTTACGCCAATGCTTATGAGCATCAGGCATATCAGGTGCTAGTTAGAGCTCAACAGGTGATGTTTGACAAATCTACAATTAATCGGTATTATGGGTTGCCTGATATGGAGGTAGATGAATACACTTAAGGCATAGAGCATCTGGACATGGCTCATCTAACACAAACACTTTGCATCCCCAATGATGTTTGGGATATTAGCAGCAATGGGGAATATTTGAAGATGAGCTCACGATATCTTAAGCCAGATGCCAGGGTTTGGTTTCATTTCCTTACCCGCATATTACTTCCAGACGCCCATATCACCAATGTAACCAAAGAACGAATGATCATGTTGCACTCTCTGTTGGAGGGACATACTATTGATGTATGAGGTCTAATATCAACCAATATCGTTCGGGCGACATATTCTGCTCAAACTGGCCTGTTGTACTACAGCTTGATCACAAACCTATGCATGTTGGCTAGGGTGCTCGTCGATCCTAGGGAAGAAATGATGCAGTCCATCACTGTATTGACCTATAGAATAATTCAACAACTCCAAGCAGAGAGGCCAGCTTAGGCCGGCTCTTCCTCAGCACCTGCAGCTCCATAACAACAACCTCAACCTACACGGAGATCATCATGGCCAGGCTCTATGTAACATCGCTTAGATCAAATGGAATCTCGCATTGACTTATAGTACAAGACAGTATAGCCACGAGGTAATTGCTTCAACAAATGGTTCACCATCTCAACATAAGCGATGAACAGAGTCCTGTATTCCCTGACCTTCCAGGGGATGACAGTGAGGATGACAATGGGGCAGAGGCATGAATCACCACGGTAGTGTTGTTCCATTCTCTTTATTTTATTTTCTAATACATTGGGGACAATTCTTGGTATAGGTTTGGGGGTGAGGTTGTTTATTTTTATCTTTAAAAAAATGAATGATGAATAAAAACTGACCAAGCTCTTACTTAGTAACCGAGCATCTTCCACTTATTAACCAGATATTTTGCCTTAGTAAGTAGTGATCGTTCGCGTCAAACGGTGAAGCTTCAAAAAAACCACACTCATTTTACACATATTGTAGCAGACAGAATAATTTTAGATAGTCAGGTTGGTTTGACCCATCAACTACTGAGAATTGAGACAAATTCACCTAGTTAATAACTTAAAATCGAAGTTGTTTGCAGAGTTATTCACACACACTCTTGAAGTCTAATTTAGATACTTTATTCAAAGGAAAGGATTTTAGTTGTGGTATGCATTTTGAAGGTTCCTTTAACTTTGTTGCTAGACATTCTCTAAGGATATTGTATATATCGTTGTTATTTTCGTTTATTTTTTTTATTTTTTTTCTTTTTGTTTTGTTTTTATGTGTGATTGCATGTGCATGATTGACGTTTGTGGGTATCGTCGCTGTAAACCCTCACAAGATAACAACTCGTCCATTAGGGACATCTAGGGGTTTAAAGGCTTGTTGCATATGCTAAATGAAACCGTGATCCCTACGAAAGTGGCTTAGATTAATTTATTTTAAGTTGTTTATTTCATTTTGTTTCGTTTGTTTTGCTCTAGGACTAGCAAAATGTTAGGTTTGGGGGTGTGATGAGCGAAAAATATATTAGTATTTACCGCTCATTTGGCTTAATATTTTGTTTAGTTTCTCGAGTTTGATGAACGTTTTGATGTATTTTTGTTTATTTTACAGATAAATAAAGTTTTGAGACTAAATGGAATTAAATCAGGGTTAAAACGGTGAAAAATGACAAAAAAAGTAAAATGAGAAATTTATTGTTCATGAGTCGCGACGCGCAGGACTTCTTCGCCGCGACGCGTACTAAATAATGCATTACCGACATACGTCATCACTTGCTTCATCATTGCATCATCAATGTAGCGCGCGTTGCGACGCCCAAGCCTTTTCCATCGCAATGCACCGATGAAATAATGCAGCCATCATTTATTGTGCACGCGTCGTGACGTAGAGCACCCTGCGCGTTGCGACGCATACCAGATTTTTTGTCTATAAATTCCAGCTGATTTCATTTTCCATTTTCATACTTTCTTTAGCTTTCTTAATAAGGAATTGAGGATTGTATCTTGTTTGTATATATTTATAGTAATGTATTTTTATTTTTAGTAGTTGTAATATTAGTTTATTTATTTTATCTTTCTTTTATGTTTTGTAGTTAATTTCCGCTGGGAGAAGGGTTAAACTTTTATTATGATAATTTAGATTTATTTCCCTTATTTTATAATATATAAATTATCTTAAAACCTGACTTAATTGGATATCGCTTTTATGGTCGGTTGGACTTAATTAAAATATTCTTAATCCTGACTTAATCGGGTACTGCCTTTATTATCGGTTGGATTAAATTAAATTTGACTTAATTGGATACCGCCTATATGGTCAATTGGTAATTCATGCAAATTTATATATTATAATAAGGGAGATTTCTAGATTTGAAATATTAAATCTAGAAATAAGGACTTGACAAAGTGACTAGTTAAAATAATCAGTAGATGATGAATGACTGTTTGCCTATATATCTGTTGTTGTCTGCATTTATTTATGATGTGTGATATGATGATAAAAAAAATGAATGACGAATAAAAACTGACCAAGTTCTTACTTAGTAACCGGGTGTCTTGCCTGGCCAGTAGTGACTATTCGCGTCAAATGATGCGGCTTGAGTTAGTTAATAAATAAGCTTCCACTTAGTAATCAGACATCTTGCCTCAGTAAGCAATGATCGTTCGCGTCAAACGGTAAAGCTTAAAAAATTCATACCTCACTTTACGCATATTGTGGCAGACAGAACAATTGTTAGATAGTCAGGTTGGGTCATAAACTACTGAGAATTGAGACAAACTCACCTAGCTAATAACTTAGAATCGAAGTTGTTTGTAGAATGATTCACACACACACTTAGAGTCTGATTTAGATACTTTGTTCAAAGGAATGAATTTTAGTTGTAGTATGTATTTTAAAGGTTCTTTTAACTTTGTTGCTAGACATTCTCTAAGTACAATGTATATATAGCTATTATTTTCTTTTATTTCTTTCTTTTGTTTTGTTTTTATGTGTGATTGCATGTGCATGTAATTGATGTTTGTGGGTATCGCCGCTGTAAGCCCTAACGAGACTATAACTTATCCATTAGGGACACCTAGGGGTTTAAAGGCTTGTTACATACGCTAAATGCAACCATGATCCCTACGAAAGTGGCTTGGTTTAATTTAGTTTTAGTTGTTTATTTCATTTTTTTTTATTTTGCTCGAGGACTAGCAAAATATTAGGTTTAGGGTGTGATGAGTAGAAAATATATCAATATTTACCTCCCATTTGACTTAATATTTTATTTAGTTTCTCGATTTTGATGAACATTTTGATGTATTTTTGTTTATTTTACAGATAAATAAAGTTTTGAGACTGAATGGAATCAAATCGGGATTAAAACGGTGAAAAATGGACAAAAGGGGCAAAGAGGAAATTTTATGTTCACACATCGCGACGCACAGGACCTCTGCGTTGCGACTTGGCCTTAATTATTCAACTGCCAACACACGTCATCGCTTGCATCATCACTATAGCACGCGTCACGACGCGCAACCTTCTCTGCGTCGCGACACACATCAATAATTCAGCTGCCGACAACCGCCATTTATTGTGCACACGTCGCGACGCATAGCACCATATGCGTCCGCAGACCGAATTTTTTGCCTATAAATTGAAGCTGATTTCATTTTCCAAATTCATACTTTCTTTAGCTTTCTTAATAAGGAACTGAGGATTGTATCTTGTTTGTATATATTTATATTAATGTATTTTTATTTTTAGTAGTAGTAATAATAGTTTGTTTATTTTATATTTCTTTTATGTTTTGTAGTTAATTTTCGCTAGGGAAGGGTGAAATTTTTATTATGATAATTCAGATTAATCTCCCTTAAATTATAATATATAAATTATCTTAAAACCTGACTTAATTGGATGCCGCCTTTATGGTCAGTTGGACTTAATTAAATTAATTTTAACCTGACTTAATTGGATACCGCCTTTATGGTCGGTTGGAATTAATTAAAATATGACTTAATTGGATACCGCTTATTGGCCGATTGGTAATATAATACAAATTTATATATTATAATAAGTGAGATTTCTAGATTTGAAATATTAAAGGTGGATCCCCAAACCCCATCATTTTATTTTTAATCTAGGGAAGTGATGAAACACAATATTCATGAGTTTAATAATTGATTTAATTATATTATGTGTGATGTTTTGGCTTGTTTATTGAATGATAACCTTAATGCTTCTTGTTTCCTAATCACCAATAATGTTGTAAACTTAAAATGAACCTGACGAATGGATTTTAGGTTTCAGCCTTTGATTCCATAGCTCATGATCTCATATTAAAGATTTACTTTCACGATATGAATATATCTGTCGGGCGTGGGTAGCCATAATTGGAACTTGACCTTAATGAATTCGGGTAACTTAGTTAACATGGGAATATAGTTAATTGGGTTACTTTGGGTGTTTGCATTCGACCATCGGAAGAGGCTTATGCATATCTTCGTGTTCCAAGTTAACAACTAATATATTACACATGTATAAGAGAATCAATTCATCATTAGAATAATATTGGGTTGATTCACAACCCTAGATGTTTTCTTTATATTAATTTCCTTTGTTTTATTTTGTATTTTTATTTATTTATTTTAATCAAATCCAACTTCAACCAGCAAATAATCTCTTCCAACCTCATTAGATACTTGTAAATAAACAGCGTCAATAATTAATAACAATTGTAAAAATTAAGTCCTCGTGGGATCAATATTTTTATACTACTTGAGCGATATGTGCGCTTGTGTAACGTGTGTGATTTCACCGGTCAGTTCTCTCTCTGGTCCATTCGTAATTTAGAGTCTTTACTCCATTAAAGTTTCCACTTTAACGATGGCTTCTAATTTTTGGTTCGACTTACTGTGACTTCGAACTATTTTATTTCATGCTTCATTTCTATGTTCTATTGGACTTATTGATTCGTCCATCTCGGGATTCATCTATTTTGTCAAATACTTATCTTTACTAGTCTCATTGGTCTCTTATGGGTAAGCCGTCCTTCCCAATTTCACTACTTCTGTCTTAGAATTTTAACGTTATGCGAACTGAGTTCTCGTAATATTATCTCTTTCTATGATGACACAGGCTAGAACAATCATCATACGTCTCTAAGGGTGTCGTCATTTCTTTTTTTGGTATTTTATGTCTTGATGGAGCCTATTACTTATGTAGGGTAGGTAAAAGATAAACTCTTGCAAGACAACTTCTTCAACCAATATTACTAAAGGATAATAATTTGGGTAGCTTAGGGTCGCATCCGTGTCGGGTTTTTCAGGATAAAGTAACTAATTACTTCCGCTTACGGCCTCTATTTGCTTGCATGCGGGGTCTGGGTTTGGGACTTATAATCTCTTCTCCCTTTTTGACATCTCATATCTATCGGAACTCCCATGTCAAATTCTGATTTCTTACCTCTCTTATAGTACTAACTATCATTTGCTATTCAGAGGGCTCGCCATCTATACGGGGTACTCAAAGGCTAATGATCTACCTTGAAGGAACTTTCTAAAGAAGGAAGAAACCTTACAAAGGAGATGAGATCTTACATGGGTCTATTTGGCACTTTTACTCTTACTCAGGTTTACTATATTCGTTTTTACTGTTATAAGTTCTAGTATTTTCTTTATCATCTACTTATGTATCCTTCCCACTTACTGTCTCTGGTTACTTGAGTATCTATATATCATTCTTTATTTTCATTCTAGCTTTCTCTTTATATTTCTACTTTCTTGGGTGAATATCTTTAAAATTTTACTGCCTATTTTCATAACTTGCCTTGGGATGTTTCGAAAATGAACCAGGGTAACTACGGAAGGAATTTGAAAGAATACAGTCACTTCATATGAAGGATATTCGAATAGTTCAGGAATTCTTACTAACTTGTCTATAGAACTTTGAGGACGTACTCGAGGATCGGATACTGGAGAGGTAGTACCTAGCTTACTAGTACCCCGGGCATACTACGTATACAAGACCCCAACACTCTACCCACTCCAGTCATTGACTCCCTAGACCATGTTCTGATACCATCTTTGTAACATCTCCAATAAGGGAGATGCTACCGGCAAGGAATAAGTCGTATTATTCCCCTGAGCCTCTGATTTTCTAACTATAAACAACATTGTTACTCTATTCTTAAGCATAATCTTATATATGGACCATTGTCCAAACCATGACATAGAGTATAAAATAGCACACACATCTAAAACTTAACATTACTTATCTTAACAACTCTTTACATAAGTACATGTACACAACTTTGTTATACAATTATCTGAAACTGGACTATACTAAACTTAACTGAATTATATTTGTGACTCGACTTGATGGACCAAACCCTTTAGTGACTGCCATCAGTATCCGTCCCTTTAAGCTCGTCCTCCGGGAATACCTGTAAAACAAAGAAACTGGGAGTTGGGTGGGTTAGATCATTTGAACGATCTAAGTGAGTGGATAATTAAAATAAAAATTGATGTACTTTTATGAAAACTCTTGGTTCCTAAACTGGCATTAGAAATCATCTTTTTCTGAAAGCTCTTTTCTTTTCTGAAAACACAACTATTCCTGCAAAACTCTGAGTCTTTTCTGTAAATCTAATTTTTCTTTCTGAAAATCTTTTATAAAACTCTCATTTCTGAAAACTGCATCTTAGAAAACTCATTTCTTGAAAATCTGGCACTGAAATATGTCTCTGAAAACTGTTTCTAAAATATCTGTTTCTGAAAACTGTCTCTGGAAAAACTGTCTTTGAAAAAACTAACGCATGGGGGCGTTACGTATCGTCGTCCCCCATACGCCTAACTAGTGGTCTTGGGGCGTTACGTATCATCATCCCCTAAGCCACTGAACTAGAGTCAGGAGTGCAGATCTATGCTACTGCCTGACCTTGAACTAGGATCTATGGGCATCTGTCATCCATAGTCCTGAGCATGTTAGGGTGAAGCTGGAATGAATTTAAACTATTTTGGGGAAATTTCTGATCTCACGTCGCGACGCAAGGCCTTGCGCATCGCAACGCTCATAATTCCAAAATGAATGCATGAAAATTTCCAGTGTCCATCATGACGCAAGTCCTTGCGCGTCGCGATGTTGCGAATCCAGAAACGAATCTACATAAATTCCCCAGTGCGCATCGCATTGCTAGGCCAAAACTTCAGGGTCTGACATCAACTTTTTCATGTCTAGTTGCCCAAATACACTTCCATACTATAACTTTTACACAAACAACTCTTTAAACCTCCATATTCAAACATCATATACCATCATCAAATGAGCCCTTAAATCTCTTAAATCTCAATTCATTCAAAATCTAAGATTTCCATAAACTTGGACATTTTCTTAATACAATTAGTTTCCTAGTTTATTGTCCACCTAGATGCAATCTTTAACATGTCAATAACTCTAACATAGCATCACTTAATCAAAACTCTACAATTCAAGTTTTGGGTCAAGATTCCTCACCTCAACCCATTGGATTTCTTTCACCAATCAAGCCTTCTATGCTTGCTATTCCTCTTCTTGATTTGTTATGTGTTGATTTCCATATGCTTCTTCTTTAGTTTGGGTGAGAAAATGGCTTCTCCTCTTTCTTTTCCTTCTTCTTTTCTCTTCTTCCTTCTCATGTTTCCTTTTCCTTTTTTTTTTTCTCCTTTTGAAGATGCAAAAATAGTACCCTTTATATACTTGGGGCTATTAACTTATTTTCTTCTTCTTGACTTGTTTATTCATTTCTAGAGAATTCTAGGGGGTTTGAGGGATATTTAGGGTTATTGGGCCATAATGAAGGAAAAGTTGGGCTTGGATTTAAGGAGTAATTTCCTTATTTATGCCTTATTTTCGTCATTGTGCAGAATGTCTGATAAAGTCACCAAATTCGACCTAGTGCTTCTCAGAATTTGGAACACTATTCAACACGGATGTTGTAGAACCCGGTCTTAGCTTTCCTATGATATAGAATTCATAAAAAATGAAGTTCGTATGAGAAAGTTATGGCCCAAATATCGGGAACTGTCCGGAGTGGAATATCGTACCATTTCGCATCGGAGTCTCAAAGAATTTACCGTTTGTCCCCAAAGTCATTTCATTAGTGTATCTATGTCCCAACATAATTTAAACTATGCAACACTCGTCCCCATAGTTTAACCACAGTCGATATTACCGGTCGTTACAAGATATAATGGTTAACCAATTTTATACCTAGCTCCTTTACGAATCTATTATGGAAGATCATTGCATAGGTAATGACTATATCAATGGATGGATACTTTGAGTAATTAATTCTATAATTCTGAGAGTGCAATTCTGGGTATTTAGTGGAGTTACTCCAGAATTAATAATTTGGTTTGATTATAAAATAATTTATAATTAATCGACGGAATTATTGGAGCTTAGAATTATAGGTTCATCGGTCCCCTCGTCGCCTTCTATCACTGTTCGAACGATAATAATTGCGAAAAAAAATAGTTGTGACTTATATAAAATAATTATGAATTATTTTACACTCTAATTATTTCATATAACTCTTATTTGGAAATTATGACAAAAGTTGTTATAATATATTTATCAATAGATAATGTATCTATTTATTAATTTATGAAAATTAATATTTAATTAATTTGATTAATTAAATTTTAATTTAATGAGATAATATTTTCTAAAAGTTGAAATTTTGAAAATTATTATTTTAAGAAATTATCTTTAATAAATTATGAGATAAATATTAAAGGATTTTATTTTGATTTTTTGAAAATCAAAATTAATAATATCCTTAATGGATTTGCTTGACATGATTTTGAAACGATACGAATTCTATTTGATCAAAAGTTGATCCGGAAACGTGAGCTGTGCTGGGAAGGCATTGAATCACTTTTTGATCAAAAATCAAAAAGAAGAATAACAACAAAGAAATAGCAAAAACGTGAGTGTTTTGGGTGAGAGAAAAAGAAAAAGGAAAAAGTTTTCTTTTTCTTTTTCTTTGTTTTTCCTTGTTTGGTTTTTTAGAAAATCATAAAGAAAATTACGCTAAGGATTCTTCTCATGTGTGGAGTACACGAATCCTTCACAAAAATTAGAGTGTTCTTCGTAATTATTTTCACGCCCACATGTGCCGTTGGAGGTAAGGATATAAGTCGAGGAAGTTCGTGGTTCAAAGAATCGTGATTCAAATAGATCCAGATCTAAAGGTATATTTCTTACTTGAGTTCTAAATATTATATATTATTAATGTACTAGAAAATACGGATCTGATTTTTATTGTTCATATAAAATAAATTTTTTATGTTACTGAACATGGTTTCTGCTGCGCATGAACTCCGAAAACCAAGAAATGATATCATGAGCGGTCGTATTTATTCTAGTATATTAATAAGAATGATTTATTGTAAATCATTTTAATATGTATGTAAAAGAGTAGGCTATGCATTTTTTTTAATTATCATGTGATGATGAATGTATGGATATTAATAGTTAATTGTATGGTTGACTTTGGGTTATGATTTTAATTTTTGATTTTATATATTGGATATGTAAACCCAAAAAATTAAATGGGTATTTCTTTTTGTAATTGTAAATTATATGTAATTATTGGAGATGAACATCAATCCAAAGGGACGATGGACGAAAGATAATATATTACACAAAATATAAATATTTTTCCCAATTTTTTGTTATTACTGCAATGTGCAGTAGTGAGACTGCTGCACAGCGCACTGCTACATGAGCAGCAATCTCGCTGCTGCACATATATGCAGCAGCCAGCCGCACAGTACGGCGATTTTGACTGCCCACTGTGTGGTAGTAAAATAATAATAATAAATTATTTTTTGTGTGAAAGTCACTTAGAAATTTAATTATATTTTTTCCAGATTTGAGATTAATGTAATTTTATTTTGGTTGTTTGTAATTTTAGAAATACCCAAATTGTCAACTCGGTTAATATCCAAATTTATTTATTTTGTGTGAATTATAAAATGTTTATACTAATGCATATTTTAAATGTCATATAGAATTAGCACAATGCATACTCTTGCATTATAACATGTCATACATACATGTGCATTTTCATAAATTTATTTATGATATTAAATGGTTTATAATTCGATTAAAAACTATTTTAGAATTTTATCGATTTGTCGATTAAATTAAATAAAATTTGTGAATTAATTTTTAATCGTTAAAATTTGTAATGTCACAAAATTTAGTTCTAAGCATTTATAATAG
>SKCR01027322.1:0-50766 GCA_019454045.1 Zanthoxylum bungeanum | reverse complement strand
TTTGGAAATTATATAAACCCTTTTCACTTTTTTTTTGGTAATTTCTTCTCTCTCTCAATTTACGGTTTTTGGCTTTTGGCGCCAAAAAGCTTTCTTCTTCTCTCTCGGTCTTGGACCGTTTTTCTCTCTGTTTTTCTGGTTTCACCGAGCAAGATGGAGATGCAAAGATCTTGTTGCAAGATCTATGTGATAGCACTCATGGAGGGAATACATAGGTGTGATAGGGAAACGAATTTATGAGCATGGAAGCTTGAAGCTTGGAGCTTCAATGGATATGACCATGGCCGAATCATGGAGGACAACCAGCCCAAAACCGAGCAGCCCCACTGCTGAAAAAGCCACTGCCGAGCAATGGAGAGAGGCAGAAAACGCATTCTTGTTCTTCTTCGCACAAAACCGATCTATGTGAGTATGATTCTCGCCTTACTTCTTTGATGTGTTCATGCGTTTTTATGCTTGATTTCATGATCTTGGGACCTATATTAGAAACTCAACAATGGTATCAAGCATTGATCAGCATGAAAAAAGTTAGGGTTAAAATGGGGTAAACTCGATTTAGGCATGATTTGGTGAATTGTTTGATGAAGTATGCTTGAATGAGGTTGAATTGAAGTTGTGTATGATCAATTTCATGAAATTGGATTGGATTCAATTTTCCCTAAATTTTGGGCATGACAAATGGGTAAAATCAATTGAAGCATGATTTGATTAAATTGATTGATTAAGTATGCTTAAATGTTGTTGAATTAATGATTGATTGGATCAATTTGAAGAAGAAATTATGTTTGGAACAAATTTCCGCCATTTTTTATGTTGGCCATTAAAGTGACAAATTTGGTTAAACTTGATTTTGAGATATTTTGTGAAATTGATGAATGAGAATGCTTAAAGTATGTTTAATTTAAGATTGATTGGATCAATTTGTTGAAATTGTGTTTGAACAAATTTCCCCAAATTGCTTATGTTGGCCGAAATTAAAGAACCCTAAATTTCTTGGTGATTTTGTTTGTTGATCATTGGATGACTTAAAACAATTGGGTAATGTTGTTTTGAAGTTCAATTTGATTGAATTTGATTTGGAACATTTTTCCCAAATTAAAGTGGCTTGGACGAATTCAATTGATTTGAAATTCATTGTGTTTTGATTTTAATTCATTGGATGAATTGAATTGATTTGGGAAATGATGATTGTGGATTCGATTGGATTGAAACCGAATCGGATTGGAAAACCCCTAATTGCCGAGAACAAAAGCATGTAAATTGGGTTTGATTTTAATAATTGTGTTGGACCACTATTTAATGTTAAAGTGCATGATTAAGTATGCTAATTGATGTTTTAGAAATATTAATTGGGTGGTTAATTGTGTATTACACTTAGGTTAATTAATTATGGAATTAGAATTTTATAAGTTAATTAATTGGGCTTATTTTGGAAATTGAGCCTTTAAGGTTGTGATTGGGCTTTGGACTTTGTTGTACAAAGTTGAGTTTAGGCAAATTTGGTTGGATCCAATTGGGCCTAAAACCGCATCCATAAAGTCCAATTATGACTTAATGACCTTAATTATTTAATTGGGCCTAATGGGCCAAAATTGATTTCTAGGCTTATGGGGTAACTCCCGGATTGGATTTTGGTTTGTTCGGTTTGACCCGAGTTGACCAAAAGTCCACGCCTTATAGAAATTAATTAAAAGCCCATTGGACTTTAATTAAATAAACATTAGATGTTAATCGGGCTTTGAGACCCGTTGCGATTAAATTGGAATTTAAGTCGTAAAGGTTCGTTAATAAAAGTGTTATTTATTTGGAATTAAATAGTGAATTAGAATTAAATGCGTATTAAATTGGATTTAATTATGTAGTTTAATTTAATTCAAGAATTCGTACTTTGAGTACTTATTCGCAAAACGAGTTTGACTCGAGCAAAATCAAATCGTTGTTTGAACATTGGATGATCACTAATTATCAGATTAATTAATTGGATTAGATTGATTGATAACATGCTTGTGTGAATACATGGTTGCGATGCATGAATAATGTATATCGGATGGATATTAGTCGGGTGGGACAATTTTGGAAATTGTAATAAATTTGATTTATTAATTGGACCTGCGTGTCCAGCCTTATCACTCTATACTCTTTGTATTCTCTTCTCACCTATTCCCCTCAATGTAAATGAGGTTTCTTTAGGAAGTGTAGTGTAACGGGTAGAAAGTAATACCAGTGCTAGCTGGAGAGAGAAAATGAGAGATTTGATCTAGGATCAATGTAAAGTATCCATCCGCATATCATTATTATTTTATTTCATATGCGCTTTATTATATGTTTAGAATGCATGTTTAAGGGTGTATGATGATGAGACCTTAATAAAGATAATAAATTGGTAGTCAATTGCACGCGAAAAACCCTCGCTCAATATCAAGTGTTTTTCCTTCCATTGAGTGATTCTCACTCAAGATCCGAGATTGGCATTGGGTTGTTGGCCAAGTCAAGCCCTTTGTCCGTCGAAGATGTGTTTTGAATCACGAGAGCTTTGTTCCATATCGGTGTCTTGTCCAAGTTGTGGTTTGTTGGCCAAAGTCAAGACCACGTCTTGTCCATCGACATTGATTACGAAGCTTTCCATGGTCAATGGGTCACACTTGACTGGGATCACTAGGTTTGTTGTGCCAAAGCCAAGGCTTAGTTGATTCAGAGGAAAAGGTTAGGTAATACATTGGATGTATTGGCATATATAAGATATATGTTTAGGATTTGGATATCCGCCTACTGGATCTAGGAATTGGATGGGATCCAATTGATCTTCGAGATCTACCTAGTTAATTATATACAATTTGTTGGCCAAAGTCAAGATTGTGTGATATTTAACGGGATCCTAGCCCACTAGGAAACACGGTTTCCCGAGTACTCGACAAAGGGTTAGAGGCTCGCCGAAAAATAGTGGGAGGCAAGAATTGAATTTGCAATACTCGTTCAATTACTCGCCATACGCGCTCATTCAAATTATTTCGTCGTTAGATTAAATGTTAGTTGGACTAATATTTAAATTGTTGTTTTTATAAACAGTTGGACTGTATTATATTTGATTATATATAATTAGATTATATTAATCAATATATTTGAATTAATTAATTTCAGTTTACAGTTGATTTTATAGTTGGACTATAGTAATCAATGTAATTGAGGTTAATTAATTTAGATTATATTTGATTATATAGTTGGACTATTATAATCATTATAATAAATAGTACCACAAATCGTTGATTATATAGTTGGACTATTAGAATCAAGATATAAAAATGAAAGATTAATGTTTAAGACATAATCCTGGGCGAAAATGTATTTAAAACGGTTTTATTTTTCAAATTGGGAATAAATTTCAGGATGGTCCTGAAAACTAATAACTTATTTTATTTGATAAAATAACGTATTATGCCTAAGCCTGGAGTTAAGCAAATAGTAGAGCATAATCTTTGGAAGATCATGTAATGATAATTAAGTGCTTAATCCATTATGTTTGTCATAATTATGTTCACAGCAAGTATTAAAATTTGATTTTAGATACTTAGTGTGGTACATAAAATATATATATTGATGTTCAGAATCTATTTTGAACAGGATACTGACTTCAATTGAGATATCTGCGAATTGAAAACGGGACGAAAGTCGCTGTTTTAACCGTAGATATCTGAATTTAGGAACTACCTTCGGGTTAGTACTTAAATTTAGAAACTGTTATAATGTAGCTAGTTTGACTAGAAATATTATCTCTATATCGCGTATAACCGCTGCGGGTGTACCTTTATATTCTAGAACACTAAAGTGTTTCATTATAAAAGATGATATTGAGATAAACACATTAGATGTGAATAACAGAATTTATATTTTGAATATAAATGATATCTCAATTATATAACATGACAAATAAATAGCTCAAATTGTTTTGATCAGTTAAGAAACTTAATTGTGGCATAGTTGTCAGGGACACTACTAAACAAGAATCGTATATCCGCACTTTTGAAGAGCGGGTACCAGGACTGATTTGATTCCATTCAAATAAAGTCTACGAATCTAGTCTATTTGGGCAAAGTGCCTAAAACACTATTTACTTGGTAAAAGTGTGTAATGCCACCGATCTGTTAGCCCTATTCATAGTGAAGCAAGTGGGCCCATGTCTAGCTAGGCTAGATATGGATTTGAATATTTCGTGACCTATACGGATGTGGCATCGCGTATGGTTATGTGTTTCTTTTGAAACATAAATCGGAAACTTTTAGAGTTTCGACACGAAATAGACAAATAGATCGGCTAAAGTATTAAACCGTCATGGTAAGACTGTAATGGAAAATACTTAAGCAATAAGTTTCTAGTTTTTATGAAAGAGTATAGTATTCTTTCAAATAAGGACTCCTCCCGGAATACGTCAGTTTGACGGTGTGTCCGAACGGATTAAAGGAATTTTGTTAGACATAATAAGGTTAATCACGGGTCGCTCTGAGCTACCATTTCCTTCAACGGATAAGCTTTAAATAGTGCAAGAACTTATTTTGAATAAGGTTCCATAACAATCTGTTTGACAGATATCATATTAGATATGAACGGGAAAGAAACCGGGTTTCTCATTCCTGATAATTTGGGTATGCTAGGCATATGTTTGGATGATACCAAACTAAAACCCAAATAGGATAAGTGCCAAATGTAGGTTATCCTAGGGATACCATAAGTATTGTACTTATACATCTCACAAGAGAACAATTAGATTTTTACTCACCATACGGTTTTCCTGAAAGGAATACCGATATGCAGTGGTAAGTGGGAGGATAGTATAACTCGATGGAAATCGGAGTAATACTGTTCAAGGCACTGAATCTTAATGGAACATGAATAGTTCATCCAGGATGAGACTATTACCATTAATCTTCGAATACACAAGAACCGCGTAGGTCAGATAGAGTCAGAAAACAACCTGGGGTATGGGTTCTGATCGCACCTCATAAAGATGTTTTCTTATTGAGGAATACTAACTGACTACGTATGAGGAAGTGATACAAGGTATCAACTCCCTAATTATGGCAAAGTGTCATGTAATCCGAAATGGATTCCATGTATATCAACCAGTTTGGATACTAGTTGATGTACCACAAGGCATTGTGCCTATTGATACTATAGTCTTCTAGGAAGACATACATGGATGGACAACATACCAACGTATAAAGCTAGGCTTTAACGGAAAGGTATCGTTATCAACATTGTGTTGATTACGATTCAACTTTTTACCTGTTGCCACGGTAAATCCATTTGGATAATGCAGATTATTCGATCCATGATTGGATTGAAGCAAGCATTAGGTTCTTGGAATTATCGTTTTGATATAATCATAATGATATGATTTAATTCAAAACGAAAATAATTCTAGTGTATATATAAGAAGGTTAGTGGGAGCGCACTGATAGTGGCTGTCCTATAAAATAATGATAATACGTCATTTCTTGGAAATGATATTCCCATAAAATAAATATCGGCGAAAGCTTGGCTTTCGCAATATCCTAGAAACCGTACATTGAAAAATGTACAAGACCTGGTGTATCATACGCTTTGAGCATATGGATTCACAAACAGGCCAATCCGAGTGATAGTCACTGGATTGATGTTAAGAACATCCGTTAGTATCTTAGAGAACTAAGGATGCTGTCTTAGTCTATGGAGAATGAGAACTTGAAGTGACTGGGGTCACTGTAGCAAGTTTCCTATAACCGATAAAGATGACTAAAAGTCGCAAACGGTACTATATAGTTTGAATAGCGGTACAGTGAGCTGGAAATCTTCCAAGTAAGATACTGTTACCGAATAAAACAACAAATGCGGGTTGTTGCTGCAGGCTGAAGCAGCAATAGAAGTCATTTGGGTCGATACAAATCTAATTAGATTAGATATAGTTCTGTTAGCAGCCGAGCTAGGCGTCAGCACATGCTAAAGAATTAATGGTCTCATCAACGATCCAGATACATACTTAGATACTCATCTGATTCATTCGGATCATATATCGTGGCGATGTGATGATCGATATCGAAATCGCTCAAGCATATCATGATAATAATCAAATCCGCTGACGAATGCATTTCTCAGCAATTTGAGCCAACCGTACATAGTTCGGGTGTAGGACACTTGAGTGACTGGCTATGTGCCAAGTGGGAGATTGTTGGACAAAATGACCCATAGCGTCACTATTTGCACAGATCATTGTGTTGTTGTAGCAAATTAACTATGTGACAAGGAAATTGCACTCTCATCATTTGTGATTAGATCACCATAGATATATAAATGAAGAGAGGTCCCTATGATTAGTTCCTGGACTGAGAATGATATGAGACAGTATCAGTCCCCGAAGGTTTAATCATTAAATATCCCTAGGCGGAGTATTATCGAGACTGGACATCGATAATGCGGAATAGGCTAGTATTGCACTTGTGTGCGTTGTGAGGGCACAACGACATAGTTCTCATATATATAAGTATCGGATACTTATGCAAGTGCGATAGGAGGTCGTGTTTCACCGATGGTACGGGAAACAGCTTCGCTCTGGATAAACCCCTCGGAATCCCATTGGTATTATGACTATGTGTCTATGGGAGGCCGAAATCAAGGTAGGTGTGTATAGTCTTAACTTGAGACTTACATCGCTAATACTTGCGATAATCGGTAGACTTTGGTCTTGGTGGTACAGGGCTTTAACCGGTTCTGCGTACACCACTTCTGGGTTTATCAGAGAGTCGTAGTGTATTGGGTGTGATGTCAAGATGGAAGTATCACTCCAGTCATAGTGAAGATGATGTCACGCAGGATACGGTAGTGCTCTTAAGTGCTGGCCGGCCATCGGGATATTATGACAAGGTCATGTATATCCGATTATAGAGACTAGTTACCAGACATCCGACATGTGCTTGGACGGGGCAGACACTTATCCAGCCCCAGCCCTAGCACGTGACTATCCGATACTGGGCTGATATACGCAATACTACGGTATACTACGCTTGATACAGATCTATATATTCCTGTAAGAATATTTCTGGAGAATTGGGTAGGCATGACGCTTTGCTAGAAGCCAACCTTGTCTTATAAATCGGTATAAACGTAGTACGAGAGGTACTTACGTGTTCGGATAGTCCGACGACCGTATTTACTGCCAACATATCCGGAGTGTTTAGACATTATGTCCCATAGCGTCACTGTTTGTAAATGATATTGTATTATTGTACAAAATTAATATGTGATAATGAAATTGCCTTTGCCGTTTTGTAATGTTATTTACTTTGATATATTATTAAATGGCGAAAGTCCATATGATTAGTACCGGATTGAGATGATATGAGAAGTATCAATCCATAAAGGTTAATCATTAAATATCCTAGTCGGAGTATTACGAGATTGGACATCGATAATGCGGAATAGACTAGTATTGCGCTTGTGCACGTTGTGAGGGCACAACGAATAGTTCTCATATATTTAAGTATTGGATACTTATGCAAGTGCGATAGAGGTTGGTTTACCGATGGTACGGAAAACAGCTTCGCTTGGATAGACCCCGCGGAAAATCCCATTGGTAGTATGTCTGCGTGTCTATGGGTAAAGGTCGTCAGGGTAGGTGTATATGGTCTTAACCTGAGACTTACATCGCTAGTACTTGCGACAATCGGTAAACTTTGGTTTTGGTGGTTGGGGACCTTACCGGTTCTGGTAAACTTTCTGGGTTTATCGAGAATCGTAGTGTACTGGATGTGATGTCGAGATTGGAAGTATCACTTCAGACATATGGAGGTGATGATCACGCAGGACACAGAACTAGTACTCTATAAAAGGTTGCAACCGTGGGACAATATGACCAGGTCAGGATTGTCCGATTAAAGAGACTAGTTGCTTGATGTCCGATATATGTTCGTACGGGGCAGACACATCTCCAGCCCCAGGCCTAGCATTGATATCGATACTGGATCGATGTAGCATACTAGGTTGTATATACGCTTGATATAGATTCTTGATTCCTGTAAGAATATTTCTGGAGAATGGGTAGGCATGGCGCTTTGAATTGAAGTTGTGTATGATCAATTTCATGAAATTGGATTGGATTCAATTTTCCCTAAATTTTGGGCATGACAAATTGGGTAAAATCAATTGAAGCATGATTTGATTAAATTGATTGATTAAGTATGCTTAAATGTTGTTGAATTAATGATTGATTGGATCAATTTGAAGAAATTATGTTTGGAACAAATTTCCCCAATTTTTTTATGTTGGCATAAAGTGACAAATTTGGGTAAACTTGATTTGAGCATATTTTGTGAAATTGGATGAATGAGAATGCTTAAAGTATGTTTAATTTAAGATTGATTGGATCAATTTGTTGAAATTGTGTTTGGAACAAATTTCCCCAAATTGCTTATGTTGGCCGAAATTAAAGAACCCTAAATTTCTTGGTGTGATTTTGTTTGTTTGATCATTGGATGACTTAAAACAATTGGGTAATGTTGTTTTGAAGTTCAATTTGATTGAATTTTGATTTGGAACATTTTTCCCAAATTAAAGTGGCTTGGCCGAATTCAATTGAATTTGAAATTCATTGTGTTTTTGATTTTAATTCATTGGATGAATTGAATTGATTTGGGAAATGATGATTGTGGATTCGATTGGATTGAAACCGAATCGGATTGGAAAAACCCCTAATTGCCGAGAACAAAAAGCATGTAAATTGGGTTTGATTTTAATAAATTGTGTTGGACACTATTTATGTTAAAGTGCATGATTAAGTATGCTAATTGATGTTTTAGAAATATTAATTGGGTGGTTAATTGTGTATTACACTTAGGTTAATTAATTATGGATTTAGAATTTTATAAGTTAATTAATTGGGCTTATTTTGGAAATTGGGCCTTTAAGGTTGTGATTGGGCTTTTGGGCTTTGTTGTACAAAGTTGAGTTTAGGCAAATTTGGTTGGATCCAATTGGGCCTAAAACCGCATCCATAAAGTCCAATTATGACTTAATGGACCTTAATTATTTAATTGGGCCTAATGGGCCAAAATTGATTTCTGGGCTTATGGGGTAACTCCCGGATTGGATTTGGTTGTTCGGTTTGACCCGAGTTGACCAAAAGTCCACGCCTTATAGAAATTAATTAAAAGCCCATTGGACTTTAATTAAATAAACATTAGATGTTAATCGGGCTTTGAGACCGTTGCGATTAAATTTGGAATTTAAGTCGTAAAGGTTCGTTAATAAAAGTGTAATATTTAATTTGGAATTAAATAGTGAATTAGAATTAAATGCGTATTAAATTGGATTTAATTATGTAGTTTAATTTAATTCAAGAATTCGTACTTTGAGTACTTATTCGCAAAACGAGTTTGACTCGAGCAAAAATCAAATCGTTGTTTGAACATTGGATGATCACTAATTATCAGATTAATTAATTGGATTAGATTGATTGATAACATGCTTGTGTGAATACATGGTTGCGATGCATGAATAATGTATATCGGATGGATATTAGTCGGGTGGGACAATTTTGGAAATTGTAATAAATTTGATTTATTAATTGGACCTGCGTGTCCAGCCTTATCACCTCTATACTCTTTGTATTCTCTTCTCACCTATTCCCCTCAATGTAAATGAGGTTTCTTTAGAAGTGTAGTGTAACGGGTAGAAGTAATACATGTGCTAGCTGGAGAGAGAAAATGAGAGATTTGATCTAGGATCAATGTAAAGTATCCATCCGCATATCATTATTATTTTATTTCATATGCGCTTTATTATGTGTTTAGAATGCATGTTTAAGGGTGTATGATGATGAGACCTTAATAAAGATAATAAATTGGTAGCCAATTGCACGCGAAAAACCCTCGCTCAATATCAAGTGTTTTTCCTTCCATTGAGTGATTCTCACTCAAGATCCGAGATTGGCATTGGGTTGTTGGCCAAAGTCAAGCCCTTTGTCCGTCGAAGATGTGTTTGAATCACGAGAGCTTTGTTCCATATCGGTGTCTTGTCCAAGTTGTGGTTTGTTGGCCAAAGTCAAGACCACTTCTTGTCCATCGACATTGATTACGAAGCTTTCCATGGTCAATGGGTCACACTTGACTGGGATCACTAGGTTTGTTGTGCCAAAGCCAAGGCTTAGTTGATTCAGAGGAAAAGGTTAGGTAATACATTGGATGTATTGGCATATATAAGATATATGTTTAGGATTTGGATATCCGCCTACTGGATCTAGGAATTGGATGGGATCCAATTGATCTTCGAGATCTACCTAGTTAATTATCATACAATTTGTTGGCCAAAGTCAAGATTGTGTGATATTTAACGGGATCCTAGCCCACTAGGAAACACGGTTTCCCGAGTACTCGACAGAGGTTAGAGGCTCGCCGAAAAATAGTGGGAGGCAAGAATTGAATTTGCAATACTCGTTCAATACTCGCCATACGCGCTCATTCAAATTATTTCGTCGTTAGATTAAATGTTAGTTGGACTAATATTTAAATTGTTGTTTTATAAACAGTTGGACTGTATTATATTTGATTATATATAATTGGATTATATTAATCAATATATTTGAATTAATTAATTTCAGTTTACAGTTGATTTTATAGTTGGACTATAGTAATCAATGTAATTGAGGTTAATTAATTTAGATTATATTTGATTATATAGTTGGACTATTATAATCATTATAATAATAGTACCACTAATCGTTGATTATATAGTTGGACTATTAGAATCAAGATATAAAAATGAAAGATTAATGTTTAAGACATAATCCTGGGCGAAAATGTATTTAAACGGTTTTATTTTTCAAATTGGGAATAAATTTCAGGATGGTCCTGGAAAAATAATAACTTATTTTATTTGATAAAATAACGTATTATGCCTAAGCCTGGAGTTAAGCAAATAGTAGAGCATAATCTTTGGAAGATCATGTAATGATAACTTAAGTGCTTAATCCATTATGTTTGTCATAATTATGTTCACAGCAAGTATTAAAATTTGATTTTAGATACTTAGTGTGGTACATAAAATATATATATTGATGTTCAGAATCTATTTTGAACAGGATACTGACTTCAATTGAGATTTATCTGCGAATTGAAAACGGGACGAAAGTCGCTGTTTTAACCGTAGATATCTGAATTTAGGAACTACCTTCGGGTTAGTACTTAAATTTAGAAACTGTTATAATGTAGCTAGTTTGACTAGAAATATTATCTCTATATCGCGTATAACCCGCTGCGGGTGTACCTTTATATTCTAGAACACTAAAGTGTTTCATTATATAAAGATGATATTGAGATAAACACATTAGATGTGAATAACAGAATTTATATTTTGAATATAAATGATATCTCAATTATATAACATGACAAATAAATAGCTCAAATTGATTTGATCAGTTAAGAAACTTAATTGTGGCATAGTTGTCAGGGACACTACTAAACAAGAATCGTATATCCGCACTTTTGAAGAGCGGGTACTAGGACTGATTTGATTCCATTCAAATAAAGTCTACGAATCTAGTCTATTTGGGCAAAGTGCCTAAAACACTATTTACTTGGTAAAAGTGTAAATGCCACCGATCTGTTAGCCCTACTTCATAGTGAAGCAAGTGGGCCCATGTCTAGCTAGGCTAGATATGGATTTGAATATTTCGTGACCTGTACGGATGTGGCATCGCGTATGGTTATGTGTTTCTTTTGAAACACAAATCGGAAACTTTTAGAGTTTCGACACGAAATAGACAAATAGATCGGCTAAAGTATTAAACCGTCATGGTAAGACTGTAATGGAAAATACTTAAGCAATAAGTTTCTAGTTTTTATGAAAGAGTATAGTATTCTTTCAAATAAGGACTCCTCCCGGAATACGTCAGTTTGAGTGTGTGTCCGAACGGATTAACCGAATTTTGTTAGACATAATAAGGTTAATCACGAGTCGCTCTGAGCTACCATTTCCTTCAACGGATAAGCTTTAAACAGTGCAAGAACTTATTTTGAATAAGGTTTCATAACAATCTGTTTGACAGATATCATATTAGATATGAACGGGAAAGAAACCGGGTTTCTCATTCCTGATAATTTGGGTATGCTAGGCATATGTTTGGATGATACCAAACTAAAACCCAAATAGGATAAGTGCCAAATGTAGGTTATCCTAGGGATACCATAAGTATTGTACTTATACATCTCACAAGAGAACAATTAGATTGTTACTCACCATACGGTTTTCCTGAAAGGAATACCGATATGCAGTGGTAAGTGGGAGGATAGTATAACTCGATGGAAATCGGAGTAATACTGTTCAAGGCACTGAATCTTAATGGAACATGAATAGTTCATCCAGGATGAGACTATTACCATTAATCTTCGAATACACAAGAACCGCGTAGGTCGGATAGAGTCAGAAAACAACCTGGGGTATGGGTTTCTGATCGCACCTCATAAAGATGTTTATCTTATTGAGGAATACTAACTGACTACGTATGAGGAAGTGATACAAGGTATCAACTCCCTAATTATGGCAAAGTGTCATGTAATCCGAAATGGATTCCATGTATATCAACCAGTTTGGATACTAGTTGATGTACCACAAGGCATTGTGCCTATTGATACTATATGTCTTCTAGGAAGACATACATGGATGACAACATACCAACGTATAAAGCTAGGCTTTAACGGAAAGGTATCGTTATCAACATTGTGTTGATTACGATTCAACTTTTTACCTGTTGCCACGGTAAATCCATTTGGATAATGCAGATTATTCGATCCATGATTGGATTGAAGCAAGCATTAGGTTCTTGGAATTATCGTTTTGATATAATCATAATGATGTATGATTTAATTCAAAACGAAAATAATTCTAGTGTATATATAAGAAGGTTAGTGGGAGCGCACTGATAGTGGCTGTCCTATAAAATAATGATAATACGTCATTTCTTGGAAATGATATTCCCATAAAATAAATATCGGCGAAAGCTTGGCTTTCGCAATACTCTCCTAGAAACCGTACATTGAAAAATGTACAAGACCTGGTGTATCATACGCTTTGAGCATATGGATTCACAAACAGGCCAATCCGAGTGATAGTCACTGGATTGATGTTAAGAACATCCGTTAGTATCTTAGAGAACTAAGGATGCTGTCTTAGTCTATGGAGAAGGAGAACTTGAAGTGACTGGGGTCACTGTAGCAAGTTTCCTATAACCGATAAAGACGACTAAAAGTCGCAAACGGTACTATATAGTTTGAATAACGGTACAGTGAGCTGGAAATCTTCCAAGTAAGATACTGTTACCGAATAAACAACAAATGCGGGTTGTTGCTGCAGCTGAAGCAGCAATAGAAGTCATTTGGGTCGATACAAATCTAATTAGATTAGATATAGTTCTGTTAGCAGCTGAGCTAGGCGTCAGCAGGCTAAAGAATTAATGGTCTCATCAACGATCCAGATACATACTTAGATACTCATCTGATTCATTCGGATCATATATCGTTGGCGATGTGATGATCGAATAAATCGCATCAAGATGATAATCATGCAAATCCGCTGACGAATGCATTTCTCAGCAGTTTGAGCCAACCGTACATAGTTCGGGTGTAGGACACTTGAGTGACTGGCTATGTGCCAAGTGGGAGATTGTTGGACAAAATGACCCATAGCGTCACTATTTGCACAGATCATTGTGTTACTGTAGCAAATTAACTATGTGACAAGGAAATTGCACTCTCATCATTTGTGATTAGATCACCATAGATATATAAATGAAGAGAGGTCCTTATGATTAATTCCTGGACTGAGAATGATATGAGACAGTATCAGTCCCTGAAGGTTTAATCATTGAATATCCCTAGCCGGAGTATTATCGAGACTGGACATCGATAATGCGGAATAGGCTAGTATTGCACTTGTGTGCGTTGTGAGGGCACAACGGCATAGTTCTCATATATATAAGTATCGGATACTTATGCAAGTGCGATAAGAGGTCGTGTTTCACCGATGGTACGGGAAACAGCTTTGCTCTGGATAGACCCCTCGGAATCCCATTGGTATTATGACTATGTGTCTATGGGAGGCCGAAATCAAGGTAGGGTGTTATAGTCTTAACCTGAGACTTACATCGCTAATACTTGCGATAATCGGTAGACTTTGGTCTTGGTGGTACAGGGCTTTAACCGGTTCTGTGTACACCACTTCTGGGTTTATCAGAGAGTCGAGTGTAGTGTTGGGTGTGATGTTAAGACGGAAGTATCACTCCAGTCATAGTGGAGATGATGTCACGCAGGATACGGTATTAGTGCTCTTAAGTGCTGGCCGGCCATCGGGATATTATGACAAGGTCATGTATATCCGATTATAGAGACTAGTTACCAGACATCCGACATGTGCTTCGGACGGGGCAGACACTTATCCAGCCCCAGCCCTAGCACGTGACTATCTGATACTGGCTGATATACGCAATACTACGGTATACTACACTTGATACAGATCTATATATTCCTGTAAGAATATTTCTGGAGAATTGGGTAGGCATGGCGCTTTGCTAGAAGCCAACCTTGTCTTGTAAATCAGTATAAACGTAGTACGAGGTACTTATGTGTTCGGATAGTTCGACGACCGTATTACTGCCAACATATCCGGAGATCTCATGGGTCGCTTCCCGAAGATTCACCGATGACGTATAACTCGCACTTAATTAATCTGGGATTAATTAGAAGAGAGAGAAAATTAATCTGGGATTAATTACAGAGATATTTTATCTCGGATATAAAGTATCGTTAAGAGAGAGAGAACGATTAATTTGGAATTAATCGATAAATTAATATATTTGATATATTAAACGAAATTGGATTTCGACGCGGAATTAAAATTAGATTTTAATTCGGGCGAACGAATTAATTTAGAATTAATTCGTTAGCGACGTGAATAGTGATTTCGCTAGGCGTAATCATTTAATTACGACGCAACGGAAAATTCGTTAATTTGGAATTAGCGAACCCGAGCCCGAGATTGTTTGCGAGCACATTCGCATTTCGAATGCGAGTACGGCACGCAAGTCAAATCAAGCGTCAAATCGCAAGTCACATCAAACTTCAAAGCACATGTCACTTTGAGTGATGTGACTTTTGAGTGATTGATATAAGTTGATTTGTGGTGATTGACAAGCATTTAATGCTTTGTTTTTTGAAATAGAAAAAGGTAAATGGTTTATTATATATTTTGGAAATTATATAAACCCTTTTACAATTTTTTATTTTGTAATTCATTCTCTCTCTCTAATTTACGGTATTTTGGCTTTTGGAGCCAAAAAGCTTCGTCTTCTTCTCTCTCGGTCTTGGACCGTTTTTCTCTCTGTTTTTCTGGTTTTCACCGAGCAAGATGGAGAGAAGCAAAGATCTTGTTGCAAGATCTATGTGCTAGCACACTCATTGAGGAATACATAGGTGATAGGGAAACGAATTTATGAGCATGGAAAAGCTTGAAGCTTGGAGCTTCAATGGTGATGACCATGGCCGAATCATAGAGGGACCAAACCAGCCAAAATCGAGCAGCCCACTGCTTGAAGAAGCCACTGCCGAGCATGGAGAGAGGCAGAGAAAATACATCTTGTTCTTCTTCGCAACAAAACCGATCTATGTGAGTAATGATTCCACCTTACTTCTTTGATGTGTTCATGCGTTTTTATGCTTGATTCATGATCTTGGGACCTATATTAGAAAACTCAACATTTGTACATCGACGTGGATTACGAAGCTTTCCCACTGTCAATGGGTCACGCTTAACTGGAATCATTAAGCTTGTTGAGCCAAAGCCAAGGCTTAGTTGATTCAGAGGAAAAGGTTAGGAAATATATATTGGATATATATCTCACACTTGGAGGTCCACCTACCGGATATAGGAATTGGATGGGATCCAATTGATCTAAGAGATCTACCTAGTTAAGTTTCATACAGCTTGTTGGCCAAAGTCAAGGTTGTGTGTTATTTAACGGGATCCTAGCCCACTAGGAAACAAGGTTTCCCGAGTACTCCACAGAAGGTTAGAGGCTCACCGAAAAATAGTGGGAGACTAGTATTAAATTTTCAATTTCGTTTAAATACTTGCCAATACGCGCTCTTTTATTTATTTATCGTTGTTATAAATATATATTAGTTGGACTAATATCTTTTATTGCTTTCATTGAACAGTTGGATTGTTTTCACACTACTCCACTTGTAGTTGGTTATATAGTTGGACTATAGTAACCATTACATTTTGAGTGTACCCGATATCGTTGATTGAATAGTTGGACTATTGCAATCGTGATGGCTGGAATGATTAGCGTTAGGGACATCGTCATGGGCGATAATGTCTTTAACGGCTTCAATTTTCCAGATTGGGAGATGAATCTCAGGATAGTCTTGGGAGCCGAGAAGTTACTCTATATTATAGAGAAACATTTCGGGTCTGAGCCCGGATTTGATCAAATAGTAGAGCATGAGCTTTCAAAGACTCATCGTGATGATAACTTTAGTGCTCAATCCGTTATGCTTGCTACAATGACTCATCAGCTTCGTCATCAGAACAAAGGATTGGATCCTTATAATATGATGTTGAAATTGAAGGATATTCACAGATCTAATCTTAGATCTCAGAAGCACCAATTGCACAATAAGCTATTTCGCTCGTGTATGTCAGAAGGTACGTCTATCGAGCACTATGTGTCGCAGATGATTACTGACATCGAATAGCTAGGTCAACTAGGCATAACCTTCGAGGCCGATACTTCTATAGATTTGATCTTACAGTCTTTGCCCGAATGTTAGGGGCGAGTTCATCATAAACTATAATATGATGAACCAAGAGAAAACTCTTGGAGAGTTAATGGCTATGCTCAAGGGCAAGAAGCACGAGGCGCATCTTACTTCGACATCCCAGATGGCCAAAGCTTTGCCGAAGGCTTCTGGGGGTGTGAAGAAAATTAAGAAAAATGGCAAGCTAAATCATCACAGTCTTCTAGGAAGACTAAAGACATTTCCCAAGACGTCTGCCTACATTGTGGCAAATGGTGTCACTGGAAGCGTGACTGCCGTGAGTATAAGGCGGAGTTGGAGGAAGTGAAGACGGGCAAGGCTCCGGCTTCAGGTATGTTTGTTATAAACATGTCCACTACTGGTTTTAAAAATTATATTTTTGATTCTGGATGTGATACTCACATATATACTGATGTGCAGGATCTGCTGACTAGCAGAAGACTGGCTTCAGATGAGATTGACCTATGAGTCGGAAACGAGACGAGAGTCGCTGTTTTGGCCTTTGGGACCTATATTTTGTATCTGCCCTTGGGGCATGTAATTACATTAGGTGACTGTTATTTTGTACCTAGTTTGACTGGGACATCATCTCTGTATTTTGTTTAACCTATTGCGGGTGTGCCTTTGTATTCATGAACACTATGTGTTTTATATATAAAGATAACATTTTGTTATGTACAGTAAATGTTAATAATAGTCTTTATATTTTGAATATAAATAAATCTCAAACATATAACATGACAAACAAAAGGGCTCAAAATTGAGTAATTCTAATGAGACTTATTTGTGGCATTGTCGTCTGGGATGCATTAACAAGACTTGTATATCCACTCTTTGGAAGAATGGATACTTGGACAGATTTGATCCTAGTTTATATAACGTCTGCGAATCTTGTTTATTAGGCAAAGTGCCTAAAATGTCTTTTAGAGATAAAGGTGTACGTGCCACTGAACTGTTAGCCCTCGTTCATAGTGACGTATGTAGGCCCATGTCTAGCCAGGCTAGAGGTGGATAACAATGCTTCGTAACTTGTACGGATGTTGCATCGCGTTATGGTTATGTGTGTCTTAAGAAACACAAGTCGGAAATATTTGATAAATTCAAAGAGTTTCGACACAAAGTAGAAAAATAGACCGGCAAAAGTATTAAAACATCACAGTTGGACCGTGGTGGAAAATACTTGAGCAATGAGTTTCTTGATTACTTGAAAGAGTGCAATACTTATTTTGAGTCTCACTGAGCTACTAATTTCCTTCACATGATACACATTGAACAGTGCAATACTTATTTTGAATAAGGTTCCGTCAAAGTCTATTGGACAGACTCCATATGAAATATGGACATGAAAGAAATCGGGTTTCTCATTCCTGAAGATTTGGGTATGCTGGGCATATGTTAAACGTTTGGATGGTACCAAACTAGAACCCAAATCAGATAAGTGTCTATTTGTAAATTGGTTATCTTAGGGAAACCAAAGGATGTTATTTCCATAACCCATAAGAGAACAAAATATTGTTGCTCTCCATGCGGTTTTCCTTAGAGGAATTCCTAAATGCAGTGGTAAGTGGGAGGAAAGTAAAACTCGATGAAAATTGGAGTGATATTGTTCCTGGTACCGATCCCCTCACGGAACATGAACATTTCATCAGGGATGAGACTGTTCCACAATCTTCTAATACACAAGAACAGCGTAATTCGGAGAGAGTCAGAAAGCAACCTCAAAGGTATGAGTTTCTGATCTCACCTCATGTAGATATTAATCTTATTGAGGATAATGAACCGGCTACGTATGAGGAAGTGATACAAGGTATCGACTCCATTTATGGAAAAATACCATGAAGTCCGAAATGGATTCCATGTATACCAACCAAGTTTGGACACTAGTTGATGTACCAGAAGGCATTGTGCCTATTGGTAGCAAATGAGTCTTCATGGTGAAGACAGACATGGATAGCAACATACAAATGTACAAAGCTAGGCTTGTAGCGAAAGGGTATCGTCATCAACATAGTGTCGATTACGACAAAACATTTTACCCGTTGCCATGATTAAATCCATTCGGATAATTCTTGCTAATGCTGCATATTTCGATTATGAAATATGGCAGCTGGAAGTCAAAACTGTTTTCCTTAATAGAAACTTTTTGGATGATGTTTTATATAACAGCCTGACGGTTTTGTCATGCCAAAATATGTAAACTAGGTTTGCAAGTTAAATCTATCCATTTATAGATTGAAGCAAGCATTGCGATCTTAAAACCAACGTTTTGATGAGATCATAATGGTATATGGTTTCATTCAAAACGAAGATGATTCTTGTGTATATAAGAAGGTTAGTGGGAGTGCACTGACATTGATTGTCCTATACGTTGATGATGTATTACTTCTTAGCAATTACATTCTCATATTAAAATCGGTGAAAGCTTGGCTTTCATTAAAATTCTCCATAGAAAAACTTGGGAGAGACAACCTTTATTCTAGGAATAATGATCTACTGGGATAAATCTAAAAGTTGTTGGCACTCTCCGAGAACTCGTACATTGACAGTGTTGAAGAGATTCAACATGGATCAGCCCAGAAGGGGCTGCTTCCGGTGTCACATGGCATCTCTCTATCTAAGGACATGTGTCCTAAAACTCAAGATGAGAGAGATTCAATGAGTCGGATCTTGTTTGCATCTGCAGTCGGATCGATCATGTATGCCATGACATGTACGCGACCTGGTGTCTCATATGCTTTGAGCATCTGCAGTCACAATCAGGCCGATCCAGGTGATGGTCAATGGATTGATGTTAAGAACATCCTTAAGTATCTTAGACGAACTAAGGATTTATGGAGATGGAGAACTTGAGGTGACTGAGATCACCGTTGTAATTTTCCAAACCGATAAAGACGACTGTACGAACTAAGGATTTATGGAGATGGAGAACTTGAGGTGACTGAGATCACAGTGAGCTAGAAATCTTCCAAGCAAGATATTGTTGCTGATTCAACAACAAAAGTGGAATACATTGCTGCGGCTGAGGCAGCAAAAAAAAGCACTTTGGATCTATAAAATTCCTAATTAGATTAGGAATAATTATGTTAGCAGCTGAGCTAGGCTACAGCGGAGGCTAAGGAATTACGGTCTTATCAATGATCCAAGTATGTACTTTGACGGTTTCATCTGATTCGTCAGATCATACATCGTGGCGATGTTCAGATCGAAAAGATCGTTTCAGATGACAACCTTGCATATCTGTTGGCAAAAGCGATATCTCAGCATAAGTTTGAGCGACCCGTATATAGTTAAGGTGTTGAACACTTGAGTGATTGGATATAGGCCAAGTGGGAGATTGTTGGAAAATTATGACCCATAACATCACTATTTGTAAAAGAAATGGTGTTATTTGTACAAATTAACTATGTGACAAAGGAAATTGCCCTTTTATCATTTTGTAATTGGATTACTTGGATATATAAATGATTAAAGTCCATATGATTAGTACCTGATTAATAAAATATGAGACAGTATTAATCCACGAAAGGTTTAATCATTAAATATCCCTAGTCGTAGTATTATCGAGACTGGACATCGATACTGCATAATAGGCTAGTATTACACTTGTGCGCGTTATGGAAGCTTAACGGCATAGTTCTCATATATTTGGGTATTGGATACTCATGCAAGTGTAAAAGGAGGTTTTGTTTGCCCATGGTATGGGAACAGCTTCCCTCTGGATAGACCCCTTGGAATCCCATTGGTAGTATGACTATATGTCTATGGGAATTCGAATCAGGGTAGGTGTATATGGTCTTAACCTGAGACTTACATTGCTAATACTTGTGACAATCAGTATGCTTTGGTTTTGGTCATCCGGGGCTTTAACAGGTTATGTGTACGCCTCTTCTGGTTTACTGAGAATCGTAGTGTATTGGATGTGATGTCAAGATGGAAGTATCACTTCGGTCATATGCAGATGATGATCACACAGGGATACATAACTAGTACTCTCAAATGTTGTAGCTATCGGGATAGTATGACTAGGTCATGATTATCTGATTACAGAGACTAGTTGCTAGTGATCTGATATATGCTTCGTACGGGGCAGACACAATTCCAGCCCCAGGCCTAGAATGTGACATACGATATTGGATCGTAATACGCAATAAATAGTATATTATGCCTGATATAGATTATATATTCTTTGTTGAATATTTCTGGAGAATTGGGTAGGCACGGTGTTTTACTAGAAGTTAACCATTTTTTGTAAATCAGTAAGAACGTGGTACGGGGTATGCACGTGTTCGGATAGTCCGACAACCGAATTTACTGCCAACATATCCAGGGATCTCTTGGGTTGCTTCCCAAAGATTCACCGATGACACTTGACTCGAACAGAATTAATCTAGGATTAATTATAAGACAGAGAAAATTAATATAGGATTAATTGCGGCAAAAATTTATCTGGGATAAAATTCTAATAGAAGAAAGAACGCGATTAATTTGGAATTAATCGATTAAATAATATATTAGATATATTAATTGAAATCGGATTTCAAAGCAGAATTAAAATTGGATTTTAATTCGGGCGAACGAATTAATTTAGAATTAATTCGCAAGCGACTTTCGTAATAATTTTGCTAAGCATTATTATTTAATTAAATTGGATTTAATTACGTCGTGATGGAAAATTCGTTTAATCAGGTTTAATGAACCCGAGCCTTGAATTTTGAATTTAAGAGGTGGGGCCCACCAACTTACATCAAATGTCTACATGAGTGATGGAAGTGGTTGGGGGAATTTAATGTCATTTTCCCTCCAACACACTTTGACTTTGTTTTAGTTTTTTGGAAAAGCATACACCAACTTTTGCAAAGCATATTTTTTGTAATTGTTTTAGAAACAAAATATCAAAAACAAAACTCTTTCTCTCCCCTTCTCCAATTGCCGTGAGCTAGGGTTCTTCTTCTCTTTGATTTTGCTTAAAAAAATCAAGAAAGCTAGCACTTAAGGTGTTGTGTGAGGTGATAGGGAAACTCACCCTTGGATTGGATTCACTCAAAGAAGGCTTGGAGCTTCTAACAAACATACAAAAAATTTGAAATCAATATCCGATCAATGTAAGTTTTTTCGTAATCTCTTGATCATTCACACACTAAATCTTGTATTAGTGACATTGAGATTGTCTAGGACACTAACACCAAAACCACGCTGAAGCCTCCTTGATGGATGGATTTCAGTCGCGTCTGGCTGAAGACGATAAATTTAGCACTAATAGGGAGGCAACCCATGTAAAAATTTTATTTTTATTTAAATTTAATTTTTTGTATTTTGTGTATACATATTGTTGAGATTTTAATTTTGTGTGTTATTTTGGCAGGGAAAAACATAGACGGAGCACTTAAGGCAAAGCAAACCAGTAAAAACGGGGTTATCACATAATAAAGTTTGACAAAATCGCGAAGTTAAAAAGTCAATTCAGTAGAAACAGCGGAGTAATGAGTCAACTCTTGATATGCGTCCTAGTGGATATATTCGTCAAATGACTCGATTTTGCCAAAAAAGAAAATGGCCCCTAAAAGAAATCACGGTAACATTGTTCCTTTATCCTTCCTTTGTTTTGTAAGGCATTGTGGACAATGCTAGGTTTAGGTTTGGGGGTGAGGTTGTTTATGTTTGTTTGTTTTCTTAGTCATTTTTTTCTTTTAATGCATGTTTTTTATTCCATGCATGTCGTGTGTTTTGGATGTTTTGTATGTTTTAATTTCTTTGCATGCTTTAAAAAAAATGAAAAAAAAATATATAGTCTAATGATGAGATTGTTTATCCTAGTAAAAAGTTCTAGGAAAAGATAAATGCTAATTTCACTTTTATCTTATACTTTGAGCCCAATATCTAGGTCAGACTCATATGCACTAAAAAATAGTTCTGTAGCAGTTAGATAATAAGGAATTGACAAAGTGACTAGTTGAAATAATCAGTGGTTGATGAATGACCGTTTGCCTGAATATCTGTTTCTGTCTACATTTATTTATGATGTGCGGTATGATGATGAAAAAAAAGAAAAAGAAAAAAAAATAAATAAAAGAGATAAATAAATAAAAGTTCTTACTTAGTAATCAGGCATCTTGCCTCAGTAAACAGAGATTGTTCGCGTCAAACGGGAGAACTTTTAACATCCGAGATTCGAGTAATTAAGTTCGTTGGGGTGTTTTAACACCTAGTTTCCTAAAGTCAACTGGTTTGGGAGTCACTGGCCTAAAACTCGCTACATGGTTTAAAGATGTTATAAAAAATAATCACATACCTCACTTTGCACATATTGTAGTAGAGAGAATAATTTTAGATAGTTAGGTTGGTTTGACCCATTAACTACTGAGAATTGAGGCAAACTCACCAAGTTAATAACTTAGATTCGAAGCTGTTTGTAGAGCTGTCCATACACACACTCAGAGTCTGATTTAGATACTTTGTTCAAATGAAAGGATTTTAGTTGTAGTTTGTATTTTGAAGGTTCCTTTAACTTTGTTGCTAGAAATTCTCTGAGGACATTGTATATATAGCTATAATTTTATTTTATTTTATTTTATTTCTTATTCATTTGTTTCTTTTGTCTTTTTGATTTTGTGTGCATTTCATTGACGTTTGTGGGTATCGTCACTGTAAGCCCTCACGAGACTATAACTCGTCCACTAGGGATACCTAAGGGTTTAAAGGCTTGTTGCATACTGTAAATGTAACAGTTATCCCTACGAAAGTGGCTTAGTTTAATTTAATTTCAGTTGTTTATTTTATTTTATTTTGTTATTTTGCTTGAGGACTAGCAAAATGTTAGGTTTGGGGGTGTGATGAGCGGAAAATATATCACTATTTATCGCCCATTTTACCTAATATTTTGTATAGTTTCCCGAGTTTTATGAACATTTTAATGTATTTTTATTTATTTTACAGATAAAATAAAATCGGGACTCAAATGAATCATTTAGGTCGAAATATGGAACAAATAAGGGAAAAACTGAACTTGACATATGGATTTTGGAGGTTGGAAACTTGAAATGGCGATTCTAACGAAGTACAATTTCGGAAATTTCAACTTTGTGTAATATTCGTATTTTGGCCGTAAATTTCTACTCCGATATTAGATTTAGGTGATTCAAGTTCTAGATTAAAGAAAACTCAAAGATCTACAACGTTGATGTTCATAAAAACTTCTAATTCTGACGTTTGCATGACCGAAAGTGATAAAACATCCAAAAATGTGTTATGTATAATTATTAAAGTCAATTTCAAAAAAATAAAAAAAATAAAAAAATGAAATTTGTAAAACTTCCACCGAACATGCTTGCATATTTGATGGAAGATTTGGTGCCATGTTTTGTGCCATGTTTGGTGTAGAAATTGGTGGAGGTAAAATTTTGTCTATAAATACCAAGCCATTTCATTTGTAAATTTCATACTTTCCTTGATTTCTTGAATAAGAATTAATGATTGTACTTGTGTGTTTTATTTAGTAGTTTTGTAATGGATTTTTTATTTTTATTTTTAGTAGTAATAATTGTTTGTGTGTTTTTACTTTGTTTTATGTTTAGTTGTTAATTTCCGCTGGGATAAGGGTTTCAACCTTTAATAAGATAAGGTACATTAATCTAACTTAATTTATAATATGGAAATTGTAATTAATAATATGGATTAAAGTTGATACTGCCTTAACGTCTGGTTTTATTTATTTGACATAATGTGACACCGCCTATATGGTCGGTCTTTAGGTGACAGATAATTACCGTCTATATGGCTGGTTTGTGGACAAATAATAACACCGCTTTTATGGCTGGTTTTACTTAATTGGATAACACTGAGAATTTCTATATTATAATAAAGTGAGATTTCTACATTTGAAATATTAAAGGTGGATCCCCTTGTTAGTGTCCTAGACATGCCCAAGATCTCTACAACATGATTTCAGTGTGTGAATATTCAAAGAAGTTGCAGAAATATACTTACAATGAATGGATGAGAAATTAAAATTCGTTGATGTATGTTGAGAGCTCCAAGCTTTGAGTTGTTTTCAAAACTCAAGGATGAGTTTCCATATCACCTTCTTTAATTCTTTAAGTGCTAGCTCAAGAAAAAAAATTTGCAACAAAATCTTCCTTTGGAGAAGAAGAAGTTCACGGCACAAGGGAGAGGGAAAGAGCTTTTTATTTGTTTGATATTTTGATTTCTATAATCAATTACCAAATCCAAAATCAAAAGTTGGTATATGTCTTTCAAAATAAAAAAAAAAAAACAAAGTGTGTTGGTTTTGATTTGTGTATTCAACAAGCAATCCAAGCTTTACACAACCATTAACAACTTCCATCACATGTCAAACATGTTGATGTAAGTCAAGTGGGTCCCACCACTTTTAAATTCTAAATTTAATTCGAACAACTCAACACGCAACTTCTCTTGGGCTCAGGTTCGTTTAATTTCAAAATAAACGAATTTGTCGTTGCAACATAATTAAATCTAATTTAATTAAATAATTATGCCTCGCAAAATTATTACGAAAGTCGCTTATGAATTAATTCTAAATTAATTTGTTTGACTGAATTAAAATGAATTTTAATTCCGCTTTGAAATCTAATTTCATTTAATATATCCAATATATTATTTAATCAATTAATTCCAAATTAATCGCGTTCTCTCTCATCTATCTGAATTTTATCCCAGATAAATTCTTACCGTAATTAATCCCAGATTAATTTTCTCTTTCTTATAATTAATCCTAGATTAATTCTTTTCGAGTCAAATATCATCGGTGAATCTTTGGGAAGCGACCCATGAGATCCCTGGATATGTTGGTAGTAAATACAGTCATCGGACTACCCGAATACGTGCGTACCTAGTACTACTTTCTTACAGTTTTACAGGACATGTTTTGCTTCTAGTAAAGCATTGTGCTTACCCAATTCTCCAGAAATATTTTTTAAGGAATACATAATCTTTATCAAGCGTAGTATACTAAGTATTGCATATTACGATCCAGTATAGGATGTCACATGCTAGGCCTGGGGCTGGAATTGTGTTTGCCCCGTACGAAGCTTATATCGGATCACTAGCAACTAGTCTATTTAATCGGATAATCATGACCTTGTCAGATTACCCCTATAGCTGCAGCATATAAGAGCACCAGTTCTGTATCATGCGTGATCAACATCTCTGTATGAATGAAGTGACATTTCCATCTTGACATCACATCCAATACACTATGATTCTCAATAAACCCATAAGAGGCGTACACATGACATGTTAAAGCCTCGGACGACCAAAACCAAAGTGTACTGATTGTCGCAAGTATTCTCGATGCAAGTCTCAGGATAAGACCAAATACACCTACCCTGATTCGGATTCCCATAGACACATAGTCATACTACCAATGGGATTCCGAGGGGTCTATCCAGAGTGAAGTTGTTCTCGGTCCAACGGCTACCAGAACCTTCTATCACACTTGCATAAGTATCATATACTTAAATATATGAGAACTATGCCGTTAAGCTTCCATAACGCGCACAAGTGCAATACTAGTCTATTCCGTATTATCAATGTCCAGTCTCGATAATACTACGACTAGGGATATTTAATGATTAATCGTTCGTGGATTAATATTGTCTCATATCTTATTAATCCGGAACTAATCATAAGGACTTTTATCATTTATATATCAAAGTAATCTAATTACAAAATGATAAAATAGCAATTTCCTTTGTCACATAGTTAATTTGTACAAAAACCCCATATCTTTTACAAATAATGATGATATGGGTCATAATTGTCCGACAATCTCTCATTTGGCTCATAGCCAATCACTCAAGTATCTAACACATGAACTATGTACATGTCGCTCAAACTTCTGCTGAGAGATAGCTTTCGTCAGCGGATTTGCAATATTGTCATTTGAAGCGATCTTTTCGATCTTCACATCGCCACGATGTATGATCTTACGTATCAGATGGAAACGTCGAAGTACATGATTGGATCGTTAATGAGACCGCGGTTCCTTAGCCTGCGCTATAGCCCCGTTATTGTCACAATACAATGGAACGGGCTCAGCTGTTAACGGAACTACTACTAATCCAATTAGGAATTTACGGATCCAAACTGCCTCTTTTGCTGCTTCAGCTGCAGCAATATATTCTGCTTCTGTTGTTGAATCGGCAACAGTCTCTTGCTTGGAAGATTTCCAGCTCACTGCTCCGTTGTTCAAACAAAATATGTACCCAGATTGTGACTTAGAGTCATCTTTATCGGTTTGGAAACTTGCGTCGGTGAACCCAGTCACCTCAAGTTCTCCATCTCCATAGACTAAGAAAGTATCCTTAGTTCGTCTAAGATACTTAAGGATGTTCTTAACCGCAATCCAGTGTCCATCACCTGGATCGGCCTGATAGCGACTGCACATGCTCAAAGCATATGAGACATCAGGTTGCGTACATATCATGGCATACATGATCGATCCGACTGCATAAGCGAATAGGATTCGATTCATGTTGTCTCTCTCATCTTGAGTTTTAGGACACATGTCCTTAGATAGAGAAACACAGTGTGATACTGGCAAGAGTAGTCCCCTCTTAGACTGATACATGTTGAATCTCGTCAACACTTTGTCAATGTACGAGCTCTGGGAGAGTCCAAGCAGCTTCTAGATCTATCCGGTAGATCCTTATTCCCAGAATAAAGGCTGCTTCTCCCAGATCTTTCATGGAGAATTTTAATGAAAGCCAAACTTTCACCGATTGTAGCATGGGAATGTCATTGCCAATAAGTAATACATCATCAACGTAAAGGACAGTGAATATCAGTGCGCTCCCACTAACCTTCTTATATACACAAAGATCATCTTCGTTTTGAATGAAATCATATTCTTTTATGATCTCATCAAAACGTTGGTTCCAAGAACGCGATGCTTGATTCAATCCATAAATGGATCGAATTAACTTGCAAACCTTGTTTGCATGTTTTGGTACGAAAACCACTGTCAGGCTGTTACATATAAACATCCTCCAAAAGGTTTCCGTTAAGGAAAGCGGTTTTGACGTCCATCTGCCACATTTCGTAATCAAAATATGCAGTAATAGCAAGCATAATCTGAATGGATTTAATCATGGCAACATGTGAAAAGGTTTCGTCGTAATTGACACCATATCGCTTGACGATACCCTTTCGCTACAAGCCTAGCTTTGTACGTTTGTATGTTGCCATCTATGTCCGTCTTCTTCTTGAAGACCCATTTATAACCAATCGGCTTAACGCCTTCTGGTGCATCAACCAGTGCCCAGACTTGGTTGGTATACATGGAATCCATTTCGGACTTTATGGCATCTTGCCATAAAGCGGAGTCGATACCTTGTATCACTTCCTCATACGTAGCCGGCTCATTATCCTCAATAAGATTGATATCTACATGAGGTGAGATCAGAAACACATACCTCTCAGGTTGTTTTCTGACTCTCTCTGATCTACGCGGTTCTGGTATATTAGAAGATTGTGGTACAGTCTCATCCCTGATGAACTGTTCGTGTTCTGTTTCGAAGTCGGTGCCAGGAATAGTATCACTACGATTTTCATCGAGTTTTATTTTCCTCCACTTACCACTGCATTTAGGAATTCCTTTTCGAGGAAAAATGCATGGAGAGCAACAAATACCTTGTTCTCTTGTGGGTTGTAGAAGTACTATCCTTTGTTTTCCCTAGGATAACCTACAAATAGGCACTTATCCGATTTGGGTTCTAGTTTGGTACCATCCAAATGTTTAACGTATGTCAAGCATCCCCAAATCTTCAGGAATGAGAAACCCGGTTTCTTTCATGTCCATATTTCATATGGAGTCTGTTCAACTGACTTTGACGGAACCTTTTTCAAAATAAGTATTGCATTGTTCAATGCATATCCCCAGAAGAAAATTGGTAGCTCTGTGCGACTCATCATTGACCTTACCATATCCAATAAAGTTTGGTTTCTCCGTTCGGACACACCGTTTAATTGAGGCGTTCCGGGAGGAGTTCACTATGAAAGAATGCCATATTCTTTCAAGTAATCGAGAAACTCATTACTTAAGTATTCTCCACCACGGTCCGACCGTAATGTTTTAATACTTTTGCCTGTCTGTTTTTCTACTTCGTGTCGAAACCCTTTGAATTTCTCAAAAGTTTCCTACTTGTGTCTCATAAGATACACATAACCATAACGCGATGCATCATCCGTAAAGGTTACGAAGTATTCATATCCACCTCTAGCTTGGCTAGACATGGGCCCGCATACGTCACTATGAACGAGGGCTAACAGTTCGGTGGCACGTACACATTTACCGCTAAAAGGCATTTTAGGCATTTTTCCTAATAAATAAGATTCGCAGATGTCATATGAATTAGGATCAAATCTGTCAAAGTATCCACTCTTCGAAAGTGTAGATATACGAATCTTATTTATGTGTCCCAAACGACAATGCCACAGATAACGTTCATCTGTTTTACTCATTTTGAGCATTTTATTTGTCATGTTATATGTTTGAGATTCATTTATATTAAAATATAAAGACCATTATTAGAATCAGCAGTACATATCTCAAAATCATCTTTATAAACAAAACATCTTGTGTTCCTGAATACAAAGGTATACCCACAATGGGTTAAACAAGATACATATATAATATTTCTAGTCAAACTAGGTACATAATAACAGTCTGATAAAGTAAGTACGTGCCGTGAGAGCAGTTCCAAAATATAGGTCCCAACAGCCTAAACGGTGACTCTAGTCTCATTTCCAACTCGGAGGTCGATCTCTCCTAAAGCCAGACTCCTGCTAATCTGCAGATCCTGCACATCAGTATATATATAAATACCACATCCAGAATCAAAAATCCAATTTTTAAAACTAGAAGTAGACATGTTATATTTCAATAACAAACATACCTGAAGCCGATGTCTTGCCCGCCTTCACTTCCTTCATGTGCGCCTTGTACTCACGGCAGTCACGTTTCCAGTGCACCGTTTGCCACACTGTAGGCAGACATCTTGGGATTGTCATTTGCCTTCCCAGAAGACTTTGATGATTTGGCCTTGCCATTTCTCTTCTTCTTCTTCACACCTCCAGAAGCCTTCGGCCAAGCCTTGGCTTTCTGAGATGTCGAAGTGAAGTGCGCATCGCGCTTCTTGCCCCTTAAAAGCTCTTTTTCTGCCTCTTTCAGCATTGCCATCAAATTTCCAAGAGTCTTTTCTTGGTTCATCATATTACAGTTCATGATGAACCCGCTCTAGCTGTCAGGAAGAGACTGTAAGATCAAATCTATGGAAGTCTCAGCCTCAAAGGTTATGCCCAACCGACCCAGCTGTTCGATGTCAGCAATCATCTATGACACATGGTGCTTGACAGGTGTACCCTCTGACATTCTAGAGCGAAAGAGCTTCTTCTGTAATTCATACTTCTGCGATCTAAGGTTAGATCGGTGAAGGTCCCTCAATTTCAACATCATTTCGTAGGGATCCAATACCTTATTTTGACGACGAAATTGTGGGGTCATTGCAGCAAGCATGACGGATTGAGTAGTTGAGTTGTCATCACTGTGAGTCTTCCAAAGCTCAAGCTCAAGTGGCTGCATAATTTCGGGCTTAGGCCCGAGAGGTTTCTCTATTTTATAGAGCATCTTCTCAGCCCTCAGGACAATCCTGAGGTTCATATCCCAGTCAAAAAAGTTTGCATCGTTAAAGACATTTTCGCCCATGATAATGTCCCTAACATTGATCTTTCTGGCCATCTTAATTGCAATAGTCTAACTATTCAATTAACAATTTCAGGTACAGTGCGCGTATTGGGCAAGTATTAAACGAAATTGCAAATTTAATACTGGCCTCCCACTATTTTTCGGCGAGCCTCTAACCCTCTGTTGAGTACTCGGGAAGCCAACTATAAACAAGCTCTATGAAACTTAACTAGGTATATCTCTAAAATCAATTGGATCTCATCCAATTCCTAAATCCGATAGGTGGATCTCCAAGTCCGAAACATATATCCAATATATGTAAATATATCCAATACATTTCCTAACCTTTTTTCCTCTGAATCAACTAAGCCTTGGCTTTGGCTTAACAAGCTTAATGATTCTAGTTAAGCACGACCCATTGACAGTGGGAAAGCTTCGTAATCCATGTCGATGTACAGAAGTGACCTTGACTTTGGTCAACAAATCACAACTGCCCAAGACATGCGATATATAACAAAGCCTTCGTGGTTCAGACATATCCGCGATGGACATTGATCTTGACTTTGGCAAACAAACCAATGCCAATCTTGGATCTTGAGAAAGAACCACTCAATGGAAGGAAAACGCTTAATATTTGAGTGAGGGTTTTTCGCGTAAATTGGCAACCAATTTATTATCTTTGATTAGGTCTCATCATACACCCTTAAGCATGCATTCTAAAAGCATAATAAGGCGTGAATAAATTAATAACGATATACGGATGGATATATAACAAATTGTTCCTAGAACAAATCTCTCCATTTCCTCTCTCCCGCTAGCACTATTCATACTTCTACCCAATTACATAATACATTAAAGAAACCCCATTTACATTGAGGGGAATTGGTGAGAAGAGAAATAAAAAGAGTAAAGAGATAATAGGCTGGACACGCAGGTCCAATTTAATAAATTCTAAATTTATTACAATAATTTCCAAAATTTCCCCCACCCTTCTAATATCCATCCGATATGCATTATTCATACAATACATTCATGTATTCACACAAAGCATGTTATTCAATCAATCTAATCCAATTAATTAATCTTTGAATTAATGATCATCCAATGTTCAAACAACGATTTGATTTGCGCGAGTCCAACTCATTTAAGAATAAATACTCAAGGTACGTATTCTTGAATTATATTGAACTACAATTTTAAATCCAATTTAATTTGTATCCAATACTAATTCGAATTTAATTCCAAATTAAATAATTACACTTATGTATGTGATTTTTAGACTTAGATTCTAAATCTAATCTAAATGGGTCTCAAAGGCCCAATTAGTATTAAATACTATTTTAATTAAAGTCCAATGGGCTTTTAATTAATTCTTAAGGCATGGGCTTTGGCCAATATGGATCAAACCCAAAATGCCAAGGCCCAATAAGGAATCATCATTTGCCATAAAATTAATTTTGGCCATTTAGGCCCAATTAAATATTAAAAGGCCTAATAGTTATATGGACTTTATGGAATGGTTTTAGGCCCAATATGGATCCAATCCAATTGTCATAAACCAAGTTTGGCCCAACCAAGCCCATTAAGCCCAAATACAACAAAATTAGCCCAATCCAATTTTAAAGACTAACTTTAATTAATATAACATTCCAAATATCACATTAATTTTAATTAAAGTGTAATAGCCATAATTAATTAGTTAAACTAATATTTCCAAAACATCAATTAAATTAATTAATCATGTTTTAATTAACCAACTCATGTCCAACACAAATTGAAGCAAAATCAATCTATACATGCTTCTAATGTTCACGGCAATATAGCATAAAATAGCAATTAATTTAATTTCAATCCAATTAAATCAAAAATCAATTTATCTCATGCTTTAAACACATCCAATGGTCTAAAATCAAAAAATTACCATGAGCATAGTAAGGGTTTATATTTGGCCAAGCATGGGGCATTATGGAAATTTTGATCCAACCAATTTTCTCAATTCTATAGATGCACAAATCCTATTCATCATCATCAAAGCTCAACCAAACAACCAATTTGAAGAAATCATGCTCCAAACACAAAATCCCAAAATTCAAGTAAATAAACCATAAAATAAAATCATGCTTAGAAAAGGCTCTTGATACCATTGTTAGTGTCCTAAACATGCCCAAGATCTCTACAACATGATTTTAGTGTGTGAATATTCAAAGAAGTTGCGGAAATATACTTACAATGAATGGATGAGAACTTAAAATTCTTTGATGTATGTTGAGAGCTCCAAGCTTTGAGTTGTTTTCAAAACTCAAGGATGAGTTTCCATATCACCTTCTTTGATTCTTTAAGTGCTAGCTCAAGAAAAAAAATTTGCAACAAAATCTTCCTTTGGAGAAGAATAAGTTCACGGCAGAAGGGGAGAGGGAGAGAGCTTTTTGTTTGTTTGATATTTTGATTTCTAAAACCAATTACCAAATCCAAAATCAAAAGTTGGTATATGTCTTTCAAAATAAAAAAACAAGTGTGTTGGTTTTGGTTTGTGTATTCAACAAGCAATCCAAGCTTTACACAACCATTAACAACTTCCATCACATGTCAAACATGTTGATGTAAGTCAAGTGGGTCCCACCACTTTTAAATTCCAAATTTAAGTCGAACAACTCAACACTCAACTTCGCTTGGGCTCGGGTTCGTTTAATTCCAAAATAAATGAATTTGTTGTTGCAACATAATTAAATCTAATTTAATTAAATAATTATGCCTCGCAAAATTATTACGAAAGTCGCTTATGAATTAATTCTAAATTAATTCGTTCGCTCGAATTAAAATCCAATTTTAATTCCGCTTTGAAATCTAATTTCATTTAATATATCCAATATATTATTTAATCGATTAATTCCAAATTAATCGTGTTCTCTCTCTTCTATCCGAATTTTATCCCAGATAAATTCTTGCCTTAATTAATCCCAGATTAATTTTCTCTATCTTATAATTAATCCTAGATGAATTCTTTTGGAGTCAAATGTCATCGGTGAATTTTTGGGAAGCGACCCATGAAATCCCTTGATATGTTGGCAGTAAATACGGTCATCGGACTATCCGAATATGTGCGTACCTAGTACTACGTTCTTACCGTTTTACAAGACATTGTTGGCTTCTAGCAAAGCACCGTGCCTACCCAATTCTCCAGAAATATTCTTTTAAGGAATACATAATCTTTATCAAGCGTAGTATACTAAGTATTGCGTATTACGATCCAGTATCGGATGTCACATGCTAGGTCTGGGGCTGGAATTGTGTCTTCCCCGTACGAAGTATATATCGGATCACTAGCAACTAGTCTCTTTAATCGGATAATCATGACCTTGTCATATTACCCCGATAGCTGCAGCATATAAGAGCACTAGTTCTGTATCCTGCGTGATCAACATCTCCATATGACTGAAGTGACACTTCCATCTTGACATCACATCCAATACACTACGATTCTCAATAAACCCAGAAAAGGCGTACACATGACCTGTTAAAGCCCCGGACGACCAAAATCAAAGCGTACTGATTGTCGCAAGTATTAGCGATGCAAGTATCAGGTTAAGATCAAATACACCTACCCTAATTCGGATTCTCATATACACATAGTCATACTACCAATGGGATTCTGATGGGTCTATCCAGAGCGAAGCTGTTGTCGGTCCAACGGCTAACAGAACCTCATATCACACTTGCATAAGTATCATATACTTAAATATATGAGAACTATGTCGTTAAGCTTCCATAACGCGCACAAGTGCAATACTTGTCTATTCCGCATTATTAATGTCCAGTCTGGATAATACTACGGCTAGGGATATTTAATGATTAATCGTTCGTGGATTAATATTGTCTCATATCCTATTAATCCGGAACTAATCATAAGGACTTTTATCATTTATATATCAAAGTAATCTAATTACAAAATGATAAAATAGCAATTTCCTTTGTCACATAGTTAATTTGTACAAAAACCACAATGTCTTTTACAAATAGTGATGTTATGGGTCATAATTGTCCAACACCCATAACCTCAGCATTTTATTTTTAAGCTATGGAAATGATGAAGCACAATATTCTTGAGTTATTAATTGATTTAATTATATTATGGGTAATGTTTTGGTCTGTTTATTGAATCTTAAGCTTAATGTTTCTTGTTGCCTGATCACCAATAACATTGATGTGGTAAACTTAAAATGAACTTGGAAAATGGATTTTAGGTTTCAGCCTTAGATTCAATAGCTCACGATCTCACCTTGGGGCATGGTGACCCTAAGGTAGATTTCCTTCCAGGATAGACATATACCTGTCGGGCGGGGGTAGCCACAATTGGAACCTGAACTTAATGAATTCCGGTAACTTGGTTAATATAGACATATGATTAATTGGGTTATACTGGGTGTTTGCATTTGACCATCGGAAGAGGCTTTTGCATATCTTCGTATTTCAGGTTAGCAGACTGATTTATTACACATATATAAAAGAATCAATTCATCATTAAAATAATATTGTGTGGAATCACAACCCTAGAAATTTGTGTCTTTTGTTTATTTTCTTTAGTATTTTCTTTAGTATTTTTATTTATTTAGTAAATCCACATTCAACCAACCAATCAAGCATTCATTCCCTTCTCCATTTAATTAGATACCTGTAAATATATAGTATCAATAATTAATAACAACAGTAGAAATTAAGTCTTTGTGGGATAGATACATTTTATACTACTTGAGCGATATGTGCGCTTGCGTTACGTGTGTATTTACCACCGATCAACAGGCTTAGTCAATGGATCTGCTACCATCTCTTGCGTAGAAATGCACTTCATGTTTACCTCTTCTCGTGCAACTATGTCTTCCACAAAGTTATATTTGGTATCTATATGTTTCATTTTACAATGGAATTTTGGGTCTTTTGTGTAGGCTATCGCTGCTTCACTATCACAGTTAACTTATACTGGATCATAAGCTTCATTTGACATACCACAAATGATCCAAGAACCTTTTCAACCACACAGCCTCTTGTACTACTGATGAATAGGCCAAAAATTCAACCTTCATTGTGGATAAGGCTATACAAGATTGTTTCTTGCTGCTCCATGAAATGGCACCATTGTTTAGCAAGAAAACAAAATCGGAAGTAGATTTTCTTTCATCTAAATCTCCTCCCCAATCAGCATCAGTATAGCCTCGTAATTACAGATCATTTCCTTGATAACACAATGATTAATCGGCTGTCCCTCTCAGATACCTAAATATTCTTTTAACTGCTTTCTAATGTGTTAGCCCTGGATTGGATTGGTATCTACTTACCATTCCAACAGCGAAACAGATATCAAGTCTTGTACACAACATTGCGTACATTAAACTTCCAACTGCATTTGCATAAGAAAGTTTCTTCATTTGTTCCTTTTCCTGTGGAGTTTCAGGACACAACCTACGACTCAAAGCTTCAATTTTTGTGATAGGAGCATCAATGGGTTTGCGAGCCTGCATTTGAAAGCATTCAAGAATTTTCTTTATGTATGACTCTTGTGAAAGAGATAATAAATTCTTTGAACGATTTCTTGAGATCTTAACCCCATGAATATATGCAGCTTCACTCATATCTGTCATCTTGAAGTTAGATGATAATTATTCTTTGATGTGTTTTAGAAACTCCTTATCATCTTCAGCTATAAGTATATCATCCACGTACAAAGATAAGATAATTAACTGATCTTTATCTCTCTTGGTGTAGACACAATGATCCTCATCTATCATTGTAAAATCATTTGAAATGATTGTATTATGGAATCATATATACCATTGTCTAGACTATTGCTTAAGACCATATATAGACTTTAAAAGTCTACATATTTTTTCCTTTTCATTTTCTTTTCTGAAACCTATTGGTTGTTCCATGTAGATTTCTTCATCAAGTTCTCCATTGAGAAAAGCAGTCTTTACATCCATTTGATGTAATTCTAGATCCATGCTTGCTACTATAGCCAAAATCAAGTGAATTGAGGTAAACCTTACAACAGGTGAAAATGTCTATTCTTAGTCAATTCCTTCATGTTGTGTATACCCTTTTGCTACAAGCCGTGCTTTATATCTTTCGATATTTCCATCGGTATTACGCTTTATTTTAAGAACCCATTTGTTCTTGATAGCTTTGCGTCGTTTGGGTAGATCAACCAATTCCCAAACTTGGTTGGACCTCATTGACTCCAATTCTTCTTCCATTGCTTTCATCCAATTTTCCTTAGCAGGACAGTGAAGAGCCTCTTTTATGTTTCTAGGTTCTTCATCCTCTTGAAGTAGAATCATAAGGTTTCTCCTTCGATATCGAAACGACGTCGAGGAATACCTATACAATTACTACATCGTAATTAGGATTCTAGTGGCGGAACGAATTTCTCACTTTCCATATTATTCCTATTTGGATCGTGCACATTGCTCTCACTTGGATTATGTACATCACTCCCACTCGGATCACATAAAGGAGACTTATGTGAAACTAATTCATCATTTTGAGATTCATGTGAAACAGATTCATCATGTTTTCTCAAATTTCTCCCATCACTCCCACTTGAATTAGGTAAACCCGAGTGTTCACCAATCATATGATCCATGTGATCCTGAGTTTTATATAGAGATAAATCTTGACCTATCTCTCTCTGCTTAGGAAAATCATTTTCTAAAATGTGATATCTCGTGATTCAAATTCTGCCACACATCTACTTTCATGTTCACCTATGTAAACATACCATTTTGATTGTTCAGAATATCTTACAAAGATATATTTTTTCCTCTCAGGCTTAACTTTTCATGTTCGTGAGAACGCACATGGACATAGACCACACAATCCCAAGGTTTCAGAAAATGAATATCTGGTTTGCGACCTGTCCATAACTCATATGGTTTGGTGGACATAAATTTTGATGGCACTTTGTTAAGTACATATGTGGCAGTTAATAATGCATCACCTCAATAGGTTATAGGTAAATTTGCTTGTGCCATCATAGACCAACCATTTCAAGAAGAGTTCTATTTCTTCTTTCCGCAACACTATTTTGTTGAGAAGTAACAGGAGTAGTCAACTGACAACTAATTCCTTTTTCATCACATAATTCTCTGAACTGATCAAATAAGTACTCACAACCATGGTCAGTGCGTAGAGCTTTAATTTTCTTGTCTAATTGATTTTCTGTTAAATTCATAAATTTCTTAAAACATTCTAATACTTCAGATTTATGAGCAATCAAATAGACATAACTAAAGCGTGTAAAATCATCTATGAAAGTGATGAAATAAGATGTTCTATGCCTTACTCTGACATTCATTGGACCACAGATATCTGAATTGATTAATTGTAATGGATATTCTGCTCTAGTCCCTTTTCCAAATGGTTTTCTCGCAGTTTTTCCAGCCAAACAATATTCACAGATTGACAAATCTACCTTCTCAATATTTCCCAAAAAGCCTTATTTGGCTAATCTGTTCATTCTTTGTTGGCCAATGTGGCAAAGTCTAGCATGCCACACAGTTACATCACTATTATTACTGACAAATGAAGTAACAAACGAAAAACTAGAATTATGATTGAAACATTCGACATTTAATACAATAAAATCATCCAGAAAATAACCAGAACCATAGTGTATTGTACCTAAGTACAAATCAACACCAAATTTATGGAAGTTCAAATTGAAACCTAAATTAACTAAAACCAACACATAAACTAAATTTCGACGAATTTACGGAGCAAACAATACATCATGTAGTAGTAAAGGTTTTCCACCTCCTTTGACTTCAACCCGTGAGTTGTTGCCAATATATATCCACTTCACCCCAGGTGAAATTCGTCGAAATATAATATGACTAATTATTATGCTAGCTCCAATTGCGAAGGTGAACATATAATTGTAAGAAATAATAGGTGAGATAGACATTCATACGGTTAATAAAATATATTATAAGTAAAAATTGATATGGATGCAACTGAACATTAATATTTTTAAGAATGTTAACAATTTATTATATTTGTTTAACTTTTTTTTTTGGAGATTATATCAACAAAACTAACGAATTTTGATAATGTCATTGAAATATGATCCCTCTACATTATACTAAAGAGTCACTATATTAGACGATTTGATAAAAATATCCTTTTGATGACATCATTGTAACGATCCCAAATTTTTTTTTCTTCGGCTAGGGACGCATGGGATTTTCTTTTCCGGACTAGAAATAATTTCCGGGATCGATTTAGGGATAACGAACGCCTCCTTAATTTTAAGCCCAATTTTCCTTTGATTTCTTGCATGGCCCAACAAAAATTAAAAAGAAAAGAAGAAAGAAGCCCAATGCCCAAACAAACCAACAAACATAATTAACTAGATTTTTCTAGAAATTGACTAAGTAAATAACAAAAGGGGAAATGCTTTCATTTCTTGGCCTTTTCCGTGAGATTGAGAGAGAGAATGAGAGAGAGAGTTTTCTATTTTCTTTGTCAAAAATTTGAAGCTTAACAAGGAAAATCCATCCATTTAAACCTAAAAGAAGAAAAATGAGATCAATATGCATTGTGAGGGAAAGAGGAAGTTGAATTAAGGTAAGGCTACTTGACCCAAATTTTAATGTTTTGGATTTTGATAGTTTGGTGATTGTAGTGTGTTGTTAGCTTGAGGATAATGCACTTGTGATGATTTTGTGTAAAAAGAGTTGATGTTGGAGAATTTTTGGATGACTTACTCTAATTATAACACTAAGAAAGAATGATAAAATTTTAGTGGAGATGAGATGGTTGGGAGTGTGATATGATGGTAATTGATATATTGAAGTTGTTGTGTGGAAATAAATTGAGATTTGGGGATAACCATGGAGAAACAAAAATCTGATCCTGGAAACGAGGGCGCGTCGCGACGCAAACGAGGCAGAAGCCTGCGTACATTTATAGAGGGCGCGTCGCGACGCAGATGGGACCGGCGTCACAACGCGTACCCAAAAACCAGAATTTTTTTTCGAAAGTCGCGGCGCGTAACTAAGGGTCTAAATTTTATTTTACATTTCTTTTAAGGAATAAAAATGTTCTCAGAGAGTAATCCAACTAGGTTAAGGAACTTAATTTGATTTCGAACCTTATTTTATAACTTATGATTCTAACCCAGTGTATTCCATATAGATACTCATCAGGAGCCGCGTTCGCCCCCAACGACGTGAAAGAAACTTGACCGGACTTCAAATCTGTTAGTGGAGATCTTTCTTTTAAATTGATTTACCTTACTTATCATTGATCAAGATTTGTTTCAAGATTTATTGTTAAAAGCTTTAGGGTGTTAGCCTTATTAAATTATTAGTTACTTTTTATGCAAGGTTGATTTGAAAGCCTTAAGATTTAAAAGTATGAGTTTTATGTTGTTTTTCGAGGTATGGGGAAAAACCCACCTCAGCTCTTACTTATGGAATTGACGGACAGAGATCGTGTGCACACATAGTTCAGGGCTAGGGGGACGGCGATACGTAACGCCCATAAACCCTAGTTTCAGGGTCAGGTAGTAGCATGGATCAGCACTACCGGCTCTAGTTCAGTGACTTGGGGGACGACGATACGTAACGCCCCAATACCACTAATTAGGCGTATGGGGGGACGACGATACGTAACGCCCCCCATGCGTCAAGTTTTCCTCAGTACCAGAGATTTTCTTCACATAAAGTTTTTAGAAAAGGTTTTCTCCAGCTTAAAGGAAAAGAATCAGTTTTCAAACAAAGTTTTCAGAAGCACTTTAAGAATAAATGATTTTACTCAGATGTACTGATTCAGTTTCGTATTTTGTAGCTCCACTCACTGAAATCCTCAGGACTCACCCCTACCACTTCCCAGTTCTTTTGCAGGATTCGTCTTTTGGTGAGCCATGTGCTACTTTTGGAGACCCAGATCGAGGACAAGTGTGATGCTGCAGTCACTAATCACGGGGTCCACTTTTCCAGATCTATATTCATATAGAATGTAGATCATATAGAATGTAGATCTCTAGGTTGTCATTTTGTCATATCATATCATAGACATGTATGTGATGATGTACACATATACTATATATACTTTATATACTCTCAGACATGTATATATGCATATATTTGGTTTCATGATCTCGCATTTAAGTTTATTTAAGTTATTAAGTTGCACGTGTGATTGAGTAAAACATTGCATAGCATTAGGATAAGAGCCAGCGTTCTAGTGCATGAATTAGAAGCTTAAGCGACAATGGGATCTGTTGCTTGCCGGTAACATTCCCGTACTGGGATGTTACAATCATACTCTTAACGCTTTTAGTTAAAAAAAAATGAATAGTTGATAAGAAAGCTTTTGGATCTATGTATCTCGTAGATAATATATATTATATATTGCCGAATAATGCACATTCCAATCTCCTATTAGCTGCGTGACGGCACGCATCTTCTTTATACAATGCTTGTGCAAGCACGAGCAATTCATACAAGCTACGTGTAAAGAGTAACTTGAAACTTCCTCCAAAAAAAAAAAAACAAACAAACAAACAAACAAGATGTAGAAGCAACAAAGTCCTGAATACAACAATTACAAACCAGTTGGGCCAGCCATTACATGGCAATTAGCAATTGGTCGCCGTTACATCCACGTGCAATTACTCCGCATATGCTAGAGTGATTTTTGTATGCATTATTTTCCTCCACGTAAATTATAATTGGTAGGCTCTCTCCTTACACGATTAACAGGGCAAGGGAGTTAGTCTACTGCATAAACCGCAGCTCGGCAGAATAAATGCTCAGACTAAATGCCTATTGCTCGACAATTCCAAGTGCAACGCAAGTCAAGCTTGGAAGCAGCTATGGTTCGTTTATTATCAAGAATCACAAACCTCGGAAATCATCCTGGGAGGTCGCTGTAAGGGCCTTAAAGGATGAAACAGATGGAGGGACGAGCAGCTCAGCAGGCAGGAGCTGGGAACCTGGCTTGGAAATTGAGGTCCCTTACGAACAAAGGCCGGTATGTTTTAAGCTCTATGCATGTACTGCTAACTCTTGTAATCAAATTGCTTCGTGGGTCCCTGTAGATTAGGAAGATTACATTACAGAATTATTTATACTTTCAGAAGATGTACCAGACTGTCAATTTAGGCAGTTGCAATAACTTCATGGCATAAACAATCATGCATCTGTATCATAGCAGGGTCATAAAGGGTTACGTAAATGTGCTTCTGATTTGACACGAAGTCGTTGACTAATAAACAACAAAAGAAAACATGGATGAATGGAGGGTTAAAAGCATCACAGATAGAATAAGCAATTTCAAGTATATTTAGGATTCTTATGTTTTGCACGAGTACTTGTCTCATGTAGATTCAGACATAACATATCTTGCATGTGATTGACCATAATCAACTAATAATTGCAATTATTGTTTCTATATTAGGTGAATGAGTACTCATCTCTGAAAGAGGGAGCTTTGTATTCGTGGGGCGAACTGGGACAAGGGCCTTTTTTCCTTCGTCTTGGGGGTCTCTGGTTAGTAGCTTTCACGGTTCTTGGAGTTCCAACTGCAGCTGCAAGCTTTGATCCTTCAAGGGCAAGTTCAAAATGAAATTTTTCTTTACAAGTAAACAGCAAATAATAGCATTATAACAATGGAACAACCCATTAATGTTATCACTGGTTGAAAGAATTTGCCAATCCCCACATGTTGGCTCTTAGGTATTGGTATAGGAGCAAAATGTACTGTTTAACAAAATGATACTAATATAAAAGTAAAGGCTGTGTAGTGATTATCAAAACTATCTAGGAAAAGTTGAAACATCATATAAAGACTGTTATTGGACATTTATCAAGGGGATAATACATATATTATAAATAAGCTAGACAAGATTTCATTTGCAGGTGATCCTAGACAAGATTTCATTTGCAGGTGATTGCCCATTTTTTCCTATTACAGTTTCATCTATTCAAAAACTGCAGGAACCCCTAAAATTTGTGTTAGCTGCTGGAACAGGAACTCTTTTCCTTGTATCATTAATTGTCTTACGAATATATCTGGTATGCAAATCTTCTCCTTGTTTATGTTGAAATCATTTCATTAGCTTGAAGAAGCGTTGTAGCCAAATAGACAAATTTCAGTTGATGACTTGCTTAAGTGAATGCCTTGTTAAGTGCACAGCCCTGGAGTTCTCTAAATTATCATATCTAACTTGACTCAACATGCTGTACTCAACAATTTGGCAGCAATATAACCAAAGGATAAATTAAGTCTTTTATCAGCAAAGTTGCCCATCCATGGGAATCATAAAGTTCCTTCACAAGAGACTTTAGACACTAGGATATAGCAGACCCGACCTATTCAACCGAACCAAGTATAGAACATAGTAACTACAGATTTAAAAGGAAAATGTAGGCATAACCTGAGAAATTGTAGAAATCCAAAATGCTTGTCTCCCATCATTATTATCCTCTATCCAACAGCTTACTCTATTAAATGACCTTTCCTTTCAATAGCTGCCATACTCTATTCAATTTATTATAGCCTCATAAGTTTGTTCTAATAGTTTATTTATACCAAACCATCTAATTCGGCATATTGCAGGGATGGAGTTACGTTGGTGATAGACTTCTATCAGCTGTGATACCATATGAAGAAAGTGGATGGTATGATGGACAAATGTGGGTAAAGCCACCAGAGGTTAGCACATTTTCCACACATCTCTATCTCTCGCTTTCCAACTTTATCATGTAGAAAGCAAAGTAATTATTGACAGGAACGTACAGCAAGGTCATTAATTCATGGATTCAGGATCTCTGGAATGCGAATAACCTTTTGCCAATAAGAGACTCCCAACAGCTATAAATTGGAAAAAAGATAGCAACTGAATTGACCAAACCTTTATATCCAGGCTTTTAAGCCTAGATGGAAAAAAGAGGCAAGACTGGATTTTTATAAATAGGATAAATAGTCAAAATAACTTTGAAATGTAGTGTTATTAGATGTTCTATGCCACTAAGCCTTAAAAAAATTATTGCTGCTATTAACTATTATGAACGCTGGAGCTATGGTCTGCTAGGTTTCTAACACTGTGCATGACTATGTTTCATTTGCGAGAATGTATACATAGAGTACGTAGTATTTGAATGATGGTGCCAATTATACATCACAAAGTATACCCACCTTGAAATTTTTCATAAAAACAGAATAAAATTCAAGACAGCAAGGGTGAAGGAACAATGATAATCCAACCAGCGACATGATATTTTAAGAGACAAGGCCATGTAAAAGAGAAATTTTGATATCAGAATATGCAATATGTATACAAAAGCCACCAAGGGGTGTGGCTTGGTGGCAAATGGCTTAGGATTTGGTTATCAGGTCCTGAGTTTGAGTCCAGGATGTGCATTTTTTGTAAGAACTTGAGGCAGTCAGGGGTTTTACCTGCTCCGCTTAAGCCCGGGTCAGGTGATTTTGCGAATTTTCCAAAGTTTCCAAGAAAAAATTTTGTATACAAAAATGCAGAGAAGTGAAAAAAATCTCAGTTTTACCTCAACTAGCTCAGCTTATTTACCACTTTGCTACAATAAGACATTTATCCAATGGAAAACGACTCCCAGGTAAAGTACAGTGACGATTAACTGCATGAAATCTGCATTTCAATAAATACAAGGTTATTATTTCCATGAATGAAAACAGATTAAAAACCCCCCCAAAAAAAGGGAAAGAGTATCAAAGTTGATTGTTATTAAGGCCTTAAACAATAGACAACTGGGTGAGTAGTCTGGAGTGTTACAATAAGCAGTACAGAAGACAACTTCATTGATAAGTAAATAATTTATCGAATATGACGCCCCCCTCCCCCGGAAAGACCAAGAAGAAATCCTAATGAATGATGCCAAAATGGAAAACTTACCTAGATATTATATCGTGACATACATAGTTCTACTGTGAACTAACATCTTGCTGTTTCCTCACAGGTCTTAGCTCGTGATAGACTATTGGGTGCTTACAAGGTACTAATCAAGCACAAAAAATCATCTGTGTAATTATTTCTAGATATGAAAGCATATTATACATCCTACAGTAGTTAAATGCACTAAACCTTATAACTTCCACTTGCATAAAGCATAGTCAGAAGGCCATGACACATATTATACAAGCACAATACAATGCACTCACAGAAATAACACAGACTACAAAAAAAATGCAGTTTGATTTGCACTTGAAGCAATAGAATGAAAATGTATTTCTGGTATCAACATGTCTTCTTAAAATGCTTTTTCACACATTTTCACAGCACATTTAACAGGTATCTAAGGTACAATTTATAGATTTCCTAAATTAATAAGAATCTCATGGGAATATATATGCCTCCAGGTTAAGCCAGTCATCAAAATGCTGAAACAAACACTGGTAGGATCAGGAGCATTACTTGTCACAGCCATGTTGCTATTAATATTTGCTACACCAGTGGAGCAATTCTTTCAAAACACCATGGTCACAAAGGAGAACCCCTCAAATGTCCCGGCTTCAAAGATCAAGAAAAAGTTCAATATAAGGTACATAGACAGAGAGATTCCAACCCTTCCCATCCAAAACATAGACATATATTCCAAAATATTCAGAAAAGTATTTCTTTGTAAATATGCAGAATGGAAGAATTGCTTCAGTTGCCAGCGGAGGTGATATCTGATGATGATTTGGCAGCTGCAGCTGCAGAGGCTGCTGATGGAAGGCCTGTCTACTGCAGAGATAGATATTATCGTGCATTAGCTGGGGGGCAGTATTGCAAATGGGAAGATCTAGTAAAGTAATGCATAAAAAAGGAGGCATGCATCATTTTCAGTTTCATACTATAAATGTGATCTGTATTTTGCATTAAGAAGAGCAGTTCTTAAAATTCTAATACTTTTCTCTAGTTAAAGGACACTATGTATATAAAGAAACAAGCACAAGTAATGTCCCAAAATGAAATGAATTGAAAATAATGAATTACTGAAATAAATAAATTGATCAATATCAGGTAGAACAACATACTTAATATCAACTTTTACACATATCAAATCCTTCAACTTTCCAGGGAAACTAGCCTTGAATTAAATTAGGGTTGCAGCTTATCTTAATAAGATGTACAATGTAACTAAAATGTAAAAACTGCATAAAATGACCTCAATCATAGATCTGGATTATAACTAGAAATACCATCAATTTCCTCTCACTTCACCAACCATCTGACTAAATTCATAGATAACCGAACCACCAAAAGACGCTCTTACTCTTCGCTTTCTCCACCTTAATAGTTATCTCTCTTTCATGCCTGATGAGTGACACCAGCAGACAGCTTTAACAACTACTGTTGCAGTGAGCAAAAAATATTTGCTTTAGAGTGGATAAGTGATGAAGCAAGAATAGCACCACAAAAGCAGACCATTCCGCCAACATTTCCACAGGTCCTCTTTCTGTACACTTAAAGCCTGAAAGATACCACCTTTGAACAAGTTCTTTGCAATGGCTAAGAATATTAGATCCTTCAACACACTCGAGAGACAGCCAGTCATGACTTAACTTCATTATGACCGCAGATTCATTGGATAGAAAATCCATACCACTGTTTGACCTCAGAGATGAGGCATTTTAACATTCCACAGGGCTGAATCATTTATAGTTTCTAAATATCCCTAATGGATCCTCTTAAAAAAGTTTCTTGCACCAGCTGAGAAATCTGAACAGTGGCACTTCAAGTATATCCCTGGCTCTCCATTTCCTTCTCTTTGCATCTTCGAGATCTAGTGTTCTATATGCAAGAGCAATCAAATACATTGACGGGTGGAGCCTCCTGCAGATAATAGAAATATTATAAGAGCTTCAAAAGCCAAAATCTAGAAAATCAATTCAACAAAGCTGATTGAATACTTGTGATGATAGATCAAAACTCTAGTCAAGGAAAATTTAGTTAGTTTATACTTGTCTATTAAGTTGTAATAGAAAAAACATACCTACAAGTGATGTAAACAACAAATATATGATATGAAGTTCCAGGTAAAAATGTTGTTTTGGAAGCACATAATAACAACATCAAAAAATAGTAGAATTTATAAATTTTATTAGACTTTCAAAATTAAGTTTATATACTTATATGTAGTGTTTGGTATAGAGTTTGGTGATCTTATAAGCTAACTTATGCTCTTAGTGAAATACTTGTACGCTAGCTTATACTCTCAATTAATACTCTCTACCAAACGGTGCCATAATTGAATATTTGTGGTCCTAAATTAAGTGATAACATCAAATAATTTGGTTTTTTCTCCTCTCCTGCATCTGAGTTACTTACCTGTCAAATTGTTCGCTTGCATCAAAACCATCCCAATACCTTTGGCACAGGATTGTCCGCCCCTTAATATCTTTGCCAAATGTTTCAACATACCAACCACCTACATCATGCATGCCACACCGAGGCTCGAACAGCCAAAACCTGTTGCACCAATTCATCAATAAGTAGTAGCATTCATGGAAGGCTTTGACAAGAGTAGAAGAGCTGTGTGATTTCCTACGGGACGCCAAAGAAAACAGATGATATTCCAGAGTAAAAATTTCACTAATTGTGCTCTTAGATCAACAAAGATTTTCAGAGTAAGCAGTGCCAACCTCCAAATCAGTTTTTTGGGAAAAGGTAAAGGCAGTAGGTCCAACTTGATAACGGTAAATGTTCACAAGAAAGAAGATTAAAACCATTAGAATAAGGAATAATACAACTGGTCCTTGGGGTGTTTCATTAAAAGCCAACAAAAACCAACTTGAATGAAAATCCAGTTCATATGGCTAATAAGATCACTCATATGCAATCAGAAATTGAAATCAAACCACTCTCAATGTAGTTCAGATAAAAATCCAATTGGTTACACAAATATAATTTCAGTAAATCTCCACCAAAATGAACAATCAATTCTAAGCAAAAAGACGACCATGCAGGGTATCCCTCGTGCAAGGAATATAATCTCATTTTTGCACTTGCTAAAAACTACCCTAAAGCCCCATGTAAAAGGATTTGTTTAGAAGGTCATCAACCATAAATGCAGTTCATTTAACCAACTCAAAATTATTAACGTAAGGTTTAACTGTACGAACATTCCATAGCAAAGCTCCATACAATTGGCAAAACTTACTTGCTAGGTGGTAACCGGGCTCTAGTAGATCTACACTCACAAACAGAAAATTCATCTCCTAATTGATACCAGTGCATATGCTTAACCTGAAATGCAAGCAGGAAAGAAATATTAAAAAGAAGTCATAGGGAAATGAAACATGGCATAAATACAACAATAGAAGCAAATATAATTACTTCAAATTTAAGCAGGTAGTGATGTTAACTGCAAATATGGTCTAGCAATATAATATGAATCACCGAAATAAAAAATCTTCCAGGTGTCAGATATCTTTCTTCACAGTGAAACTTAGAAATGGAAGGAGACAAACATCTTACTATGGGAAACTGACAGACATTAGTCAGGCAAGACGGAAATGATGGGTAACATATACATTAACTGATGCATCTCCAAGAATCAAAAAAGTTGTAGAGAATGAAAGACCAAGGAGCATCTAAACTTGAAAATACGAAGATAAGAGTATATTAAAAAATAGTAAATACCATATATGGTCTATGATAAGCATGGTGTTAGAAATTGAGCATTTCTCTCAAAAAGATTTTCTTTTATTATTTTATTTAGTTACTGTGCATGCAATTAGAATAAAACTACCATGAAAGTCTTTCTACAGTTTAGGAAAATGGTTCCTAGAGGATTAGTCATGGCATGGTATGAATCTGCAAGAAGCATCTAGTCTATGAGCACTAGTTTTTGAGCAATTATTAAATTAACAAAGGTAAATATGCAAAATCATCAAGAGCCCAAGTGTTGTTCCTCATCACAAGCCAAATAGTCACAATATGCACCATCTAAAAAGCAATTCAGAATCATGCAGGGATCTGAAACAGGCCTTCATCTTTCATATTTAATTTGAAATAAGAATGCAAAAAATAAAATAAAAAATAGATAGAAGCCAGAACTGCATATTAATAATGACGCAAGCTAAAAAGCATGAAAACTGGGGACTATTTTTACAAACCAGCAATGTCCTATGTTTCACTATCACATGGGTTTTTGTACCACTGCTATTGTAGACAAAGCATGACCCCTCTTCTGGGGTAGTCCCTAAACCAGATATCATTCCAAGTGGAATCCTTGATCCAACTGCACCATCCAAAAGGGAATCCTTATTGAACCCTCTGCTGGTATGCACATGACCTTCATCTGAAGTAAGAAAAACATGTATGTGATCTTGAGCGTCTTCATTCTGAATCCCATTATGATAGCTTTTAGGAGGGACTCTGGTGGCCACAGCAACCACCCTTCCAGACACATGCAATTCTAAGTCTCTATATGCATCTGCTTCATAGCTAATTATATTCCTGGCTTGCATTTGAGAAATTTGATCATTTACATCAGCATTCTGGCAATTGCTTGCATCCTCAATCGGCTGACATGTGCCCAAATGATCAGATGTAGTGGGGGTTAGTTTCATGTTGCAGACAAAAGACAATCTGGGATTGTCATTAACCAAGCAGACCATTCCAAAAAGATCACGGCCCGAAACCAAGTGAAGTACCTCTGGATTTGCATACACTGACCTCTCCTCAGCTTCAAAGCAGTCAGGAAGAAGGTCCATTGACTCAATAACAGGACCGTAATATGCTGCGTGTATGGCTGAATAAAAATCTGCTTGAAGTACATCAAAGTAGCTTGTCCCAACTATCACCTTCTTCTCTGACAATATGTCATTTATAGCAAATCTGTACCACTTCAACCATTCAACAACTTCCATTTGTCTATTAGCTGCCATGCAGGATTCATACATCCGCAACTTCGAACCTTTTCTAGAATGTTTTTGCATAGGCTTCCTTTGAGATAACAGATACTGGTCGTAATGTGCCCGCTTCTGAGAGTCTGAAAGAATCTGCAAAGTGTTATTGATTATGTGTCAAAGTCAGAATTCCATGTCAGTCAAACTCATACCTCAATAACATATATTATCATTGCCAACAAATGCGACTATATTTGCATGAGAAACATTTTCTATCTTATATGTACAAATCATCCAACTACAAGGCAGCACTCCTTTAAAGGATATAATTACCAACAAAAATTTCCAGTATCAAAAGACTTGCCACATTCTGTAAAGCATAATACTATATAGTACATAAAACTTTCTATAAAGTAAAATAGATTTAAAAGCAATGCAATTAATATAAGGTGATATTGTCTACTTTGAACTAGAATTATATGGCGATTGAGCTACTAAAAGTCGTCGTACCAATAAAAGGTTCTTAATTAAGCATTTTCTACAGAACTTTTTCATTCTTTATGAGTGAATGCAATCAAGCCCAACAAAACTCAATCAAATTGTAATGCTCTCTAGACTCATCCTAGTTTCGTGACCAATGCCAGTCCCTTGCCATATCAGCTAGTAATTTAACTTCCAAGTTCAAATTCAATTTATTTTTCTTTTTTACTGCAGAAATATTAGTATTGATTTCTCTATCAAATTAACTTTGATATCCACTATTAACAAGATTATATCAGAAACGCATTCACATCACATGATTAAACAGATAAATATAAGCTAGAACACATAATACTTCATAAGCGGCGACGATTTGGACGAAACGTTTCGAAGCAGAAGAGTCGTTCTTGGAATCGGCCAGGTCAGGGTGAGTTTCCTTAGCTAATTTGCGAAACGAAGCTTTGATTTCGGAAAACGAGCTGGTCTCTGCAACTCCTAATATATTGTATGCATTTTCTACGGGGAACTCGGTCCCGATCGACTCGCTGCTGCTGAGCCATCGAGTTGTATAACTCGGATATAGCAAATGATGGCACCAACTCCAAGAGTAGCTATAATTCGATCGAATCGGAAGTGAGGAAAGTTGCCTGTAACGATAAAGTCCGGCGAGAAATGCCATTTACTTTTTTTTTTTTCTAATTTAAATTCGGATTTTGCAATAAAATGCAGCCATGATGACGGAATTTGGAACTGGACTGGTGAGTGGTGATGCGGTAACGAAAGATGACGTCCATATTGAAACGTGTCGAACTGCACAGCATGACATGTCACACGGCCAGGGCTTAGAGACAAGGCCTTCAT
>SKCR01027321.1:0-50380 GCA_019454045.1 Zanthoxylum bungeanum | reverse complement strand
TGGAACTAACCAAATTCAATCATTTTTTTTTGCTCTTCAGATCACTTGAGCTCCCAAAAAAATTCTAAGTGTTGACCGGTTTGGAGTCCGTTATGGGACTGGTATGGTTTCTTGCCAATTCCAGTAGCTATACTTTACTCACAAGTTAACTGGTATGGAGACTAGTATATGACCGGTATGAAACTAGACCGATTTCAGTAGCTATGTTATCTCCAAGTAGACTGATATGGACACCGGTATGTAGCCCGGCATGATACTAGCCTAGTTCCAGTAGCTATGTAATGCCTAGTTAGACCGGTATCAAGGTAGGTATGGGACTGGTATGCCAGTCATCGACAAATCAGAAATGTAAAAACATTTAGGAATCACAAAAACTAAGAATAGAGATGAACAAGTATCTTAATGACCAACAAACACAATAAAGACTAAATTAAAAACACAAAGTAAAGATAGAAAAATCAGACCTTGGAACCCTCAGCTCTGATGCCAAAAGATGCGGAACTCACTTGGATGTTTAAGGCCAAGCAAACCTCTCGTAACAGATAGAACCCCAAGCACCGCGAATTTGATTTTGTAGGAAGAAAACCCTTCCAAGGCCACAAAGAATACCCACAAAGAACTTTTCTTAAAGAACCCTTAATATTATTCCTTGTAGTGTTCTGCTAGCACGGAGACACCACTAAGGTTGGCACGCCTTAGATAAGTCGATTGTATGAAATAAGGGGAATCCCTCCCTTAAGCAATTTTGGCCAAAGCCAAGTTTTCAAGATGAAGCTAAATTTTCGAAAATGGTTTATTACCATTCCATTAAGAAGATAAAAGTTTATATAGTACAAAGAGACAAACTCTAATGGACATAAAATGACCAAAACATCCTTAATAGCTAAGTAATGGCTATTTAAAGGCTATGCCCTTATTAGTCACTTAACAACCTAGACAAATTACCATAAAGTCTAAAGTAATAAAACATAATCAAAAACTTTGCCAAAACAGTCAAAAAAAGGAAAAATCACAAAATCACAAAAATCCAACAAAGGTGGCAAGTTTCTCAAAGCCATAATTGAATTGTCTCCTTCACTAAAATCCTCCAATTTTCGTGGGCTTCATGTTACAATGCCCAAATGTTGTGTCTCAAACCCATTAATTCTTGTGTCACTCGAATACTTGGTGTCGGGCTTGAATCGGCTTTATCCGTCAAAATATACTTGACTTCAGGATTGTTAGTGCGTTAATCTAGTATAACTTGGGTCAAGTAGAATATCTTTGGACCCACTCCATAGAAGCCCACATGTGATGCTAATATACCCTGGAGTTGTCTATCACACTCGACCATTACATTTTTTGCTAGCCCCACCATTGCGTCTCTGATCTTCTTAGCTCTTTGGCGTGTGATTGGTCCGATTGGCACTTGCAAAGGCTCTACCATATTATTGGTCGTGACATTTAATGTTCCCTGAGTGGCTGGATTCATGTAAGGAAGACGATGGAGGGAAGAAAAATTTTGAAGAACTTGGAACACTTGCAGATGAGAAACATGAGGAAACACCCAAATTAGAATTAAAGATTTTGCCTAAAGGATTGAAATATGCATTTCTTGGAAACAAATAGACTTACTCTGTGGTAATTTCTTCCTCCCTCACACGTGATAAGAAGGTAAGTTGTCAAAAGTGTTGAGAGAAAATAATCTGGCAATTGGATGGACTTTAAAAGATATAAAAGACATTAATCCTTTGATATGCACACATAGAATACATTTAGAAGAAAATTCCATGGCATATCGCTAACCCCAAAGAAGATTAAATCCCTACATGAAAGAAGTGGTAAAAACAGAAGTCTTCAAACTTCTTGATGTAGACATTATCTATCATAACTCCGATAGCAATTGGGTAAGTCCTACACAAGTTATGCCTAAAAATGTACAATAACTGTCATAAAAATAATAAAGGAGAATCAATTCCAACTCGAATCTCATCTAGTTGGCGTATGTGCATTGATTGTAGAAAACTAAATGACGCCACTAGAAAAGATAATTTTCCTTTACCATTTCTTGACCAAATTTTGGAAAGAGTAGCAAAACATTCCTACTACTACTTGTTGGAGTTCTACGGTCCCGAGGATCGAATACAAAGCAATAAAACACATGAGAATACATACGACGAAGTTGCGGAATACTCACATCGATCGGTTGAGCGAGGCGGCAATGAACAAAAATTCAGTTTCTGCTCATTGGTCCTCTCGGCAGTGGCAGTGAAACAGCCCACTGTTTTTTGCTTCAATCTTCCTCCATCAAGCTCCAAGATTTGTGATTTGATTCCAAGCTCATGGGTGGACTTCCCTATCACCTTCGCATGTCTCTCGGAGTGATAGCTCTTGATGATTTTTCTGCAAAATCATCACACTTTTGCTTCCCATTGCTCTCGGCATTTCCCAGAAAAACCAGAACAAAAACAGCCCAATTGGGCGTGAATAAGAGAGGAAAAATGGCTCCAATTTTCGTGAACCATGAGAGAGAGAAATAAAAAAAGTGTAATGTGTTTTTGGTAATTGATTTTTACCAAATCATATATCAAATTTTGGCTTTAAAAAAGTCAAATCATTAAAGCCATTAACCACTACATCAATCAATCAATCAATCACATCAATCAATCAAATTGTCACATCACTCAAAGTGACATGTGATTTGACGTTTGATGTGACTAATCATTTGACGCTTGATTTTACTTGCGTGCTGCACTCGAATTCGAAATGCGAATGCGCTCGTAAATAATTCTGGGCTCGGGTTCACTAATTCCAAATTAACAAATTTTTCGTGACGTCGTAATTAAATCTAATTTAATTAAATAATCATGCCTAGCATAATTACTATTCACATCGCTAACGAATTAATTCTAAATTAACTCGTTCGCCCGAATTAAAATCTAATTTTAATTCCGCATTGAAATCCAATTTCGTTTTATATATCGAATATATTAATTATCGATTAATTCCAAATTAATCGTTCTCTCTCTTTCAATGATATTTTATCCCAGATAAAATATCTCAATAATTAATCCTAGATTAATTCTCTCTCATCTTATTAATCCGAGATTAATTAAAGTACGAGTCATACGTCATCGGTGAATCTTCGGGAAGCGACCCATGAGATCCCCGGATATGTTGGCAGTAAATTCGGTCGTCGGACTATCCGAACACGTAAGTACCTAGTACTACGTTTATACCGATTTACAAGACAAGGTTGGCTTCTAGCAAAGCGCCATGCCTACCCAATTCTCCAGAAATATCCTTACAGGAATATAAGGATCTATATCAGGCGTAGTATACGTAGTATTGCGTATTTCGATCCAGTATCGGATGTCACGTGCTAGGCCTGGGGTTGGAATTGTGTCTGCCCCGTACGAAGCACATGTCGGATGTCTGGTAACTAGTCTCTATAATCGGATATACATGACCTAGTCATAATATCACGATAGCTGCAGCAAATAAGAGCACCAGTCCCGTATCCTACGTGACATCATCTCCATATGACTGGAGTGATACTTCCGTCTTGACATCACACCCAACACACTGCGATTCTCGATATACCCAGAAGAGGCGTACACAGAAACCGGTTAAAGCCCAGGACGACCAAAACCAAAGTATATTGATTGTCGCAAGTATTAGCGGTGCAAGTCTCAGGTTAAGACCAAATACACCTACCCTGATTTCGGACTTCCATAGACACATAGTCATACTACCAATGGAATTCCGAGGGGGTCTATCAAGAGCGAAGCTGTTTCCCGTACCATCGGTAAAACACAACCTCCTACTACACTTGCATGAGTATCCTATACCCAAATATATGAGAACTATGCCATTGTGCCCTCACAACACGCACAAGTGTAATACTAGTCTTTTACGTATTTATCGATGTCCAATCTCGATAATACTCTGACTAGGGATATTTAATGATTTATCCTTTGTGGACCGATACTGTCTCATATCATTCTCAATCCAGAAACAAATCATAAGGACCTCCTATCATTTATATATCTTGGTGATCTAATCACAAATGATAAGAGAGCAATCTCCTTTGTCACATAATTAATTTGTACAACAACACCATGATCTGTACAAATAGTGACGATGTGGGTCATAATTGTCCAACAATCTCCCACTTGGCCTATAGCCAGTCACTCGAGTGTCTAACACCCGAACTATGTACGGTTGGCTCAAAATGCTGAGAAGGTTTTTCGTCAGCGGATTTGCATGATTATCATCTGATGCGATTTATTCGATCATCACATTGCCACGATGTATGATCCGAACGAATCAGAAGAATATCGAAGTATGTATCTGGATCGTTGATGAGACCATTAATTCTTTAGGCTGTGCTGTAGCCTAGCTCAGCTGCTAATAGAACTATATCTAATCTAATTTGATTTATTATCGACCCAAATGGCTTCTATTGCTGCCTCAGCTGCAGCAATAACCCGCATTTGTTGTTTATTCGGTAACGGTATCTTGCTTGGAAGATTTCCAGCTCACTGTACCGTTATTTCAAACTGTATAGTACCGTTTTGTGACTCATAGTCGTTTTATCGGTTGGGAAACTTGCAGAAGTGATCCCAGTCACTTCAAGTTCTCATTCTCCATAGTAAAAGACAGCATCATTAGTTCTCTAAGAAACTAATGGATGTTCTTAATATCAATCCAGTGACTATCACTTGGATTGGCCTGTTTGTGAATCCATATGCTCAAAGCGTATGAGACACCAGGTCGCGTACATTTTTCAATGTACGAGTTCTCGGAGAGTTCTAACAACTTTAAATCTATCCAGTAGATCTTTATTCCTAGAATAAAGGTTGTTTCTCCCAAGAATTCTACGGAGAATTTTTCATGAAAGCCAAGCTTTCGCCGATTGTTATTATGGGAATATCATTTCCAAGAAATGACATATTATCATTATCTATAGGACATTATTATCAGTGCGCTACCACTAACCTCCTTATATACACAAGAATCATTTTCGTTTTGAATTAAATCATAAAACATTATGATTACATCAAAATGGTAATTCCAAGAACCTAATGCTTGCTTCAATCCAAACATGGATCAAATAACCTGCAAACCTTGTTTGCTAGTTTTGGTACGATAAAACCGTCAGGATGTTGAAAACATCCTCCAAAAGGTTTCCTTTTCAGGAAAAAAATATTCCCGTTCAGCTGCCATATTTCATAAATGAAACATGCAGCATCAGCAAGCATTATCCAAATGGATTTATCGTGGCAACAGGTAAAAGATTTCGTTGTAATCAACACAATGTTGATAACGATACCTTTCGCTACAAGCCTAGCTTAGTACGTTGGTATGTTGCCATCCATGTATGTCTTCCCTGAAGACTCATATAGTACCAATAGGCACAATGCCTTGTGGTACAACAACTAGTGTCCAAACTAAGTTATTATACATGGAATCCATTTCGGACTCCTGGCACTTTGCCATGATAGGGAGTCGATACCTTGTATCACTTCCTCATACGTAGTCAGTTGGTTTTCCTCAATAAGATTGACATCTTTATGAGGTGAGATCAGAAACCCATACCCCAGGTTATTTTCTGATTCTCTCCGACATATGCGGTTCTTGTGTATTCGAATATTACTGGTATAGTTTCATCCTTGATGAACTGTTTGTGTTCCATTATGGAATCGGTGCCTAGAATAGTATTACTCCGATTTTCATCGATTTTTACTTTCCTCCCACTTACCATTGCATATCGGTATTCCTCTTAGGAAAACCGCATGGTGAGCAAAAATTAAATTGTTCTCTTTGTGAGATTGTATAAGTATTATACTTTGGTATCCCTAGGATAACCTACAATTGGGCACTTATCCGATTTGGGTTTTAGTTTGGTATCATCCAAACATATGCCTAGCATCCCCAAATATTCAGGATTGAGAAACTCGGTTTCTTTCCTGTTCATATCTAATATGAAATCAGTCAATAAGATTTTATGGAACCCTATTCAAAATAAGTTCTTGCACTGTTAAAGTGTATCTGTTGAAGGAAATGGTAGCTCAGAGCGACTCGTGATTAACCTTATCATGTCTAACAAAATTCGGTTTATCAGTTCGGACACACCGTCAAAATGACGTGTTCCGGAAGGAGTCCTCATTGAAAGAATATTATACTCTTTCAAGTATTTTAGAAACTTATTGCTTAAGTATTTTCCATTACGATCTTACCATGACGGTTTAATACTTTAGCCGATCTATCTGTCTATTTCGTGTCGAAAACTTTAAAAGTTTCTGATTTGTGTTTCGAAAGAAACAGATAACCATAATGCGATGCCACATCCGTAAAGGTCACGAAAAGTTCTTATCCACCTCTAGCCTAGCTAGACATAGGCCCACTTGCTTCACTATGAACTAGGGCTAACAGATCGGTGGCATTCACACTTTTACCAAGTAAATGGGTTTTAGGCACTTTGCCCAATAAAGTAGATTCGTAGACTTTATTTGATTGGGATCAAATTAGTCCTAGTACCCACTCTTCAAAAGTGCGGATATACGAGTCTTGTTTAATTGTGTCCCAGACAACAATGCCACAATAAAGTTTCTTCTGATCAAATCAGTTTGAGCTATTTGTTTGTCATGTTATATGTTTGAGATTTATTTATATTCAAAATATAAATGATGTTATTCACATCTAATGTGTTTATCTCAATATCATCTTTATATAATAAAACACTTTAGTGTTCTAAAATATAAAGGTTCAATCCGCAACAGATTAGACACTAATATAGAGATAATGTATCTAGTCAAACTAGTTACATCCTAACAGTTTCCAAATTTAGGTACACACCCGAGGGTAGTTCCTAAAATTAGGTTTCTGCGGTTAAAACAGCGACTTTCGTCCCGTTTCCGATTCGCAGATAAATCTCTATTGAAGTCAGTATCCTGTTCAAAACAGATTCTGAACATCAATACATATATTTTATGTACCACACTAAGTATTTAAAATCCAATTTTAATACTAGTAATGAACATAATTATGACAAACATATTTAAAGCCGGAGCCTTGCACCGTCTTTAATTCCTTCATGTCTGCTTTGTCCAAACGGCAGTCACGCTTCCGTGATCCCGTTTCCCACAATTAAGCAGACATTTTGGGATATGTCATTTATCTTCCCAGAAGATTATAATGATTTTGCCTTTGCCCTTTTTCCACATTCCAGAAGCCTTTGGCTAAGCCTCGGGTTTCTAGAATATCGAAGTAAGGTGCGCCTTGCGCTACTTGACTTTGACTTTGTCTCCTTGAGAATAGTCATTAACTCTCCAAGAGTTATGTATTGCAATTTTACTTCTTAGATCTAAAATTAGATCTTTGAAGATCCTTCAATTTCAGTATCATACTTTAAGGATCTAACCCTTAGTTCTGATAAAGAAATTAAGGAGTCTACTGCGACAATCTTAAAGGATTAAGCACTAAAGTTATCATTACATAAATCTTCCAAAGATTATGTTCTACTATTTGCTTAACTCCGAGCTTAGGCCTAATATGTTATCAAATAAAGTAACTTATTAGTTTCCAGGACCATCCTGCAATTAATTCCCAATTTGAAAAATTAAACCATTTAAATACATTTTACCTAGGATTATGTTTTAAATGTCAATCTTTCAATTTTATCTTGATTCTAATAGTCCAACTATTTAATCAACAATTTCAGGTACTTTTAAATATAATGATTATTATAGTCCAACTATATTAATCAACTATACTTTTAATTTGTTTGAATACAGTCCAACTGTTAATTAAAACAACAATTCAAATATTAGTCCAACTAACATTTAATTATTTGACGAATGATATTTGTTTGAGCGCGTATGGCAAGTAATTAAATGAATATTACAAATTCAATTATTGCCTCCCACTATTTTTCGGCGAGCCTCTAACCCTCTGTCGAGTACTCGGGAAACCGTGTTTCCTAGCGGGCTAGGATCCCGTTAAATATCACACAATCTTGACTTTGGCCAACAAATTGTATGATAATTAACTAGGTAGATCTCTAAGATCAATTGGATCCGATCCAATTCCTAGATCCAGTAGGGGGACATCCAAGTCCGAAACATATATCTTATATATGTCAATATATCCAATATATTGCCTAACCTTTTTCCTCTGAATCAACTAAGCCTTGGCTTTGGCACAATAAACTTAGTGATCCCAGTCAAGCGCGACCCATTGACCATGGAAAGCTTCGTAATCAATGTCGATGGACAAGAAGTGGTCTTGACTTTGGCCAACAAACCACAACTTGGACAAGACACCAATATGGAACAAAGCTCTCGTGATTCAAACACATCCTCGACGGACAAAGGCCTTGACTTTGGCCAACAAGCCAATGCCAGTCTTGGATCTTGAGTAAGAATCACTCAATGGAAGGAAAAACGCTTAATATTTTGTGAGGGTTTTTCGTGTGCAAATTGGCAACCAATTTATTATCTTTGTTAAGGTCTCATCATCATACACCCTTAAACATGCATTCTAAACACATAATAAAGCGCGTATAAATAAAATAATAATGATATACGGATGGATACTTAACACATTGATCCTAGATCAAATCTCTCTCTTTCCTCTCTCCCGCTAGCACAAGTATTTACTTCTACCCGTTACACTACACTTCTAAAGAAACCTCATTTACATTGAGGGGAATAGGTGAGAAGAGAATACAAAGAATAAGGAGGTAATAAGGCTGGACAAGCAGGTCCAATTAATAAATCAAATTTATTACAACAATTTCTAAAATTGCCCCACCCATCTAATATCCATCCGATATACATTATTCATGCATCGCAACCATGTATTCACACAAGCATGTTATCAATCAATCTAATCAAATTAATTAATCTGATAATTAGTGACCATCCAATGTTCAAACAACGATTTGATTTTGTTCGAGTCAAACTCGTTTAGCGAATAAGTACTTAAAGTACGAATTCTTGAATTAAATTAAACTACAACATTAAATCCAATTTAATATGTATTTAATACTAATTCGCTATTTAATTCCAAATTAAATATTACACTTTATTAATAAACCTTTTACGATTTAAATTCCAAATTTAATCGTTACGGGTCTCAAAGCCCGATTAACGTCCAACGTTAATTTAATTAAAGCCCAATGGGCTCTTAATTAATTTCTTAAGGCGTGGAATTTTGGTCAACTCGGGTCAAACCGATAACCAAAGTCCAATCAAGGAATAACCCCATAAGCCTATAAATCAATTTAGGCCCATTAGGCCCAATTAATCTTTAAATGTCCATTAGTCGTATTTGGGCTTTATGGAAGCGGTTTTGGGCCTATTTAGATCCAACCAATTTTGCCTAAACCCAATTTGGTACAACCAAGCCCAATTAGCCCATTTACAACATAACAAGCCCAAATCCAATTTTAAGCCCAATTTAATTAAACACAAAAATTTCATATTTCATATTTAATTAAACTAAAGTGTATTACACAATTAATTACATAAATCAACATTTCCAAATTATCAATTTACACAACTAATCATGCTTTTTAACATCAAATAGTGTCCAACACAATTTAATCAAAAATCAAACCCAATTTTACATGCATAAGTCTCGGCAATGAAGGGGATTTTGTGTCCGATTCGGTTTCAATCCAATTAAATCCATAATCGACATTAAATCATCATACCCAATATGATTCCAACTCATCCAATGATTAAAATCAAAAATTCACCAAGATAAATAGGGCTCTAAACTCTCGGATTTAGTAGGGATTTTCAAATCAATTCGGAATTCAATTCAATCAAATCTTAAATCAATATTCCCAATTGTTTTTCAAGTCATCCAATGAATCAAAAAACAAAATACCAAGACATTAGGGTTCATCAACCATTCGGCCAAGCCATCCAATTTTGGGGAAAATATTTCCAAATCAATTTTCTTGAAATTGATCACATCAAACTTCAATTAAACATGTATTAAGCATACTTAAACATCAAATTTAATCAAATCATGCTCAAATACATTTTACCCAAATTTTAAGCCCTAATCATTTTTCATGCTTTTACTCCGCTCTGATACCATTGTTAGAGTTCTACGGTCCCGAGGATCGAATAAAAAGTAAGAAAACACATGCGAATACATACGACGAAGTTAAGGAATACTCACATCGATCGGTTGAGCGACGCGGCAACGAACAAAAATTCAGTTTCTACTCATTGGTCCTCTCGGCAGTGGCAGTGAAACAGCCCACTATTTTTGCTTCAACTTCCTCCATCAAGCTCCAAGCTTTGTGATTTGATTCCAAGCTCATGGGTGGACTTCCCTATCACCTTCGCATGTCTCTCGGAGTGCTAGCTCTTGATGATTTTGCCGCAAAATCATCACACTTTTGCTTCCCATTGCTCTCGGCATTTCCCAGAAAAACTAGAACAAAAACAGCCCAATTGGGTGTGAAAAAGTGAGGAAAAATGGCTCCAATTTTCGTGAACCGTGAGAGAGAGAAATACAAAATGTGTAATGTGTTTTTGGTAATTGATTTTTACCAAATCATATATCAAATTTTGGCTTTAAAAAGTTAAACCATTAAAGCCATTAACCACTACATCAATCAATCAATCAATCACATCAATCAATTAAATTGTCACATCACTCAAAGTGACATCTGATTTGACGCTTGATGTGACTAATGATTTGACGCTTGATTTGACTTGTGTGCCGCACTCGAATTCGAAATGCGAATGCGCTCGCAAATAATTCCGGGCTCGGGTTCGCTAATTCCAAATTAACGAATTTTCCGTTGCGTCGTAATTAAATCTAATTTAATTAAATAATCATGCCTAGCATAATTACTATTCACATCGCTAACGAATTAATTCTAAATTAACTCGTTCGCCCGAATTAAAATCTAATTTTAATTCCGCGTTGAAATCCAATTTCGTTTAATATATCGAATACATTAATTATCGATTAATTCCAAATTAATCATTCTCTCTCTTTCAATGATATTTTATCCCAGATAAAATATCTCGGTAATTAATCCTAGATTAATTCTCTCTTATCTCATTAATCCCAGATTAATTAAAGTACGAGTCATACGTCATCGGTGAATCTTCGGGAAGCGACCCATGAGATCCCTGGATATGTTGGTAGTAAATTCGGTCTTCGGACTATCCGAACATGTAATTACCTAGTACTACGTTTATACCGATTTACAAGACAATGTTGGCTTCTAGCAAAGCGCCATGCCTACCCAATTCTCCAGAAATATCCTTACAGGAATATAAGGATCTATATCAGGCGTAGTATACGTAGTATTGCGTATTTCGATCCAGTATCGGATGTCACATGCTAGACCTGGGGCTGGAATTATGTCTGCCCCGTACGAAGCACATGTCGGATGTCTGGTAACTAGTCTCTATAATCTGATATACATGACCTAGTCATAATATCCCGATAGTTGCAGCGTATAAGAGCACCAGTCCCGTATCCTACGTGACATCATCTCCATATGACTGGAGTGATACTTCCGTCTTGACATCATACCCAACACACTACGATTCTCGATATACCCAGAAGAGGCGTACACAGAAATCGGTTAAAGCCATGGACGACCAAAACAAAAGTATATTGATTGTCGCAAGTATTAGCGGTGTAAGTCTCAAGTTAAGACCAAATACACCTACCCTGATTTCGGACTTCCATAGACACATAGTCATACTACCAACGGAATTCTAAGGGGGTCTATACAGAGCGAAGCTGTTTCCCGTACCATCGGTAAAACACAACCTCCTACTACACTTGCATGAGTATCCTATAACCAAATATATGAGAACTATGATGTTGTGCCCTCACAACGCGCACAAGTGTAATACTAGTCTTTTACGTATTTATCGATGTCCAATCTCGATAATACTCTGACTATGGATATTTAATGATTTATCCTTCGTGGACTGATACTGTCTCATATCATTCTCAATTCAGGAACAAATCATAAGGACCTCCTATCATTTATATATCTTGGTGATCTAATCACAAATGATAAGAGAGAAATCTCCTTTGTCACATAGTTAATTTGTACAACAACACCATGATCTGTACAAATAGTGATGCTATGGGTCATAATTGTCCAACACTACTTTCTTGATGGTTATTCAGGTTATTATCAAACTCTCATTGATGTAGAAGACCGGAAAAAGATCACAGTCACATGTCATTTTTGAATATTTACATTTATGAAAATGTCATTTGGACTTTGTAATACACTATCAACATTCCAATGATGCATGTTAAGCATATTCAATGACATACTTGAGCATTGTTTAGAGGTTTTATGGATGATATAACTGTTTTTTGGAACTCATTTGATAATTAGTTGAATAACTTTGAAAATATTTTGAAAAGATGTAAAGAAGAATGACTTGTAATAAAAAATGAAAAATATCATTTCATGAATAATTTAGGAATTATTTGTGGTCACGTTGTGCCATCTAAAGGTATCGAGGTTGACAGTGTAAAATTGAGGTTATCTCTAAATTACCACCACCAAAACTAGTCAAGGTAATCCGTTCCTTTTTAGGACATTTAGGATTTTTATCGGAGGCTCATTAAAAATTTTAGTATCATATCCATACCATTGTGTAACCTCCTATTAAAAGATGCAAAATTTGAATGGACAAAAGATTGTCAAAAATCATTCGAAAAGATTATTAGTCTTTTAACTCCTGCTCATATCATGCAATCTTCTTATTGGTCTTTTCCTTTTAAGCTAATGTGTGATGTGAGTGACTATGCAGTTGGCGCAGTAATAGGACAAACAAATGAATGTAAGCCATATGTAATTTATTACGTAAGTAGAACTTTAAAAAGTGAACAAATGAATTACACTACCACAGAAAAAAAAAAAAAAAAAAAACTATTTACTATAATATTTGCTTTGGACAAATTTCGATTATATTTCATAGGTTCATCAACCGTTATTTATTCTGATCATGTTGCTGTTAGATATTTGATATTTAAACATGATGGAAAGCCAAGATTACTACGGTGGTTTTTATTGCTTCAAGAATTCAATCTCACAATCAATGATAAGAAATGAGCAGATAATGTAGTTGCAGATCATTTATCAAGACTCATGAATGAGTCATCAATTAACACAACTCCTATCAATGACTCTTTTCCTGATGATTTTTTATTTTCTGTAAATATAATGTCTTGATATGCTAATATTGTCAATTTTCTTGCAACAAGAAAAATACACTCAGATTGGAGCCATTAAGATAAGAAGAAATTTTTGACTTAAGTCAAAAGATTATATTGGGACTATCCATATATGTTCAAGTATTACTCTGATCAGGTTTTCCGATGATGCATACCGAACAATGAGAAAAGTAGTGTTATTTAGTTTTGTCATTTAGAAGCATGTGGATGTCATTTCTCATCTAAAAAGCCGCTATAAAAAACTTACAGTGTGGATTTTATTGGCCCACCTTATTTAAAGATACAATTGTTTTCTTCAATACTTGTCAAAATTATCAAAAATTAGGATCCATTTCTAAAAGAAACATGATACCTTTAAATCTCATCCTTGCCATAGAAATCTTTGATTGTTGGGGAATCGATTTCATGGGTCCATTTCCACTGTCATTTGGCTTTTTATATATTTTAGTTGCAGTCGATTACGTCTCAAAATGGGTTGAGGCGATTCCTTGTCGAAATAATGATCATAAAATTGTGATTAAATTTTTATAGGAAAACATTTTAAGTCGATTTGGAATATCTTGGGCCAAATACTTTTGTGGCAAGTCTTTTAAGTCTTTAATGAAAAAGTATGGAATTATACATAAAGTTTCTACCTCCTATCACGCTCAGACAAATGGTCAAGGTGAACTAGCAAATAGAGAAATCAAACAAATTTGGAAAAAAAACGGTTAACCCAAATCGCAAAGATTGGCCTCTTCGACTGACTGATGCACTTCGAACACACTGAACAGCTTTCAAAATGTCTTCATATCATCTAGTTTATGGAAAATCTTGTCTTGTAGAACTTAAGAATAAGGCATATTGGGCTATTAAAGTAGTCGATTCAAACCTTGAAAATGTCAATCATGAACGTAAACTACAATTAAATGAACTTGAAGAGTTAATGAATGATTAATATGAGAATGCGAAAATTCTTAAAGGTAAAATTAAGGTTTTTCATGATAGTCGAATTTCAAAAAAAATATTTGAAATTGGTCAAAAGTTTTGCTCTATAATTCTCGTCTTCATATATTTATTGAAAAATTGAAATCCAAATGGAATGACCCATTTATTGTGAAGCACGTTTACCCATATGAAGCAATAGACATTGAGACCTCTAGGGATGGTGGCAGATTCAAAGTAAATGGACAACGTTTGAAATCATTTTTGGAGTGTTCAAATTTTCAAGAATCTATTTTCCTTTCAAACGCAGTGTACTGTAATCGATGTATTATAAGCTATTAATTTATTTTCTTTTCTTTTATTTTTGTATAATTTCCATTTTTCTCTCGTGTTTTGCAGTATTTTTCTTTTTGTCACCATGTTAAAAAGAGGATAATGATACTCTGTGACTCTAAGCCGGTTCTTTTAGTTTCATAAAATTACTGATACCCTACAATCAAGGCATGAAATAAACTCTTGCAAAACTCCACAATCATTTTCCTTCTCTCCCCCAAAATGCTATAATGAAAATTTACAAAGCACGCACTGCAAAAAATGAGGCTTCTTATGATCAATGATATTCCTAGTGATATCCGTTGGGTAATTGAAGCAAGGGTTGGCTTGTCAGGATTTATAAGTACACCTCGTCATTCTCTCTTCGACACATCCAAATAAGAGAGAATGCAAAAATGGAGAAAATTTTAAGATGGCGGGTCACTAATATATGTGTATTTTATTGATATAGTTATGGAAATAACCATAATTTGTTGAGGCCTCAAAATAATTGGGTAGAGTTATGGCAAAAAGAAACATGCACTTAGTATATAGCAGTGGAAATCTTGGATTGATGGGATGTGTTTCAAAGGCGTGCAAGAAGAAGGTAGTCAAGTTTTATGAATCATCCCCATAACTTTGGCAGATGGTAACCTCATCGAAAAATCAAATAGAGAATAATACATTGTCTCAGGTATGTCTGAAAGACTTACTGAAATGATTAATCATGCTGATGCTTTTATTTCTTTCCAAGTGCGCTGGGCACGTTGGAAGAAATATTCACAGTTGCTTCATGGGAAAATTTGAACATTCACCGAAAACCCATTGAACTACTTAATGTAGATCATTTTTTCAATTTTCTTTTAGTATTTCTTGAGGATGCTAAAAACTCGGGTTCATTTCAAAATCGAAAAAATATATTATTCTTACTGCAAGAAAGCGGTTGAATTAATCGACCAACTGTTAACTTATGAACCAAAAAACAACCAAATTCTTTCCAAGTTGGACTGGTCAGATAACGATCGTGGCAAAAAGCGTAGAGTGGACTTGAATTTTAATCTGTAACTTTTTTCTGTTAAATAGTAGTGTTGTTGATTCAATTGCCTTTTCCACACTAACCAGATGATGTCTTTTAAACTTTATTTCTTCTTATTCAGACATTATGGACAATGTCTCAATTTTGTTGGGGGAAGTGGATACTTGACTAGATAGTTTTCATTTTTATGTGTTTTTTTAAAAAATATTTTTATTTTTGTGTTGTTGTTTTTTGTAAAAAAATAAATTATGCTGTTTTTGTTTTGTTGTTGTTTTATGTGTAAAAAAAATTATTTTTATGTTTTTATTCAAAAAATTACTACACAAACCAACAATAAATTTTTGACTAACCAAGTGGAATCGTTGCTCAGAGATGGCAGTGTAAGGAATTTTCGCTAATGAGATGCATCTCAATGTGTTTCGTAACAAGTTATTTTTGTTTCTTTCTTTTTGAATCATTCAAATTTGTAAATTCTCTGTATTATAGATTAAGTTTGATTTCCATATGCTCATTTGATAGGTATTATCAACATACACGGTAACATATGATCGTAGGTTGTAAATGAAAATTTTGTAATATTCAGTTTTCTAGTTTGTTGGAGGTGGCACCTAAGACAGTGCAATTTTTGTTCTTTAATTCAAAAAAAACTAACCGAGCTTTTACTTAATAATCGGACGTCTTGCATCAGCAAGTAGTGATTGTTCGCGTAAAACAGTAAGACATGAGTTAGTTTGAAAAAAAATGATAATAATAATAATAATAATAATCAAGTTTTTATTTGGTAAACGAACATCTTACCTCATCGAAAAGTGATTGTTCGCATAAAATGGTAGAGCTTGAGTTAGTTTTAAAAAAATGTGAATAAGTTTGATTTCGTAGCCTCTCTAACTCGGGCAATTAAGTTTGTAGGGGTGTTTTAACACTTAGTGCCTTAAGGCCAACTGGTCTGGGACTCACTAGCCCAAAACTCATTACATGGGTTAAGGAGAAAGCTTAAGGAAATCAGATATTTTTTTAACATCTAAGATACGAGCAATTAAGTCTGTACATGTGACTTAATACCTAGTACCCTAAAGCCAACTGATTTGGGAGTTACTGACCCAAAGCTCGTTACAAGGATTGAAGATGTATTATTAAAAAAAAAATTATTTTTTGTATATAAATAAACTGTCATTGTCAAAAAAATATATGAATTCTGATATAACTTTAGGACAAAAATATTACTACTTTTTCAACAAGATATATATGAATATTGTGGGCACAATAAATTGATTGATACTTTATCTTTTGTGTGTATGGAAAAGGGTAAATAGTACATGAGGGTTTGCTTATTTGATAATTTGGATAGAAAAAAATAATTATTAACTTGGATAAGAATCTTTCGTTTAAGTTTTCTTTTAAATTACTAAGTGTAGGCACTGCATTTTTGCATGTGAGTCCCTATGATGAGTCTCATCTGGAGACACTACCTTTTTAGTTAAGGATATTGCGGGAAACGGTCGTCGGAAGGGAATCGGTGTTTCATTAGATTTTTATTCACTTGTTTAGCTCCAAGCTCGCTCGTTGGACCTCCGTTTTAAAGCACCTTTAGCCTAAAAAACCCAGAACCATTTAACCTTGGCCCAAACCCACTCACCAAACCAACAAATACCTTACCAAGACAAAGCCCACGCCCACACCCACCTAGGCCCACACGCCCATGGCCTCTAAAATACACCCAAATTAAATTAAATATTAATTAAATTAAATATTAACTAAATAAAATATTAATTAAGTCATTTACCAAATTAAATAAGACATAAAATATAAATATACCAAATTAAAATATTGTAACTTCCTAATCCAAAATATTATATACTAAATTAAAGAAATATTATGCCTAATTAAAATCAATCATAACCAATTAAATATATTGTATTCCTAATCTAAACCAATCAAATATTCAACCTTCATAATTCACCAAAATTTGTCCCCCATCAAATCCCTTGCTTTCCTTGTCTAACACCAAATCAAATCCTCTCTTTAATGCCAAAATCCCTTCCTTGTGAGACAATAGGAAACCATAGCTCTTCTCTATATAAACAACCCCTAACCAAGCCTCTCCCCTCCTCTGAATTCACGCCCAACTCTCTCGTCACTCACCACTCACGGCAAAAAAAAAACACCAAGTAAACCCTAAACTATTGACTCACACACGGAAACTTGAAAACAAAAATCACAAAACCCTATTCCTTTCAACTACACGGCAACACCATAAAATAAAATACAAACCAAGACACACAAAAACGACAACCAGTCCACACACAAACCCTTTAGCCGATTAACTAGCAACACACTCCATAAACACTCGCCATTCATAACTGCCCAGCTTCTTCTCACGTACACAGCCCTCTCGCCAATAGTCAAACAGCCCCAACGCACTAACTTCAGCGCATCATCAACTGCCTCACGCCCCCTACGCAAATCATCCTCACGCCTGACTGCTAGCCTTCACGCCCAGCTCACGTCCCTCCATAGACAGCACATAACAACATACGCACCCAGGCCATTCATGGCTTCACGTACAATAAGTCAAACCTGAACCCTAACTTGCCCCCTCACTGCCACACAGCCGCATAATCACCGAACTGCATGTTGAACCCACTTTGAGACCATCACGTAACAATCATATTCAAGCAGTCCAGTCGCACCTAAAGCCCTCTATGTACTACCCAAAAACCGAACACACAAGTCCCCCTACTGCCCAGTCCAATCGCACCTCAAAACTCCTTAAAACAGTAAGTAAAACAACCTCTTAACCGACAGTAAACCTGACCCCAAAATCACCCCGAAATTACCCTGAATTAACCCAGAAACTGCCCAGTAAACCAGTCCAGAAACAGCCCCGAACAGCCCTCCAAGATTGAGCCAAAATAGTCCACTAACACGCATGAACAGTGAGCAGAAAATACATCACAAACAGCAGCAAAACGAAGTCAAAACAGTGGCTTGAGCAGCGAAACAGCAAGGGAAAAAGCAAACCAGGGAACTGGGAAAGTTAAGGAGCTTTAACCCTTCCGATCTCCGTGAAACGCAAGTCCGAAAGTCGACGAAAGAGGTTAGACCTGAGGGTATTTTCCACATTCATTTTTTGTTTTATTTTTATTATTTATTGAGTATTGTTCGCATGATTATTATGTTAAAGTGCATGTTGTGGCCCCTTGAGTAGATAAATATGCAGGTATTACGAAATATTGTATGTTGTGGCCTTGGAATAAAATGAAAGATGTGTCAACTCTCACGGTATATCGGATGGAAACCCGGACATAAATTTCATAGCCGATTCCGAATGGACGGTAGTATGATCTGTACTTGGGATACAACTCCAGTACCGCTTGAGTAAACGGCACCTTCTTTTGTTTTTTGTTGCTTTGATTTATTTATTATTCGTCATTTAAATTCCGCATGTTACTTGTTTATGCATGATGCGATCGAGCGCATGGGCTTAGTAAGTCGGATTAAAGGTCCCCTATTTGGAAGGGTTAAAACCCTTTACCACAATGCTTTGTCGCGCCGGTTCATGTGTGTTCGGTTGAATGTAAGATATGTTCAATCGGGCATACTAAGTTTGATATTATTGTCTTTATTCTTTGTATGCATGATGCAATCGAGCGCATTGGTTTAGTAAGTCGGATTAAAGGTCCCCTATTTGGAGGGGTTAAAACCCTTTACCACGATGCTTTGTCGCGCCGGTTGATGTGTGTTCGGTTGAATGTAAGATATGTTCAATCGGGCACACTAAGTTTGATATTATAGTCTTTATTCTTTGTATGCATGATGCATTCAAGCGCATGGGCTTAGTAAGTCGGATTAAAGTCCCCTATTTGGAGGGGTTAAAACCCTTTACCACGATGCTTTGTCGCGCCGGTTGATATATATTCGGTTGAATGTAAGATGTGTTCAATCGGGTATACGAAGTTTCCTATAGTTACCTTTGTCGTTGTACGCATTGTAATGAAAAGCGCATGGGCTTATTGTGTTGGACTAAAAAGGTTCTCCATTTGGGGGAAGAAAAGCCTAAAAGGCTACCTTTACCACGATATTTGTCGCGTCTTTCATATATTGGATGCATCACCTACCTTAGTCTTGGCTCAACGTAATACAATTCATATATCCATGGCATGATAGCATTTGAGTATTATTTCTTGTGGTATATCGGATGGAAACCCAGACATAAATTTCGTAGCCGATTCCGAATGGACGGTAGTGCGGTCTGTACTTGGGATACAATTCCACGTACCACTTGGAAAAGTGCTCACATGTGTGTTGTGTCCATATTAGTTATCTTCTTTTGCACCATGTTATAGCATGCTTACTTTAATGCCTAATTGCATCCTTAAGTGTCTTTTTGCATTATGTACTTAGTTGACTCTTTTATTTGTGCATGGACATGTAATGGCTATTTGTTTATGATATGTCTATGAAATCACATGTTCGCCATTATTTGATTCGCCTTTATGTGTGCTTGTGTGGTTAGTGTGTGCTTGTGTTTCCATGAATAAAATATGCCAATGAAGTTGTATGTTCGTTGCTACTTTGATGTACTTTCAAGCATGCAATCTTAGATGTGAAATATATGCAAATTTAGGTGTAAGTTTTATTTTTTTGCATATGGATTTAGAAGCATGATACTCTTGGAAATAAGTGTTACTTAAGCTTGATTAAATTATTACACAAATCCTTTCATTACAAGTGATATAAGTAAGGGACCATTCCGAACCCAACGGTTTGAGGTCTTCCCTTACGAGGGGTGAGTGCGGCCTTAAATCTCATTTTCCCGGTTCACACCGGGTGGCGACTCCATTATTCTCCGGTTTAGTCCCCCGTGGCTACTCCGTACTCCCGACCGGGCCGCGAGCCCGGGACAACATGCGTCGTCCAGTTTTGTGTCCCACAGTCTGGCGACTCCACTGGGGATAGAGAATCGGCCCCGAAATATTATCTTGTAATGTTTGGATTTATGTTCTAATTGATCGCGTCTATAGTGGATAAAATGGGGGTTTAATCAAGGGCATTTTGAGGCTAGGTAATGGTTTGGTGTCTTTCTTCATTCACTACCTTCCTAGAAGGAAAAGCTGTGAAGGCACCTATATAGCCATCTACCCTGTAGCCTATTATGATGGACTAATTTTGAGGACTCGTTGTTTATTCCTGTCACCAAGCGATAAGAGCCTAAGAGGCTAGGGTACTTAAGAGAGCCTCGCTCCACCCTCCCTCTGGGGAATCTACAACGGGAAATCCATTTGACAGTCAGTCACACACCATAGCTCATTGGCACGTACCTTAGTGTATAAAAAAGGGTGCGCTCACTTGGTCGCTTGAACCCTTGATTGGGGAGACCTAGTTGTGGGCCATCCTTCACCGGTGAGAGCCTTTGTCTACACTCTTGTGAACCCACCCATAGACCGGGGTTGTATGGTTAAAGTAACAATTATTTCCTTGAGTATGTGTTTGTGGACCATCCTCATTTGGATGCAGTTGGACTATTGTCAGAAATGCGAACTTGCTGGGCCATTTAAACTGGGGCGAGTTCGTACCTTATGACCATTAGGCCCAGAGCTTCTGAAATGTTGATGGGCCATTCTGTAGAAATCATTGTTTTATGTTTGCATTATCTTTCTTTTATGCTTGTGTTTGGGAACATCGTCGTTTGGATCCATTTGGACCATTTGTCATCGTATTTTATGATGATTGGGCCAAAGGCTTCTAAGTGATTGATGGGCCACTTTGTGCTTGTGTTCGGAACATTACCATTTGGAATTAGTTAGGCTCATTGCCATGAGATGTGAACTCGTTGGGCCATTTAAACTGGGACGAGTTCACTCCTATGACAGTTAGCCCAAAAGCTTCTAAAATGATGATGAGTCTATTTATGTGAAAATTTTAATAAGTTGATATATTCCTTGTATCACATGAATCTCATTCATTTCATGCATACACGCATCATGTTAATCCTTGTGTCTAAAAGCCATCATAGATTCCCGTTGGGTTGGGGAAGAGTGAAGACTCACTAAAAGACTGGTAACAGATATGAGTACATCCGATAACGAGGTATCCCGAATAGATCAGTTGGAAAACGGTTTCGCAAAAATTACGGAACAGTTGCAAGCCTTGACTACTGCCATGGCAAATATGGTTGTGCCCCGTGCTGGGGGAAATTCTGCTAATATAGGGCGCGAGGAGCCTCCGAATGGGTTGGGGGATGATATCCCCACTTGTTATGATGACACGGCAGAGTATGCAACAGGCAGAGTGATTGGGTCTCAGGCAGAATTTCAGAAGCTTCGGGATCAAGTTGAAACAGTTACCCACAAAATGAGGGGTAAACATGAAGAGTTGTTAGATTATGAGGCAATGACCTTCGGAGAACAGCTGCCAGCTCAGTTTAAAATGCCCGACATGGCCAAGTTTAATGGGAATGGAGACCCGAGAGTCCATCTGCAGCAATATGTCTCAGTAATGAGTTCAGTGGGCCTATCACATCGCCAGGTCCAAAAGATGTTTGGGATGTCACTCGAGGGGGCACCTGTGGTTTGGTATCATAGCCTTGAGAAGAAGGTTAAGGAAGATTGGAGAGAACTAGCTGATGCTTTTCTAAAGCAATATGTTACAGACTTAGAGATTGACTTGTCACTCCGTGATTTGGAGAACACTATACAGAAGCCAGAGGAAAGTTTCAAAGAGTATGTGGATCGCTGGAGAAGCCAGCTTTTGAAAATGAAGACTCAGCCTTCAGAGAAAGACCAAATTAAGATGATTATCAAGGGCACCAAGCCCTCTATTTATGGTAAGCTGAGGAGGATGACCTCCATGATTACTGATTTCCGACAGTTGAGAGAGACTTTTATGGATATTGAAGAAGATGATGCTGAAAACAGAAAGTTTTATGGCCAGAATAGAAGAACTTTTGGGGGGCATTCTGAGACTAAACCCGCTACTGCCGAGGTTGCTACCATCAAGAACCGGCATTTCTCTAATCTGGGGAAGCCGTTATCTAGGGTGCTTGAGAAGTTGAAGGGACAAGGACTCTTAAAACCCTTAGAGCCTAAACCACTTCCAGATCCTATACCACCCAACCTTGACCAAAGCTTGTATTGTCACTTCCATCAGAGGAGAGGCCACGAAACTGACAACTGCACCCGCCTTAGGCATGAAATCCAAAACCTCATCGATGCTCACAAAATACCCGACCCAGAGAAAGAACAACCCAACACATATTGGAACCCCCTACCAAATTACCACTCTGTTCCACCACACACCTACATGATTAACTCTGGATTGCCCGAAACTTTTGTCCTCCAAACCCTTAACCACCAAGCTTTTTACATGGAGATATGGGATGATAGTGAAGAACCGTAGGTCAAGAAAGAAGGCAATGCTGCGAATGATGAAGTTGTTCCTCCTAGTTTATTTGATCCTGCATTTTTAATATAGACATTGATTTGGTCTACCTGTTCGAACCATTTCTTAAATGATAATAAAGACGTTCATTTCGTTTACATGTCTGAGTCTCTCCCTCCAACCTGCAACATGAGTATATTTGAGAAAAGTATTCAACCTTGGTACTATGAAATTCAGTGATGTTTAGAACACGGGGAATCTTCGGAAGCAACAACAGTACAGTCAGTTTCAGAAATGAATCAGTATCAGCTTAGGGGCGAGGCCCACATTATTAGCATCGGTTTATGGGCTTAGGCCCACATCAGCATCAGTTTGGGGATGAGTCCCAGGGCCGAGGCCCACATCAGTATCAGCTTAGGGCCAAGGCCCACATCAGTTTCAGTTTTGGGGATGAGTCCCAGGGCCGAGGCCCACATCAGTTACAGTTTGGGGATGAGTCCCAGGGCCGAGGCCCACATCAGTATCAGCTTGGGGCGAGGCCCACATCAGCATCAGTTTAGGGCCGAGACCCACATCAATATCAGCCTAGGGCCGAGGCCCACATCAGTATTAGTCTGGGGCTGAGGCCAATATCAGTATCAGTCAGGGCTGAGGCCTACATCAGTATCAGTTTGGGGCTGAGGCCCATATCAGTATCAGTCAAGGCCGAGGCCCACATCAGTATCAGCCTGGGGCGAGGCCCACATCAGCATCAGTTTAGGGCCGAGGCCCACATCAATAGCAGTTTAGGGGCTGAGGCCCACATCAATATCAGTTTAGGGCCGAGGCCCACATCAATATCAGCTTGGGGCGAGGTCCACATCAGTATCAGCATCAGTTTAGGGCCGAGGCCCACATCAGTATCAGCTTGGGGCGAGGCCCACATCAGTATCAGCTTGGGGCGAGGCCCACATCAGCATCAGTTAAGGCCGAGGCCCGCATCAATATCAGCTTGGGGACGAGGCCCACATCAGTATCAGCACCAGTTTAGGGGCTGAGGCCCACATCAGTTTCAGTTTAGGGATGAGTCACAGGGCCGAGGCCCACATCAGTTTCAGTTTAGGGATGAGTCCCAAGGGCGAGCCCACATCAGCATCAGCTTGGCCGAGTATGGCACTCCGAAAGTGGAACATGGTTCGAAAATGGACTACTTTCACATCTCGCCGAAAGTGGCACTCCAAAATGGAGCACGGTTCGGAAATGGACCAAGGAAGGCCTAACCCAGCGGAATATGATACATATCCATGCATACATGCATACATATCACATACATGCAATGTTTGTTTTGTGTTCGCAGGTTTGTAGCGGAAAAGACCATCTCATCAAATAACGATTCAAAAATGAGCCACATTCTCGCACAGCACGGTTCAGAAATGGACCGCTACCACAACAGATGCCAAAAATGGCGCCCCAAAATGGAGCACATATAGCATACGCCGAAAATGGCACTCCAAAATGGAGCACCCACAACAGATGCCGAAAATGGCGTTCCAAAATGGAACACACGCAGCAAAGGCCGAAAATGGCGTTCCAAAGTGGAGCACACACAGAAAAGGCCGAAAATGGCGTTCCAAAGTGGAGCACACACAGCAAATGTCGAAAATGGCGTTCCAAAATGGAGCACACACAACAAAAGGCCGAAAATGCCGTTCCAAAATGGAGCACACACAGCAAATGTCGGAAATGGCATTCCAAAATGGAGCACACACACAACATATGCCGAAAATGGATGCCGAAAATGGCGCTCCAAAATGGAGCACACATACAAAAGATGCCGAAAATGGCGCTCTAAAAATGGAGCACGGTTCGGGAATGACCCAGGGGTCGCAGCACCTCACCACCAAATCAACTCAACTCAACACATGGTAAGTCAAGTGGCAGCTGGCGAGCCAGGTAAGTGAAAATACATTGCATAACTTTGATAGGATTGTCACTGTTACACATTACACAAGTCCCATCAAAGTGAAGGCGACTGTAGGCACTGCATTTTTGCATGTGAGTCCCTATGATGAGTCTCACCTGGAGACACTACCTTTTTAGTTAAGGATATTGCGGGAAACGGTCGTCGGAAGGGAATCGGTGTTTCATTAGATTTTTATTCACTTGTTTAGCTCCAAGCTTGCTCGTTGGACCTCCGTTTTAAAGCACATTTAGCCTAAAAAAACAGAACCATTTAACCTTGGCCCAAACCCAATCACCAAACCAACACAACACAACACCTAGCTTACCAAGACAAAGCCCACGCCAACAACCACCTAGGCCCACACGCCTATGGCCTCTAAAATACACCCAAATTAAATTAAATATTAACTAAATAAAATATTAATTAAGTCATTTACCAAATTAAATAAGACATAAATATAATTATACCAAATGAAAATATTGTAACTTCCTAATCCAAAATATTATATACTAAATTAAAGAAATATTATGCCAAATTAAAATCAATCATGACCATTTAAATATATTGTATTCCTAATCTAAACCAATCAAATATTCAACCTTCCTAATTCACCAAAATTTGTCCCCCATCAAATCACTTGCTTTCCTTGTCTAACACCAAATCAAATCCTCTCTTTAATGCCAAAATCCCTTCATTGTGAGACAAGAGGAAACCCTAGCCCTTCACTATATAAACAACCCCTAACCAAGCCTCTCCCCTCCTCTGAATTCACGCCCAACTCTCTCGTCACTCACCACTCACGGCAAAAAAAAAACACCAAGTAAACCCTAAACTATTGACTCACACACGGCAACTTGAAAACAAAAATCACAAAACCCTATTCCTCTCAACTACACGGCAACACCATAAAATAAAATACAAACCAAGACACAGAAAAACGACAACCAGTCCACACACAAACCCTTTAGCCGATTAACTAGCAAACACACTCCATAAACACTCGCCATTCATAATGCCCAGCTTCTTCTCAAGTACACAGCCATCTCGCCAATAGTCAAACAGCCCCAACGCACTAACTTCAGAGCATCATCAACTGCCTCACGCCCCCTACGCAAATCATCCTCACGCCTGACTGCTAGCCTTCACGCCCAGCTCACGTCCCTCCATAGACAGCACACAACAACATACGCACCCAGGCCATTCATGGCTTCATGTTCAATAAGTCAAACCTGAACCCTAACTTGCCCCCTCACGGCCACACAGTCGCATAATCACCGAACTGCATGTTGAACCCACTTTGAGACCATCACGTAACAACCCTATTCACGCAGTCCAGTCGCACCTAAAGCCCTCCCTGTACTGCCCAAAAATCGAACACACAAGTCCCCCTACTGCCCAGTCCAATCGCACCTCAAAACTCCTTAAAATAGTAAGTAAAAGAACCCTTTAACCGAGAGTAAACCTGACCCCGAAACCGCCCCGAAATTACCCTGAATTAACCCAGAAACTACCCAGTAAAACAGTCCAGAAACCGCCCCGAACAGCCCTCCAAGATCGAGCCAAAACAGTCCACTAACACGCCTGAACTGTGAGCAGAAAATACATCACAAACAGCAGCAAAACGAAGTCAAAACAGTGGCTTGAGCAGCGAAACAGCGAGGGAAAAAGCAAACCAGTGAACCGGGTAAGTTAAGGAGCTTTAACCCTTCCGATCTCCGTGAAACGCAAGTCCGAAAGTCGACGAAAGAGGTTAGACCTGAGGGTATTTTCCACATTCATTTTCTGTTTTATTTTTATTATTCATTGAGTATTGTTCGCATGATTATTATGTTAAAATGCATGTTGTGGCCCCTTGAGTAGATAAATATGCATGTATTACGAAATATTGTATGTTGTGGCCTTGGAATAAAATGAAAGATGTGTCAACTCTCGCGGTATATCGGATGGAAACCCGGACATAAATTTCTTAGCCGATTCCGAATGGACGGTAGTATGATCTGTACTCGCGATACAACTCCACGTACCGCTTGAGTAAACGGCACCTTCTTTTGTTTTTTGTTGCTTTGATTTATTTATTATTCGTCATTTAAATTCCGCATGTTACTTGTTTATGCATGATGCGATCGAGCGCATGGGCTTAGTAATTCGGATTAAAGGTCCCCTATTTGGAGGGGTTAAAACCCTTTATCACGATGCTTTGCCGCGCCGGTTGATGTGTGTTCGGTTGAATGTAAGATATGCTCAATCGGGCCTACTAAGTTTGATATTATTGTCTTTATTCTTTGTATGCATGATGCAATCGAGCGCATGGGCTTAGTAAGTCGGATTAAAGGTCCCCTATTTGGAGGGGTTAAAACCCTTTACTACGATGCTTTGCCGCGCCGGTTGATGTGTGTTCGGTTGAATGTAAGATATGTTCAATCGGGCACACTAATTTGATATTATTGTCTTTATTCTTTGTATGCATGATGCAGTCGAGCGCATGGGCTTAGTAAGTCGGATTAAAGGTCCTCTATTTGGAGGGGTTAAAATCCTTTACCACGATGCTTTGCCGCACCGGTTGATATATATTCGGTTGAATGTAAGATGTGTTCAATCAGGTAACGAAGTTTCATATAGATACCTTTGTCGTTGTACGCATTGTAATGAAAAGCGCATGGGCTTATTGTGTTGGACTAAAAAGGTTCCCCATTTGGGGGAAGAAAAGCCTAAAAGGCTACCTTTACCACGATATTTGTCGCGTCTTTCATATATTGGATGCATCACCTACCTTAGTCTTGGCTTAACGTATTACAATTCATATATCCATGTCATGATAGCATTTGAGTATTATTTCTTGTGGTATATCGGATGGAAACCCAGACATAAATTCCGTAGCCGATTCCGAATGGACGGTAGTGCGGTCTGTACTTGGGATACAATTCCACGTACCACTTGGAAAAGTGCTCACATGTGTGTTTGTGTCCATATTAGTTATCTTCTTTTGCACCACGTCATAGCATGCTTACTTTAATGCCTAATTGCATCCTTAAGTGTATTTTTGCATTATGTACTTAGTTGACTCTTTTATTTGTGCATGGACATGTAATGGCTATTTGTTTATGATATGTCTATGAAATCACATGTTCGTCATTATTTGATTCGCCTTTATGTGTGCTTGTGTGGTTAGTGTGTGCTTGTGTTTCCATGAATACAATATGCCAATGAAGTTGTATGTTCATTGCTACTTTGATGTACTTTCAAGCATGCAATCTTAGATGTGAAATATATGCAAATTTAGGTGTAAGTTTTATTTTTGTGCATATGGATTTAGAAGCATGATACTCTTGGAAATAAGTGTTACTTAAGCTTGATTAAATTATTACACAAATCCTTTCATTACAAGTGACATAAGTAAGGGACCATTCCGAACCCAACGGTTTGAGGTCTTCCCTTACGAGGGGTGAGTGCGGCCTTAAATCTCATTTTCCCGGTTCACACCGGGTGGCGACTCCATTATTCTCCGGTTTAGTCCCCCGTGGCTACTCCGTACTCCCGACCGGGCCGCGAGCCCGGGACAGCATGCGTCGTCCAGTTTCTGTGTCCCACACTAAGGACTAGTAATAAGCTGATGGGGTGTGATGAACACTTAAAATGTACCTTTAATAAAGAGAAATTAATCATTTTCATTAATACCCTCAATTTAGCACATTTGTGAAATAATAATTAAATTTATATTTATATATTTTTATTCTGATTTTTATTTATTGTGTAGAAAAAATACTTCTTTTGAAGCTCAACATGAAAAATAGATATGAAATCTGAATTTCAGAACCCAAAAAATCCAAAAGAGCATGACAGTTAGATTCAAATTAGACTTGAAAAATATTCACCGTGTTTAGATTGACCACACATAATAATAAAATGAGCTTATAATATATTTAACCACACATGTATTTTATTATTATTATTATTATTATTATTTATTATTATTATTATTATATTATTATTATTATTATTATTATTATTATATTATTATTATTATTATATTATTATTATTATTATTATTATTATTATTATATTATATTATTATTATTATGATTATTATATATTGGAGGTCGCACCAAGATTTTATATATATAATATTATATATATTATTTGTGGGTCTCGTGATTTTATTTATTTGTTTGTATATATATATATATATATATATTAAATAATAATTAAAAAAACGAAAAAGCCACCCACCATATTATTTTTTCAAAAAAATAATTTCACGAATACTAATACACATGGATGATTTTATGATGTTTAATACATCTCGCATTTCAAAGATGATTACAAGATCACACAATTCAGCACCTTAAAAAAAAACCCCACCATTACATTACAGGAGAAATTGGTCTCTGTCTGTATTATGTAAATAAAATAAGAACAAATTAGATCCATAATTGCATACGTCATTCCGTTTAAATAACCATTTCGTTAATAATTTTTCACGTTGTGCATGTTACACACGAAGGCTAACAAACTTTTGACTTTGAAAATTTGAATAGCAATGGGCAGCAGACGCATTAAACCTTAACAACTAATTTCACCTACTATCTTTGTCAGTGCGCGAGCGCGAGCGCTCTCTCTCTCTATATATATATATATATCTTCATTTTTCTGATCTGATTCGATAGCAAGATCTCAACTAAAAAGTTAGAAATCAAGCATTCCAAGCCTCCTCTTGTAAACTAAGCTTAAGTAATAAAAGTAAACTTTCTTTAGAGTATTCTCTAGCAATCTTTCTCATTCGTTCTCTACTTCCGCTAGCGTAAAGGCTTACTTTGCACGTTGAAAAGGGTAAAGTGACTAAGTGCCGCACGGATTGACGTGTGGAAATTATTACCCCATGACAGTCGTTTATCAGAGCTTTGATTAATAGTTCGTGGAAATATAAAGCTTGTAGATGGAGAAGATGGCTAGAGACTCGGATATCACCACTATGGGAGGAGAAGAAAGGGAGCATATCCCACCACTAGGCAAAGACAAGTAGGATCGCTCAAGGGATGTCATGACCACCTTCGAGGCTATACCAAGGTAGAGCTCGCCGTAGCTAATGGAGAGACCAATTTAAAGACCATAGTCAAAGCATCAAGGAGCTCGAGAGGGATGAGAAGAGCTCCAAGAGGGGATGCAAGGTGCCGTCAATGAGGTAGTAGAAGGGTGGAGGAAGGAAGTTGACACCTTGCAAGACAAGATCAACATCGCCATGAGGGAGGAGCTCAAAGAGGTTAGGAGAGACTTTTCCTTGTGCAAAGCCGCCATCACATAAGGTATGGTTATTACTCAACCCTCTCCTAAAGTTGATATTTTTATACCTAGCAGTTATGCATGCTCAAGAAATGCCAGAGAACTCAATAATTTCTTATGGAGCTTAGAACAATACTTTGAGGCAATGGGCATTGTAGACGATGAATGCAAAATAAAGACGACCCCCTATTTTTAATAGATGCGGCTATGCTATGGTGGAGGAGAAGACACGTTGACATTAAATGATGTACATGCATCATGACTTCTTAGGTAGACTTTAAACAGGAGCTTAAAAAATAATTATATTCTGAGAATTCTAAACATTAGGCACGTGCAAAGCTCCGCCGTCTCTCTCAAAAAGGATCCATCCTAGAATATGTAAAAGAGTTCTTGATACTAATCCTAGAAATCTAGGATATGTCCGATAAAGAGTCCCTTTTTGTCTTAATTGTGTAAGAAACGATTTCCCGCGCGGTGGAAGCATGTTATGTACCAGGATCGACCTTGAAAATTTTTCTACCTTTTCCTTTTCTTAGCCGAAACTGTCCAGCCTCTTTGGACTTATTTTGCTTCTGATTTTACTAATTTTTCCAGCCTTGAACGGTCCTCAAACAGCCCCATAATAGCGGCCCAAAAATGGACTTTTTTGCACACGTTACGCGCGCACAACGCACAAAAAAACAACCCATGTTTTGCATGAATGAGGGCAGCAATTCAGGTCCAATGTTTTTCACCCAAAAAACCCCCCACAATGTCCACAAAACACCCATTTGCATTTCTAAATTTTCTGGGATAAAATACAACGCAAACCGAGCCCCAAATCAAGTTGCAGGTGGCGACCATGAGCAGATTTTTTTGCTCACTGTCGTGAGAATATAAGAAATAAAGACAAAGGTTCGTTTTGATTTCTAATGAGTCTTCCGTGCTATTACTCACTACCAACAAAACGAAGTGTGGTTTTCAATCACCACTTAGATCCCTAAATAATTTTAGAGAAAATAAAAATTTGTCACACTCAAACTTTTTTCTTTTGTTTATCTTATTTTTCTTTCAACTCTTGAGAGAAAAATAAGAATAAGGGTGGCTAGGGTTTGGAGAAATTACATTAGGGAAAATAAGAAACCATTTTTCCTATTTATATCTAGGATTTAGATTTTCCAAAAAATAAACAAAACCATTCCCATCCCCTTCCTCATTTTCGGCCATAGGCTTATTGGTGGCAAAAAATTAATTTAATTTTAATGTCTTCATTAAGACACAAATTTGTTGCCAAAAGAAAGTTATGTAACTTCCATTCCAAACCAAGAGTTTCCAAAATACATTTTAAGAAAATCATTATTCAAATATTTATTAAATTATACAATATAATTTAATAAAATTATTTATAATAAATAATTATCGTATAATCATTTATTATGAAACCATATATTAAAATTAATATATAGTTTCAAGTTTGACAAAAAATTATTATTAATCATATTAATAAGATATATATATATATATATATATATATATATATATATATATATATATTAGTATATAATTGGACTATCCAATTATATTTAATTGGAACAGTATATCGAGCTAGTAGGGGGACCAAATGGACCTACAGTTCCGAGATCCAATAATCCCGTAATATTAATTAAACTCATTAATTAAATATTTCGAATTATTAACTTCAAGTTATTCCACTAAAAATTTGAAGATGCACTCTCGTTGTCGTAAATAAATAATATAAGCTGAACTACGTCAGTGTCCATCGATATAGTCATTACATACGAATTAACTCTTCACGAGTATCCCATAATTAAAGCGAATCATAATGTCTGTTATACCCCTCTAATTATTTTTACCTTAAGTAACACTGATTCTTTAATGAATGATTTATTCATAACCATTATGAATATTAATCTTTCTATTCATAATAGAAAGACTTGAGCGCTCTAATCGTTCAAGTACCAAATCAACCCTTAAGAAAGATACTATTATACTTCTCGTAAGAAGGAGTGAACTTCATATCTATGTAAAACGTCTTCAGTTACACACCAAATCATGTCTCCAAAGTAGGGTGGGCATTTGGATGGATTGGACTGGATTTTGTGAAGTCCATGTCCAAGTACTTTTTTTTTTGAAGTCCAAGTCTTAAAAAGCCCAAGTCCATTTTGATCTGGACTGGGCTGGACTTAAGCCCACATGGGCTTAGGCTAGGCTGGACTTAGCCCAAATCCAAAGATTTTCAAATAATTAATTATATTACATACAATACAATAATTTTAAATTTTAAATTTTGATATACCTATTTTTTCACCATTCAACAATTAGACACTTTTAATATTTAAAATAATAAAAATACTTATTATTATCAGCTTGAGCACAAAAATTTATTAATATATATCTTATAAATTAATGAAAAATATAATTATCAAATATTTTTTTTGAAGATTAAATTTCATATGATGATAGGCGAAGTGAGGGGTTATATGAGGAAAGATTTTTTATTTTTTAAGGATTTAATTTGTAAATTTAGAATGATATCTCTATTATTTATTATAGAATCGACTGACCAGGCTTCGCCCATACTGTATCAATTTTTTTATTACGCGAATAAGTGAAGGAGAATTTATTACCTGTACAAAAACCAACGGGGAGAATTCAAGATCAGGTCCAAGAACACAGTTGTAAGCAAGACAATCGTCACGTGAATCATCATCCATAGCCAGCCATTCTTCAACAAAGGATTGGGGCTTCTTTTAGAAAATCCAAGTCCAGCCCTCATATTGATGGGCTTTATTTTTAAAAACCAAATCCAAACTTTTTCATAAAATTATAATATTAAAGCCCAATAAATCCGGACTGGACTGGATTGGACCAGATCGGACTGGACTGGTCTGGACTTTTTTGCCCACCCTACTCCAAAGTATGTAGCTATTGGTCGGGATTTCTACACCAACCTCACATTTGTAAATAAAATAACATAGTATGCCAGGAGTTCGTAGTACACTCAGGATTCAAATCAATCCATATATGACCATATAGTAGATTGAAAATTAATTTATTTATTTAACGGATATTATAAGAAATTTATTTTTATCTGGGTCCAGTCCTATATAATCACATCATATAAGATGCCTCCATTCTCATGCCACCACATGGAAGATCTCGGATCAATGTCGCCATACATTTATAGAATGGACCGTAGCTATAGATAAACCACAGACAAAGTACCCGCTTTGTTTACTATCTATGGACTATTTTAGATTACTAACTTCAGACTTAAATCCTCTTGTGTATGACACACATACACTAAGTCTGAATGCACATAAATAATCAAGGGTAAACAAGATAATTTATAATATACGATTTAAAGGAAAATAATTTGATAAACGAACAATACATCTTTCATTTCATAATAAATAATTCTGTTTACATTACATGAATCTCTAGGGAATATATTCCAACACATTGATGGGCTCTAAAAGTGGGCAAAGGTGGAGGTATAACTGTAAGGGATTCGGGTCGGGCGAGCGGAAACTTGGGTCGGACTGAAATCGTATTTCAAAACTTTTTCAAAATACCGAGTAGATTATTCAATATCTAATATGAATAGTCTATTCGGATTTCACCTAAACCCAAAAAATTACTCATGTGTATGATCCAATCAGATGAAGTAATAATCCGACCACAAAATGCCCTTTGTCCGACCACATCAAGTCAAGGCCGACCAGGGTCAAACAGACAAGTATTTTACATGCATCATATACAAATCCAAATACTCAACATAAATGAAAAGCCAAAAGGTGGTACAAGGTTAGAAACTTAAAACCAGCACTTAAATCAAGTTTCTAAAACACCATTACAATCAACCCTCACCACAATGAAACAACTATAAGAACAATTCTAGGTCATTTAAGAGTGAGTCAATAACTCTAGAATGGCAACTAGTTTCTTAAACCATCAATAGAATGTTTATTAACTCATTAGTAACATTCTATGATCTTTGTACATGCTCAACCCTCTCCAAAAACTTCCATTCTCCAAAAACACATAGAATAAAGAATAAGAAAAACATAAGAACATCACAAGATGAAGACCACAACAAGAGGAACATTTTTCTCTCTAATGGCAAGTTGGAAATACTTACTAAATTCCAAGTTTTTCCTTGTTTTTGCTTTTTTTTTCTCTCAAGCTTCTATGTCTTCTTTCAATGGAGTTTTAGGTAAAGTGTGAAAAGGTTATTAAACCTTAAATGAAACAAAACAATATATACTTGTGTATTTTTTCCCTTGGCCGAAAATTGCTAAGGTAATTTACAAGATATTTTATTTTCATTTCATTTGAATTTCAATTTGCAACTTGTTAAAATGATCATTACACTTTAATGATATTTTCAACCAAGTCAAAAATTTCAACTTAGCCATTAAAACAAATATCATAACTTTAAAATATTTATACTTTAATTAATTTAATCATTTAACAATTAAATAATCAATTAATTAATTAAATACAAATATATTAAATATATGTATAATATTTACATTAAATATTAAATACATATATTCATTTATGATATTAGTCAAATATCTCATTTTGACAATTAATTAATGTGTATTTGAATTAATCAAATATTAAATGCAAATACACAAAAATTAAGGAAATGACTATCGGGGTCTCATCACATGTATTTTGCGTTTAACCTTTAAACGACTTTATAAATAATCAATATTATTTATATATAAGTTGCCCTAGTGCTCTACGAGTATAATTCATTAGTGAGACTCTCTAGATTCAGGCATATCCGTCACGAAATCCAATTTCGTGTCCATAATTTATCCACCCGTAAATTATGACGACCACGGATAAACTCGTTGAATCATACAGGTCGAGGTCATGGAAAATGTATAATTCCTCCGTCACAGGTATCCGGATATATCCTAGAGATATAGATGTAAATGTCAAATCTCTATGGGGATTATCCAGTCGACTATTCTATTAGCAATCTCAAAAGGAATGTTTAGAACTAGTTTCTAAACTGTACCACGGGCCCATGGTTTATCCGATTGCCAATCATATGGACTACCTATGCTCTGATACACAGAACTGACGGATCCTATCTTGACACACACAGGACACCATGAGGATCTATCTACACCCAACGAACAGGCGGAGGTCTGATCTAAATAGATCGGTGACGTGACTGCCATCTAAGTGTAGAAGATGTCTCATGTTCCCACAGTGGCATCTCAAGTCTAAGAATCACAAGTGCTACTCAACCCGAAAAGATTCTTATTGACGTTGGTGTACCATCCATTAAGAATCTTCGGTGAGTCATTCAGTGTTTATCCGCTATAAACACATACACGTCTATACTAGTCTCCAAGACTTATGGTTCATTGAGAAACCATTGGAATCATATATTCCATTATATGACATGTACCGGTCTCAACAGGTTTACTATACTGACCAAGTAGTGTAAACCTTAACCAGGAACTGTCTGAGAATGACAACGTCATGATACTACTCAATGTCAGTTGCGACGCTTTTGCAACAGTACCATGACTAATCATTCCAAGGTCATTACGTCTTTACCATATTAAAAGATACATTATATTATAGAAACTGCATATATTATTCATAATAATAAAGTTTTATAGTAGTATTCATAAAGAAATACAACCGGGAATTGGCGCTCTGAGCACCAACCCCAACAAAATCTCACATTTGCTCTAGTGCCAATAACGATTGTATCTAATACCCATCGACTACACGTGTTTATCAAACAACTTTGGAGGTATGGCCTTCGTCAGCGGGTCTGCTATATTATCTTCACTCGGTACCTTGCACACGACAATATCCCCTCGCGACACAATCTCTCGAATGATGTGGTACTTGCGTTCCACATGCTTCGACTTCTGATGAGCCCTTGGTTCATTTGCTTGCGCAATGGCTCCGGTATTATCACAGTATAACGGAATCGCATTCTCGATACTTGGGATAACTCCCAATTCTGTGATAAAGTTCTTTATCCACACAGCCTCTTTTGCAACTTCAGAAGCTGCAATATATTCCGCCTCAGTGGTGGAATCAGCTATTGATCCCTGTTTGGAACTCTTCCAACAAACTGCACCTCCGTTAAGGGTAAATACAAATCCAGATGTAGACTTTCTATCATCGGGATCCGATTGGAAATCGAAATCCGTATACCCGTTAACTTACAGTTCGTTTCCTCCATAAATTATTAACTTATCCTTAGTACCTTTAAGATACTTGAGGATATGTTTAATGGCCATCCAATGGTCATTACCTGGATTGGACTGATATCGACTAGTTACGCTAACAGAGAAACTGATATCAGGCCTTGTACATAATATGGCATACATTATACTACCCAAACACGAAGCATAAGGTTGGTTAGACATTCTAACCTTCTCATCTTCTGTTTGTGGACTCATCTTCTTTGAAAGATGAATCTCATGTCTGAACGGTTTATTTGATGTCTTACAATTACCAAACTTATACCGTTCCAAGATCTTATCTATGTACGTTGATTGGGATAACCCAATCAGCCTCCTTTGTCTATCTCTATAGAGTTTTATCCCTAAAACATATGAAGCTTCTCCCAGGTCCTTCATGGAGAAATTCTTACAGAGGTATGCTTTGACGCTTTGTAACATACCTAAATCATTCCCAATGATTAGAATGTCATCAACATATAGGACTAAAAATACGACCATGCTCCCACTGGCCTTCTGATACACACATGATTCTTCAGAATTCTTGAGAAAACCAGACGATCTAATAATCTCGTCGAATCTAAGATTCCAGCTTCGTGAAGCTTGTTTAAGTCCATAAATGAACTTCTTAAGCTTACATATCATCCCCAAGTTTTCACTGGATGCAAAACCTTCCGGCTATTCCATATAGATTTCTCCATCAAGAAATCCATTTAGAAAAGCGGTTTTAACATCCATTTGCCAAATCTCGTAGTCATGATACGCAGCTATAGAAAGCAAAATCCGAATAGACTTGAGCATTGCTACTGGTGAAAAGGTTTCATCATAGTCGACGCCAGGTCGCTGCGTGTAACCTTTTGCTACCAGTCAGGCCTTGTAAGTTTCAACCTTACCGTCAGGCCCGCGCTTCATTTTGTAAACCCATTTACAACCTATAGGAACAATTCCTTCGAGAAGCAGAACCAAGTCCCAAACTTGATTCTCATGCATTGAGTCTATCTCGGATTTCATGGCACTTTGCCATTTCACGGAGTCGATGTCCAACATCGATTCTCTATAGGTGAAAGGATCTATCTCTTCAACTAAGAGAACATCCAGACTTTTTTCTTGTATCAAATACAAGCGTTCAGGAGGTCTAGATACCCTTTCTGACCTACGGAGTGTGTGTGTTGAAGGTCCTTCATCTACTTGAACTTCAGGTTCCTCCGTTGGTTCGTTGTTTTCAGGTTGGACTTCATAAAGCTCAGCCTGTCTATGATTACCACCTTCTGACAAAAATTCTACTTCTAGAAATTTTGCGAAGCGAGCTACGAACACATTTCGATGCTCGGTATCATAGAACAAATATCCCCTCGTATTCGAAGGATATCCGACATACCTAAACTTTTGCCCTCGAGACGAAAGCTTATCTTGCTGAGTCACCCTGACATAGGCAGGACAACCCCAAACCTTAATATAATTAAGATATGGTCTCCTACCAAACCATATCTGATACGGAGTCGTAGGAACAGCTTTTGAAGGAATCTTGTTCAAAAGATGTGCAGCTGTTAAAAGAGAGTAGCCTCATAAATAATAAGGCAAATCTGTAAAACTCAACATTGATCGGACCATATCCAATAAAATCTTATTTCTCCTCTCAGACACTCCATTGTGCTGTGGAGTACCTGGAGGAGTATATTGAGCGAGAATCCCATTCTCCTTCATATAATCCATGAACTCACCACTCATATATTCGCCGCCTCGATCAGATCAAAGGCAATTAATATATTGACCAGTTTTTTTTGTACTTCATTTCGGAACTCTATGAACTTTTTAAAGGTTTCTGATTTATGTCGCATCAAATAGACATAACCGTACCGTGACAGATCATCGGTAAAGGTAATAAAGTACGAATAACCACCGTGAGCAGTTTGACTTAGTGGACCACATACATCAGAATGTCCGAGTTCCAGTAAGTTAGTGGCGCGGTGTCCAACACCAGAAAATATGGCTTTGGTCATCTTACCCTGAATACATGATTCACAAGTTGGATAGGATTCAATGGTAAGATCTGGTATCAAACCATTCCTAACCAATTGGGTAAGGCGTTTAACGCCTATGTGACCCAGCCGAATATGCCAAAGTTCAGTATTATTAATTACAGGTAAACTACGTTTATTAACTCCAGTATTTAAAATATCTTTTGAAGTTTGCATAATTCCAGTATTAACTCCAGTATCTGCCTTCTAGATACTGGAGTTTCCCATAATTTCATTGAAATTAGAGAGGCCAAGAGGATTGGTCTCAAATTTGAGAAGGAGACGGGTTAGATCAAAGCAGCCAACTCAGAACCAAAGCGTATCTATGGAGTAGCACGGGGAGTAAGGCTCCACATTGGAAATTGGACAGGTTTAGAGGACTTCCCTGCGATACCTATAGATGACTACCCCACGGTCTTAGGGGTAGCGTTTTTGTATCTATATCCCTTACGCGAACACCATGTGTCTAATTATTGGCGAATGGAACCCTAAATTATACTATTTGTTCGGGTTAAAACTACTAATAGCAAGATACTCTCTGCCATGCAACTCTCTAAAGGAGTAAAAAAAACAAGAGTTGACTTATCTTGCTACCTTGAAGCTTAATAAGGGTTCGAATGAGGATGAAGTGCCAACAAATGTGTTGAAGTACTACAGGAATACAAGGATGTTATTCCACCAAAATTCCCAAATAGGCTACCACCAAAAAAGGAGGTGGATCATAAGATTAAGCTAGAAGTAGGTGCTAAGATTCCTGCCATGGCACCTTATCGTATAGCCCCTCTAGAGTTGGGGGATCTACAGAAGAAACTGAAGGACTTGTTGGATGCAAGGTTCATCCAATCTTCAAAGAGCCCATATGAAACAACGATGTTGTTCCAACGAAATCATGATGGATCGCTACGCTTGTGCGTCGACTACCGGGCACTAATTAAGATAACCATTAAGAATAAGTACCTTATTCTCTTTATTGCAGATTTGTTTGATAGGCTTGGTATAGCCAACTAGTTTACAAAGCTAGACTTAAGATCAGGGTACTATCAAGTGTGGATAGTAAAGGAAGACATACCGTATACTGCTTGTGTTACAAGGTACATATTTTTTTGAGTTTTTGCTGATGCCTTTTGGATTAACAAATGCCCCATGCATATTTTGTACTCTCATAAATCAAATACTCCAACCGTTTCTCGATCGGTTCGTGGTGGTGTACTTGCATGACATTGTAATATATAGTCCGACATTGGAAGAACATGTGAAACACCCACGACAAGTCTTCAAGGTTCTACGGGAGCATAACCTTTACATGAAAAAAAAGAAATGTGCTTTTGCCCAACCAGAGTTGAACTTTCTTGGGCATATCATGGGAGAGGGCAAGGTATGAATGGACAAGGCTAAAGTTCGAGCAATCGAAGAATGAGAACGGCCAAACATGATACCTGAGTTATGATCATTCCTTGGATTAGTCAACTACTATCGTTGGTTCATACATTGATACTCTACTATTGTTGCACTTTTGACGAATCTTCTTAAGAAAAATCATCTGTGGGAATGAATGAAACAGTGCGAGAATTGTTGGGATGTATGCCCTAGAGCTACATGTAATGTAAACGTCTTTATATGTTTTGAAATAAAATGATGCATTATTCATTTATCAAAGTGTTTGTTTAATTTTCGCATATTATAAATTATCTTGATTACCCTAGATTACTTATGTGCCTTCAGACTTAGTGTATGAGTGTCATAAACAAGAGGATTTAAGTCTGAAATTAGTAATCTTAAACAGTCCATATAGAGCAAACAAAAGGGTATTTTATTTATGGTTTGTCTATAGCTGCGGTCCATTCTATATTTGTATGACGACCTTGATTCGGGATTGTCCATGTAGAAACATGAGAATTGAGGCACCTTGTATGATGTGATCATATAGGACTAGACCCAGATGGAAATGACTTTCTTATAATATCCGTTAAGCAAAGAAAATCATTTCGATCTGCTAGATGGTCATATATGGATTGATCTTAATTCTGAGTATACTACGAACTCCTGCATGGCAGGCTATGTCCTTTGATTTACAAAGGTGAGGTTGGTGTAGCAGTCCCGGCCAATAGCTACGTACTTTGGGGACATGGTTTGTTGTGTAGCTGAGAACGTTTTACATAGATATGGAGTTCACTCATTCTTGTGAGAAGTAAATGAGTATCTTTCTTAAGGGTTGATTCGGTACTTGAACGGTTTGAGCGCTCAAGTCTTTCTATTACGAATATAAAGATTAAAATTCATAATAATTATGAATAAATTGTTCATTAGAGAATCAATGGTACTTAAGGTATAAATAATTAGAGGGGTATAATGAACATTATGACCCTATTATAATTACGAGATACTCATGAAGGGTCAATTCGTATGTAGTGACTTTATCGATGGACACCGACTTGGTTCGACTTAATATATCATCTGCGGCAACGAGAGTGCAACTTCGAGTTTTTAGTGGAATAACCCGGAGTTATTAATTTGGAATATTTAATTAAGAGCTTAATTAATATTTCGAGATTATTGGAGCTCGGAACCGTAGGTCCATTTGGTCCCCGTGCTAGCTCGATTTACTAAAGCGGATTTAGTATAATTGGATAGTCCAATTATATACTCACAAATGTATAAATATTATTAATAATATTATTTTGTCACACTTGGAACTATATATTAAAAGTTGATATATGGTTTTAATAATTATAAATGAATAAAATTATATTATATTTGATATAATTTAATAAGGCTAAAGTTGGAATTTCCAATTTTTGGGTTTTGGAAACCCTTGGTATTATTTTGGAAGTTATGACTTTCAAAAGGTTAATTAAATATTTATTTTTGTAACATATATTGGCTTTATGGAAAGTTAATATTGGAGTTGCAAAATTAATATTTTTCCTATGTCTTGGCCGAATTTTGGAGGTGGAAAAAAGGGAAGGGTTTTGTTTGTTTTGGAAACAAATAACCCTAGATATAAAAAGGAATTTTATTTTTTCTTTTTGACAAGCCTCTCATTCTAACCCTAACCTCCTTCTTATTCTTCTTCTTTCTCTCTCAAAAGTTGAGATAAACCAAAAGAAATAAAAAGAAGAAATTAAAAAGAAATATCAAGTGTATTTAAATCTCTAAATCGTTTAGGGATTGTTTTGTAAGTCTTGACCACACAAGTTTCCGTTGGTAACGAGATATAGTTCGGAAGACTTTGTGGTGTCGAACAAATCATCCTCTTCATCTCATTCTTGTTGTTCACGAAAGTGAGCATTATTTTTGCACATTGCCGTCCCTATACTTGGTGAAACAGAACTCGATTGGGTTTCATTTTAATCCAGTGTTTTGGGGAATATTTTGTGGTGTTTTGGGGCTGTGTTGGGGCTGTTTTCAAGTGAAAAATCAGAACCAATCGCACTCTTAGTCCACGTATTCCAGGGGCTGTTTCTGCAGTGCGTTGGGCGCGGATCGAGTCCAAAACAATCCTATTTTTGTTCGGCTGTTCGAGGCTGTTCGGGGACTGTTCCAGGGCTGTTTTGGGGCTGGAATTTTGTCTAAAACCGAAGCAAAATTTCAATAGTGGTGGCAGTAACATTCGGCAGTTCAAAAGGAGGGGCATAAAAAATTTTCAAATCCGATCTATGTGCCTAAACTGTTTCCGCTGCGCAAGGAAAGCGTTTCCTACAAGAATGCCTTCCAAACACTTAAGAGGACAATCATTGAGGAACTGGTAATGGCATTACCCGACCACCAAACCAATTGGCTTCCAAATTGATTTCTTGATATTTAATTTTGGATTAGCTTCTTACACAGTAGCGTCAATTATTATTAACGTAGGATTATAGTTCTTTTTAGCATTAGGAATAGCAATATTCTTTATTTAATCATATTAGCATTATAGTATTAGAACTTACATTAAATTGATATTAGCTATTTAAACTGGTTCCAAAATTTGATTCTGATTCCCACCACATTAGAAGCGGAACCGGATCGAAAAAAATTAGTTCTTAACATTTTGAAGTCGAAACCGACCCCAAAGGAATTGGTTTCAATTCCGGAACCGAAAAATTGATTCGGTTCCTTGCGATTCCGGGTTGAACAAGAACCGATTCTCACTTTTACATCTAATCAACTTTTTGGTCAATAATTAATTCATGTGGCATACACGCAATCATACTTTGACTTTGATAAGGAAATAATTATACGTTTGGTTCAATGTGGTTAGCATGAATTTACCATGTACGGAGAAAAGAGAGACGGTGAATGAGTTTGAAGGTGAGAATTATATGTTTGGTTGAATGAGAAAATGAGCATAGGTTTTGGGTAGATAAATTTGAAAAGTATATTATACCATTTTCTCATTAATTTGATTTTGGACATTATTAAGCATTATTAATACATAATATTATTTGTCCTACAACTAATGTTACATGTTCCACGTCTTACACATAAAATAAAATACCATTGTTCCAAGTCTTGCATATTAGACAAATAAGATTAACAATCTGCATATATCAAGCTCTCAATATCTTCCCAAAAAATATTTTCTTGTGTTATGACAGCCAACATGTTATTATAATTAATTGATCCAACTGATGTCTGACGGTAAAACCTTAATCAAGTCAATGGTTATTTAGTAATTGTTAATAATTATGCCATTTTCCCTAAGGAAGTTGTTAGTTCCATTTTTATTGGCAATGTCCGTAACAAAACAAGTTCAATTGAGTTGTAATAAGTCTTGAAGAACTTGGAGCAATTGGACTGATTTTTGGAAAAGTTGTGCATGAAGATCAGATAAGCGTTATTGCTGCGTTCGTTGAAGCGTTCGAACGTGTGGCATTAGTGTTATGTTCGTTGTTGAGTTCGAACGAAACATTCCAGAGAGAAAACGTTCGAGGTGCGTTCGAGTATGCGTTTGAACGAAACATTCCAGAGAGCACGCGTTCGAGTGGCGTTCGAACGCCCGTGCGGAACTAAGTTATTTTGGACGTATTTTTAATTTATTTTGCTATTTGGACGCCTATCTTTTTTCCCTACCTATATACAAACATTATAGCCACCTCCCACAAGTGTTGAAAACATATTCTCTCAAAGCTGCAAACCTTCATAGCTTTTCAACCTATTCTTTTCTCACCTTGAAGACTTCATTGTTTTCCTTGTCTTCGCTTTTATGGTGAAATTGATACTTGTTAAACCATCAACACAAATCAAACCAACTTTCCTAACCCTTCAGAGTTCTCTAGGAGGAAGTTTGGTAGTCGGAGTTCCGACGTTCAGAGTGTGCAGAGTTGATCCACTCAAAGACTTCAGAGATTATGAAGAAAACCGTGGGGTACGGGCTCAATGAGTTCTTCGAGTTCTTACAGTCTAGAGATACTAGAGTCGGTGGAGTTGCCACCATATGTCTTTTACCATCATTGTAAGTTTTTCTCTTTATAGTGGATTTGGGCTAATAGCCGAGATACGCAGTGATTTTTTACTTACACGAGTTTTCCACTTCGTCACCAAAATAATTGTGTTGATTAGGGGTGGGCATTATCGGATTCGGATCGGATCGGACCGAATCCGAATCCGATCCGATCCGAAATGCCCACGATTGTTTGATTCGATCGGATCGAATCAAACAATCGAACTCGATCCGATCCGATCCGATAATTATCGGATCGGATTGGTTCGATCCGAATTCGAATCGAATCGAATCGGACCAATTCGATCCGAAATCATCCTATTTCGGATCGGATTGGTCCGATCCGGTCCGAATTCGGTGCGTTTGAGTCAAAAAAATCGAGCGGATCGGATCGGATCGGATAAAATCCGATCCGATCGATTTTTTTTTTTATATATAACGACGTCGTTTTGCATATTAAAAAAAAAAAAAAATTCGATCGGATCGGATAAAATCCGATCCGATCCGAAATTCGTCGAACCGGACCAACAGGATTCGTTCGGATTTGCAAATCGGATCCGATCCGATGCCCACCCCTAGTGTTGATTTTGTGTGTTTGCATTATTATTTATTACCTGAATATTTTACTTTGATCTATAAATGCGTAGACATAAAGTTAATTTGATTAATCCATAGACACATTAATTAGGACTTGTCTTAATTAATTGTGATAAATTCCGCAAAGGGTCAGAACCTTAGACAAATACGAACTTTCAGAGGTAATAACAATATCGTCTATATGAAGAGAATTGCTTGTTGTCACATGAGGAAAATAAGGAGTCGAAACTCACACTAATGAATCCCTTTAAAATTCAACCAATTGAAAGAATGAATATCTCCCAAACTCATTCCTTCGGCTCACTTTCTATTCTCCCCATAGCATAAATGGGAATGTCAAACAACCCAAATGAAAATATATGGAAAATTATTTTCACGACACATAGATTTTTAATAAAAGTATATATATGATCTTTAAAGTAGTTTTGTTTTGATAATGGCACTGTAGGATATAGATTTTTTTGGTTAATATCAACAATCACTTTTCATTAACAATATTATAATCAATTAAAAAATACATAAGAAAAAGTATTCTGTCATTTATACTATTTAATTTTATAATGGCTCTCTTTGATACAAAATAGAAATGTTATGTAATGTAATGACATTATCATAATTTCTTAGTAGTGCAAAAATAATCCCGTGATTTAATATCAATAATGTAGCGAAACCGTAGAGTATCAACTCTCCCAAAAATAAAAAATTCTTACCTAAAAAACTAGTGATCTTCAAGATTACATCTATTCAAATTTAGTTTTTAATACATCTATCCAAAAGGTCATGGATGAGATGAGAGGATCTTAATGCAAATATATATAAGTTGCAATAACCAACACACTTGAATCACTAAAAGAAAATGTCCAAATACAGAAAGAAAATGCTGACGGATTACCAACAATTTCTAAAATAAATATCGATAAGATAATATCGACTGAATGCAAATAGAATTTTTGTTGGTAGTTTAGCGACGCTTGAAATCTATTACTAATTGTGGCGCCATAAATTGACATCAAGATTTATCGATGAAATAATGACGGAATTTTCCATCGCTAAACATAATGTCAATTTATGGTGTTATAATTATTGACAAAAAAATTTCCGTCGATATTTAGTCGACTTAATATTTTAATTTATTAAATTAAAATAAATTTAGTATTAGTTATATATTAATAAAATATCAAGTAGCTTTACATATATATTTCTTTTTCTACTACTCAGCAATATTATTTCCTAGTTTTTTTTTTTTAGGAAACGTTGGAAATCCTACCGTCAAACCACTTGACTCGGATTTAAGTGGAACAAGTAAAACTCACGACTGTCTCAGACTCTTACAATAAATACAGTCTCTGAAATAAAATAAAATTAGATCCATAATTGCATATATACATCATTCCGTTTAAATAACAATTTCGTTAATAGTTTTTCACGTTGTGCATGTTATACACGAAGACTAACAAACTTTTGATTTTGAGTTTTGACATTGAAATTTAAATAGCAATAAGCAGCAGACCGCAGACGCATTAAACTTTAACAATCAATTTCAACAGTAACTAACAAACTTTTTGACTTTGAAATTTAAATAGCAATAAGCAGCAGACGCATTAAACTTTAACAATTAATTTCATCTACTGTCTTTGTCAATACTCTCTCTCTTTCTTTCTATATATATAGAGATATACCTTCATTCTTCTCATCTGATTCGATAGCAAGATCTCAACTAAATAAGCCATGGCAACCGTACGAGTTACCATGGAGGTTGGAAACGACGGCGTTGCGCTCCTCACTTTGATTAATCCTCCCGTCAACGCCTTAGCTATTCCAAGTGAGCTTTTATTTTTCAGATTTATTTTGAAAATTGTGAGATTTGCTTGATTGAGTTTTGTTGTTGTTTGTTTGTGCAGTTATTAACGGATTGATGGACAAGTTTGAGGAGGTGACGAGGCGAAACGACGTTAAGGCTATTGTTGTCACTGGTCTGTTTCTTTACTAATTTGACTCATATACTCTTTTGTCTCTGTTACTGTTTATTATAGTGTTTAGTGAGAGTATAGACTAGATTATAAGTTAGCTTATATTCTCAATCAATATTCTCTGTTCATTGCTATGTGGCTTGGTCAGAGTATCAGTTAGTTGTTGACATTGTTTCTTATTAAGAAAAGAAGACTATTCATTCATGTTTTTGGGTAACAATATCTGTTGATTATAAAAGTAACTTCTTACTGAAGGAATCGCCATTAAAAAAAAAAAAAAAAAAAAAAAAAAAAAAAAAAAAAAACTGTTCCGAAACAATTTGTTTGAGCTTTTATATTAATTTTTTTTTTCCACTTTTTGGTTGAAAGTGATGAAATGATTTTAGTGACAAGTCTGCAGAGATGGATTCTCTTCAAAATATAAGGATGGTGTGGAAATTACCTTCTGATAGAGGGACTGAAGTAGAAGGGTCGAAGCCTAATTTTAATATAAAATAGTATTTTAGATCAAGTGGAGCATGATAAGAGAAAGTTATAATTTCGGGATTTTTTTTCATGTTGCATATTGGATATAGTTCTCTGATATTATTTTTGTTTCTCTTGGTTATTGATTTGAAGGCAAGGGTGGAAGGTTTTCTGGTGGATTCGACATCAATGTTTTTCAGAAGGTTCACGCGACTGGTATGAGATAATAATTTTCTTTGTAGTGGAGTATATAAATGGGCGGTAGGAGGAGTGGGTTACCCATGTTAAGCCCAGTGCTAATCCAATAATTTCTTATATTTTCCTTTATAAAAATAATAATAAAATATTTAGTCCATCAATATTATATAAAAATAAATAAATTTTAGCCACTCCCTAGATAAAATCCTGCCTTCGCCCATTAAGAAGCTTTGTCTTGGACTTTGTTATTTTGTATTTACAACTGTATTCTGTGGCCTGGCAGGGGATGTTTCGATTCTGCCCGATGTATCAGTTGATCTTCTTGTCAACTTAATTGAAGGTCTTTACTTTAATTTACTATTTATGTCTCTTTAATTGCAGCTTGAAGGGTCTTTTTTTTTTGCAAAATATTATTTTGATCTTGTTCTTTTATGACCGTAGATTGCAGGAAGCCTGTTGTTGCAGCTGTAGAGGGATTAGCCCTTGGAGGTGGCTTAGAATTGGCGATGGTTTGTGTTTTTTTGCTAATTGGCTAAGACTCTTAATTTCATGTTTATCAAAAAAGATCATTATACTGTTTGATAATTCCATCATCCCAGTCACTCTCATGCAGGGATGTCATGCACGTATTGCTGCTCCAAAGACTCAACTTGGCTTGCCAGAGTTGACACTGGGGGTGATTCCTGGGTTTGGAGGTACAACTGCATTTATAAGTTCATCAGTTCATGAGAACATGAACACTTCTATTTCCACCCAGTTCAGTTCATGTGATAATTGTTACCTGCTGTACAAGTATGGACTGGATGTTTGACTTTGGTTGCTTTGTAGGCACACAACGTCTACCAAGGCTGGTGGGCCTCTCCAAGGCTGTTGAAATGATGCTGGTAGGCTTCCCCACATACAAAGCCTATATGTCAATATAACCATTTATCAACACAGCTGTGCCTTTTTTTGCCCAGTAGTTGCAACGAATGATAAGAGGCTGAAATACCATTATTTTATAATCTATATATTATAGGATTATGCCATTTGGATTGCTTGGCCTGTAAAAAAAATTTCACGTTATAATCTATCATTGTAAAAGAAACATTTATGGTATTATTAGAGAGAAGATTGTGCATTTCAAATGGTGGGGTTGATTTAAATTAATTCCAATTTTTACTAGAGGTATAATTAATACTTTGAATATTTACATGGGACAAAAGGTTTGAAATTATTGGAAGTTCTTTTTGTAATTCTGGCCTTTTTTGTTTGGTTTGGTTTGGTGAGAAGAGCAGAACGACCTGACATGTTCTTTGTCTAAAGATTCTGATTTGGTCATTACTACTCATTTGAGCTTATTCTTTAGAAGTGCTTTGCAATTAAATTATGCTGATTTTTATTTTCCTACAATGCTTTGAAGTTATCCAAATCAATCATGTCTGAGGAGGGCAGGAAGCTTGGCCTAATTGATGCTATTGTAACTTCTGAAGAGTTGCTGAAAGTATCTCGTCAATGGGCTTTGGATATTGCAGCAAGGCGTAAACCATGGATGCGTTCCCTTCACAGGACAGACAAACTTGGTACTCTTTCTGAAGCGAGAGAGGTGTTGAAAATTGCTAGACAACAAGCCAAGAAGGCTGCCCCAAATATGCCTCAGCACCAAGCATGCCTTGATGTGATTGAGGAAGGCGTCGTTCATGGAGGATATAATGGTGTTCTGAAGGTACTTTCCCCCATCCCCCAAAACTTAGTGAGGTAGTTAGATATGTCTATAGTATATTATTTCCAGATTGAATCTGATTTTTTCTTCTATTGCTAGAAGTTTAAGTTCTCTCTTTGGGTTGAGAAGTTTGTTTGTTGCCAATATTGTTTTCATGTTCAGTGTCTGCTTCTATTGAGAGTTCCTGAGGTTACTTGTATTCGTTCATTAGGATGCTTGGGTTTATAAAAATGATTTGTTGATTGTTCTAAAATACATGGATTGTAACTTGTTCTGATATATGTGCTAATAATGAAAATATTATGTCAGGAGACCAAAGTTTTCAATGAGTTAGTCTTGTCAAACACTTCCAGAGGCCTTGTTCATGTCTTTTTTGCACAACGTGCAACATCAAAGGTAAAGTACAGATTCGAGGACTATCTCTATTCTCCTTTCAAAATAAAAAAGCGACTATAGTCTATTCTGTTTGATTTCTTTCTTTATTTTTTGTTTTGTTCTTGCTTTCTGTGGATGATAAATTTAGTGGCACAGGTGAAGAAGCACTCTCACACGTCTGCACTTACAGGGTTACAGTTGCATGATTCTTGATAGTTGTTGCCTACAGTGGGCGTCTCTCCTTTTTTCTTAGAAAATGCTGTATTTCACTATTTCTTGTGGGTTTGCATGCCTATTTAACATTTAATATTTTTAGGTTATAGGTTACAATTACTATGAAGTTGGAATATTTTTCCTGTTATGTTGCAGTCCTGGAAATTTAAGAGGCTGCAAGATTTATTTTAGGTTGGTGGCTGTTTTCTCCCTGTCAACCATGTCTTACCTGAACTGGTACTGGTTTAGACAGTAAAATATCATTTCTGAAATTTCACCTTCAGGATTCCAGTAGCATGCCGGATTGTAAGTCAGTTTATGGTTTTCACGGTTTTTTAATCTCTCTCTATATAATTTGAATTTACTTGCTGCAATACAAGCTGTTTTAGGATTATATATGATGAATTTGTCTAGTTCTAGTTTAATTTTAGTTAGTATTTATGTTGTCTGATTGGACTCAAGTTTCTTGCTACTTCATAACTTTTGTATTCTTAGTTTGTTTGCAAGGAAAGCATTAGAAGAGTATTGGAGGAGTCAGGGTTCTTTCTTTGGATGTCGTGGATTGCTATAGTGCTTATTCATTCTTATTTTATGTTCTAGAGGAATATATTCCATTCCTTTTTTATAATTTAATAGAAATGAAACTGCCTTTCTTTTAGTTGACAAGGTTTTGCTGCATTTAGGGTAAATGTTCCTTTTAACTTAATTTTATAGTTAGAGTTAGTAGCCTTTTAATCTCTAACACTGAGCTTTTAGATGGATAATATTTTCTTATTCACTTGGAGTCGCTGCTTCTATTTTCTTCTATTTTGAAAATTTTGAACTTTTTGCCTCCTTGTTCTCATCCTGAATACCTTGTAATTTATCAACATAAGTTTCTTGTTTTGCAAAGAAAGGTGTTTAGTCAAGAATAATTGGATTTTGCGCCCACACAAAATTTATAGAACTATACACTATAACCTCTCTTTTAATATATCCTCAACTTTTGAGCTTTACAGGTGCCTAATGTTACTGATATTGGTCTCAAACCAAGAAGTGTAAAAAAAGTTGCTGTTATTGGTGGCGGACTGATGGGTTCTGGCATAGCTA